>LQNS02278129.1:2051866-2085675 GCA_001587735.2 Parhyale hawaiensis | reverse complement strand
CCATGCTAAGAAATGGGTTAATTTCCAAATATAGAGGTTACAAGGTGGGGAGCAACTGTCCAATATGGCGACGCCGGTTTGTTTTGATATTCTTCTTCTCTAATCTGGATGTAGTAACGCAGAAGTGCAATTTTTTTCAAGTTGTGCTATTTTTATTTCCACCCAAATTCCAACACAAATTTATACTTTTCATCATAAAAGTTTAATCAGATATTTTATAGGGTAACTATGATAAGAAAAGGTAACTAATTGAAATAAGATATTTATGTCAAAAATTTCACATGATACGGCATAGTATTTTTTACGTTATCGAAAAATTTTGAATTGTGCTATCATTATTGCCACCACTTTATATAGTCCAAGATGTAGCACTCACCATCTCTGGCATTTAGTAATCCCACCCCAGTCACTCATTTGAGAAACATTGTCTCAGACTGTAACTAAAATCGATGTGTAAAAAAAAGTTTTTTTTTTAAGTTTATGCACATATGAGTATGGTGTAGTGCCATTGACTTAGCCATTGTTGTTGAGTATCACTCAAGTATTTTACCCTAGTCTACCGCAAGAGGCGAAACTTGACGTTTTGCCCGGGGAAACTGCACTCGCCCGCGGTGAAGTCTCGGTGTCATTTGTTTACATTGGAAGTGCTATGTTACAGGGTAGCCTATGGCGCTGGCCAGCACACTTTATTACAGCTGTCTGCTCGAACACTCAAGTAGTTTCTAAATTTATGTATGATTGTTATACAACTGAGATATTTTGTGTTGAATGCCTGTCCATCTCATATGCAGTGGCTACTGGGCTTGCTTCTTTGCAGATTAGTGGCATATAACTGGCATCAGTTATATGCGTGGCATCAGTAACTGCTCATCTATTGATAAGCAACTCCCCCATACACGTCATTAAATGGACAGTATTGTGAACCGAGGTCACATTTGTTAGAACACTCACGCCTATGGAGAACTAGTCGTTCTGACACTAAGACCTACTTACCAAAGTTACTTCTTTGTATTAATTGTTGAAATGTCTAGTAGCACCAAAGATATGTACAGCAACATGAGTTCAGCAAGGTTTCTTGGATGCTTCCAGCGATTGCATCAGCACTGATATTTGTCAAAAATGAAAATTAAAAATTTTTTGGCCTCTGTTCAGCGTGAAGTGTCTACTGCCACAAGGAAATTCAGCTAACGGAATAATGCGCTACATTCCTTTTATACAACAGAAACAAGAACTCCATCAAAGATCGAGCATCATATCCCCCATGCTCAGAAGAAGGACGCCAAAACCACTTGGCTACTTTCTAAGTTAAACATGCATCAGAAGATGCTGTATTTCAGTCTCATCCCAGGAACCTTGTCATATATTTTCTGTATTACTTTAAGACTTAAACTTGCTGTAGCCATCAGCTTTTTAACCAGAAAATATATTTTCTCTTTCTAAATATTTCAGAGCGAAGCGGGCAGACCTACTGACAAAATGAACTGTCGATTATACAATAAAGGGATTTTTTTAATGTGGATGCATTTTTAGAAATTACTGGTAAAATTTCAGTGCAGAGCCCAACCAAAGGAAATAAACCAGTAGGACGTTTGCTTTAAGTGGATCAGCCTGGCAAGAATCTCTGACTCTCCAAATTGAAAAAGACGACAGCGCGGGAAATCTGGGTAATGCTTGTGCCTCATAAACTTCTCAATAGTGTGGACAGGTGAACGTAGGTGGTTACCAGATGTTTCAACAAAGTAAATCTTCGGTATGAAAATCTCGATGGAAATCCTCCTGAGAAGTTTAGTGTGTGGCTTTTCTTGCTTGTTAACTCACATTGAAGTTTTTAGCTTGCATGTCTGAAGCAAGCAGCTCACGTTTCCGGTTTGTGTCAAATGTGCCATTTCATTGTGTTACCATCTGCCAAGCAGTGGAGCATTAGCCATTATCATTTGTAATGTTTGTTTCATGCCAGGTTTTATATAATCAATGCTTATTAACGCCAGCTTCTATATTAACTTTTGTTTTATTAATTTTTCCTTTCCGTTGTGATTTCATGCCTGTAAACTCTTCTGTTCTGTTAGTAAAATAATCATGTCTTGCCTCCTACTGTTAATTTCTTCCTTCACTGACAGATTATAGAAAGTAACCTAGATCTGTACAGCTTAACCTTAAAAAGCTATGCCAATCTTTGGCAGACATTCGTTCTAGCCACGTCCTGATAACCTAGATTGATCCGCTGTGGCCTCCCAACAAGGCCACCTTCTCACTCACCCCGATTAATGACCTCTACCAAACGTTCGCGGTTCATTTACCCGAAAATGTATTCTCGTAAAACACGAACTGCGACAGCCGCCGCAGACCACTTATCGGTGGCAGCATTCGTCAACAGTAACGTTGACCTACAAAGCTTATCACAGTAACAAGAATACACGAGCTCTCTCTTTCTTTTAAGAAATACCTTGAAGCCTCACTTCTCTGAATATGGCCACGTACGTTAACCCCTGATACTACTAGTGTACGTACCCCATCACTAATCAAGGTTAAAATCTCGCGACTTGATCTAGTTCTCTGCCCTTGACTCCGATTTTACATACAAAGAATAGGCGCACCCGACGTACCGACGGAGATTGTGCCAGAATCGATATTAGGCCACGAGGACACATGGTACAATTCCCACACTATATAAACCCCACATCCACTTGATAATATGGACACCACCTCCTTTCTTCAAGTGCGCCACTTCTGTTCCGTTACCGACCCGCGCGGCACGTTCTCTACGCTCACACCAGTTACCAGGGCAGTCCAGTTACGCATTATTGTCGTCGAACTCCAGCGTATCAGCGTAAAGGCCAGTATCCCTACATTTAGATAGACACAATGAGTTAGAGAGGAGAGCACTTGCATAGTTGTTTCCTTTAATGTCTTTGTGACTATGTTACGACCACACTCAATGTTGGCATTGGTTTTGCCATAGATGTATAAATGTATTCTAAGTTATTTACTTATGTTTGAGTTCTTACTAGTTATTAGTCCAGAATGATATGCTTAGAAACTAGTACCCTTACTAACCCCTTTTTGCTTACTTTAGTTCTCACTACTTACTAACCTTAGAATTGTAATTAATATAGGATATTATACTCCTAAACGCTGAAGCATAAAATCTAATTCACTCGTGGTGATTATCCTTTCGTTTAATGTAAGGATCGTAGCATGTATGCTCTGAAAAACATCATTGCTATATCAGGGAGAATTATGTACAGTGCACAGAATAGACAAGTCGCTCTGCCATCAAAGCCCCTAGCTTTGCTCAAAAGAATCTTAAACCTCAGGTAGATTACGCAAAGTATATGTACTCCCTCTAAATCACAATACTGTACCTCCAATTGTCTAACCCAAAAAATAATATTCATTGATATCTATACTGATGTTTGTCTGGGCGTTTGTAGATCTGTCTTTATCAGCTCTTAAACGATTGAATATTTTCAAATCAAATTTCATCTAATCTACATATATATGTAGGCTGCTATGTTGTTGATCGCTTGAAATCATCTGAGCCAAGTGATGCGACAACATCGTTTTCTGCTGCCATGCGCCAGATCACATACACAACGTTGTCTCCACCTGTGACTGAAGCTGAGGTTCGCAGAGCAGTGGATCTTTAATGAATGTGTGGCTGTGATACACAAGCGATATAGGACGCTTTCGATTACATCGTCAAAGTCAAGCGAAGCCAAACCCACTCGATTTCATATGTCTGCAACTTCAGGCAGGTACGCTGGCTTCGACCCGTTCATCTAAATTCCAGGCATTAATCCACAAGTTATTCCTCGTGAAATTGTCAAGAACTCAATCTTATTCTGTAATATGGAGTTTTTAGTTGTTAAAAAAATTGGGTTGCCTCTAGCACCAGCAGCATCATTCAAAGTGCTAGCCAAAGTCCCTGTATACAGTGGCAGACAAGTCAGCTCGAGTGAGATTGGCTTGTATTGACTTTTTCGGCCCAATCGAATGCTACCATAGGTTTCACATTCGCCTGATAATTATTTGGTTTCTCAAGTATTTCGCTATTATTCTACTCCACCGCAGGAGGCAAAACCTGGAGTTTTGCAGGGGAAACTGCACGCTCCCCCGGTGTTGTCTCAGTGCAGAGTGTTGACATTTCGAGTGTTGTGTCTCAGGGTAGTCCATGGCGCTGGGTCATCATTTTGAGAACTATATTGCGACTTGCTCGGGGTTGGGGAGTCGGATGTTTCAGGTCTGACTCCGACTCTTGGGATCATTTAGCTTCCAAGTTCAAAAATCGGTCCCCAAAATTTGCTTCCGATACCGACTCCTACTACCCTCCATGCTGTCCCCTGATATGGCTGGTGCTATGCTATTCTGCTGGTATGAAAGAAAAGCCATCAATAAAACGGGAAAGGAAGCGACCCATTAGAAGCCCCCGTAGGTGAAAAAAACCTATGACCTTATATTAAACGATTACCTACCTAACTTGAACTAGATTAACTACTTCTATACTCACCTAATCTAGCTTAACAAATTTAGGCTCTTCTAAAGGCGTCCTTTTGTGGCCACGCTCGTGATCAGAAACACCGTGATCATGATCATCGTGATCACTGAAAAGCACAAGAACGGTCAATGATTTTGTAAGCAAACCAGAGACCGTGAGAGACGCTATGTCTATTTTCAAAAAATAATTTTCTATTGTATTTTTACGGAAAATGGTGGGAAATTGATTTCTTGTCAACTATAAAGTCATTGCGTAAGTGAACTAGCGATATTTAAAACATTTTGAACATACACAGGCATAAAATTGATGAAACTCTAATTCTGTACGTCAATATTACAAACAATCATCATAACATTATTCAATTTATCCCTAAATATAAGAAAACGTCACGAACTTGCATTTTAAATTTTGAATCTTTACTTGTCCAACGGCTGGAATCACTCTTCGATCACGCATGATTAGCCTGTGGAGGAAATCACGCCGTGATCAATTTTCACCACTGATCACGGTTAATTGCTATCAGAATCATGTCAAAAAGCGGTCACAAAAACGCGCGGATCTTGCGCAATCAAGCAGAATCATCTGCAAGGTAGCCACAAAAGGCGCCCTAATTGAACCTAGTGCATCGTTTCTAACCTAACGCCCTCAGGGGAATATTCTGGCGGGCCCTTTCCCTACCACAATATGTTTGTGCATCACGCACCCAAGGATCCCGAGTGCCTTCTCCGCTGGGATGTAGCGTCTGGCCGCAGTTCCTTCTGACGAGGGTAGTGTTGTAAAGTTAGGTAGGTTCTCTACTTTCCTCTTTCTGTCCCGTGAGGTGGGCTGTCGGTCGAGATAGCCGACCTGGTACGCGGGACATCTCTAGTCTCTTTAGTTTGGAAAGGACGCTAAAGGGGCAGACCACTTGAGTGTCTTCTACTATACTTTGCGCCTTGTTTCCTGCCCGTAGTAGCGCACGAGGCCACCACGCCTACCCAATATGTGGTATTTGAATACTGCACAAGTAGTTTCTCTGTTGGAACGCCTGAGCTACGGCTACGGAGGTTAAGCAAAGTGTTATAATAATAATTCTAACCTAACATGTTCCTTCATTATATTGTAACATTACTTGTCCTTATCCAGCGTTTCCTAATATAGCTTTCATTAACAAGATCACTTGTAAGATGACCTATTGTAGCCCAAGCTCTCTTAGTCTAGCTTAACCTGTTCTAATTTTACTTGTTCATGCCTTACCATACCTTGTGTAACCCACATATATTTATCTAACCTAATTTAGACAAGCCTATTCTTATGCCATCTCCCCTAATCTAACTGAAATATGTAACATAGCCCTAATCAAGCCTGACTTCTAACTTGACCTCAACCCACTTCACATATTATAGGGGCTCTTCAAACTTTATTTGCCCATACAAGTAATAAATAATTTAGTATATTTCAATGTAATTGAGCTCATGTTAAGTATTATGATGTACTTCAAAATAACCAAGTTGAGGTCTTAATTATGCTTCAAGAGACACCTGGGGCTTTATTCCCATAGCTTTTTTCCTACCAAGTCTTTTTTTCCTCACGTGACTCTCTTTCCGATACCTTTCTGCTGATTGTCTTGAGCTTGTCAGGAGAATATTATCTGCAAAGCTTGCAGCGGCTTTTTGAGTTTTACTTTTTAGTGTCCTGGCATCCTCTGAGGCTTAGGTTAGGCTGGGATGGCTTTGCCCATCCCAAGGAATGGAGCACAGTGACTCCAAGGACACCTTGTGAGTTACCTTAGCCTTAGGTAGACCTTTGAAACATCTTTTCTTCGCGTCTATTTCCTTCAAGCTTCAAACTCCTGCTGATAATACTTTAAGCTGTTCTTCTTCTTCTTTTCTAACTTGCTGTACTCATGTAGGTTTCACGTTTCTATTGACGCTCATAATGTCCCTTGGTTCTTGTTCTGTAGGATATTGTTTGTTCGTAAATGGAGGTCCAAACCACTCACTTATCCAACTCAACTAGCAACTCACTGTAACTTAACTGCTCTCTTAAATTATCCTGTCATAAGCTTTTTCAAATTCACTCCGGCAGCCTTAGTTTGTTTTCTGACCGCAGAATCTAAGCAGAGAAAGCCTTAAAACGACTACAGTCCCCAACTGGGACCAACACGCCAGATTGACCAAATTATATCCTTATTGCAATAACCTGAGCTGTCGCTGACCAGGAAGCCTGCAATAAACTGGTCAGGACCGTGGGCCGTAAGGCCTCCAAACTGCTGCTGGGGAGAGCTAGAAATTGCTGCCCTATCGCCGCGCATAGCTCTGATCACTTGATTCCTATGCAACTGGATTGAAGTAGCTACGCAGGATGGAAGAGAGACTTGATATGAAGCTCGGACATTATGGTTTGCAAAACAGTTCAGGTCCGGCTTTTGATCACGGAGTAACTGGGCTGTGCGTTTTGCTGCCCACGACGGGAGTTCTGTTAGCTAGTTCAACAGTGGGTGGTTGTAGGAGAGCCGTGAGCTTTATTAATTGATGATCACGCGATGTACTGCTCAGTTTGAAAGCGGTGTGGGGATGGCACAATCTACATAAAATGGAGCATTCAGTGAACCGATTAGGTGGCAGATGACGTCACTTTGATGTGGAGAAACTTGATTTCTCTTTCCAGTTGTTCTTAAGCCACTAGCTTGCAATGCAATGTAGGGCTGTTCTATTGTGTTAAATGATCTCAAACGAAGGCAATTTTTGGATTAAATAATTGTATATGATATTAGGAATTTCTTTATTTCATTATAATAATATAACATATTTCGTGACTTGCTATTGAAGCAAACATTTGAAGCACCTGAACAAGCGGTAGATTGTGTTCAGAGGTGCAACCAGTACAGAGAGTCACTCTAAAGTCGAAACTACGCCCCTCTGATTCGCTCAAAACTATGTCGCCTCTGATTGGCTGCCTGCTTCAAGGAAAAATGTATCCCAACTTCACCAGCCAGCTGAGGGTCCATTGCATTCCATATCCACATAATCTGCTTCGCTTGTGGAGGCATACCTCACAATCATGTCAGCGACATGTGGATGATGAAAACTAGTTTCTTTTGCTTGCAGTGCTCTTGACACATTCCAAGAGACTCGGACGAGATCAGCTGGACCTGAGAATATTTTAGGTATCCTTGATGCAGTGATGCTACTTGCTCAGGCTCCTGTTCACTACTTCATGTCCCTTGCATTTCGCCTTTGGTAAAGCAGTGTACCAGCTAGGGAGGCTTCTTAATGTACCAGATTCTAGTCGGTGAGCAAATTCTTAGACAAAAATCTGAAGCTTGTTTCACCTCAGAGCATTTGTGTCTCTACAGATATATCTACAATACCCTGTACTGTTCAGGCTATTCAATGGACAATAAGATGCCGAACTGTGTTATGGAGCTGTACGAATTGACTGCTAGTGATTCGAATTTGGATTTCTGTCGTGATTTTGGCATCAGCAGCTCAGCTATGGAGAGGTGCAAAGGACAGCCGCAAGGTGAGTCATATTGTGATATGTGTTGCCGTTTCGGTTAGTTCATTAAACGTGTCATTTAGTGTTCTGTCACTCTCATTTAGCTGAACAAAGTTGTGAGTGCTGTTATGAGCCCTTAGTTGTATTTGTGCCTACTGTATTTTGCACTAATGTTTCTTGAAGTAGCTTTTCTTTCTCGATTTTTATTCCCTATTTAGGTTATAGTGCTGCGAAAGCCGAACTACCTGCCCGCCCTCTTCTGACTGTCATCAAGAACGAGCAATGTTTCTTCACAGAAGAACTTCAGGTGAGGCTTATCTATGAATTTGTATTGTTAAATTTCATTTCAGTTTACTTATTAACTTGCCTGTATTTTCTATGTCCCATTTCATGCTCTACAATCTCAATGTTGACTAATAATTTAGTCCATATTTCTTCAACTGATCAGATTGATGCTGTCGGCTCGGTCTCCAAGCCTGACTCTATTCATCCCCCAGCGTCTATCAAATCTGAAGCGGAAATATTTATCAAGGAAGAATTCTACGAAAGTGACCCGGCTGATGAAACGCATGCCAGTGCAGAGCAGACAGTGGCCTCCTCCTGCAGCAAGTCTTGCTCTCAGCCTGCAGTGGATGGTGAGGGACTCCATATATTGTATTGTATCTATAGAACGAAGGCAGCCTATGGTCTTAATGGGGTGGCATAGAATATACTTGGACTTCGGTCTAATTTCTGTGTTCCTGGTGTTGAAGATTTTTGGTTTCTTGATGATATGCATGAAAATCAGAACAATATAGTTAACACTATCGTGTGTTTACAGGCTTATATACATATATATTTATAAATATGTCTTCACAAAGACCTCGCTTACATTTTTGACAGGGCTTGTACTATAGTTTGTGAAAAATTTTGCACAGCTTGTTTTAACTTTATATTTCCCCTCCTAGGCAAAAGCTGGGCAGTAAGATTTTGGTTAGTTAGGTCCGGCATTTTTGTGTTAAGGGGAGCAGCAACCCCAGGTGGAGGCTGTAGGTTACATTAACCATTATTTTGGCTGCGAACCATATTCCTTTTCTTCTGCTTTCATATATCTACTGATTGTTATTTGTTCTGTCCTTCCTCTTCTCTTCCGCCTTGCTGTTCTCATGCGCATTGATCCTGTGTAAGAACACCATCGTGCATGGGCTGCAACATTCTATCCGCTTACTTTAGGTCCCCTGTACTCTTCTGTATGAGGTCGCCTTCGTGCGAGACAGGATGCTTAGACTACTAACGAACTAGTTGAACTTCGAAGTTGCTACGTATCTAGGAATTCTGTAAAGTGGCAATCTTCACTAATTAATTGTACATTCACTGAATAATTGTCTCTTAGCTCATCTATATCAGTTATGCAAAATATTTCATCCCAAAAGTTTCTACGATTACCTGCTCACGATCGCTGGTGTTCTCATTAAATCAATCCCTGCTCTCTCTCTCTCAGCTTGTCACCCTGAAGCATATTTGCTTGAAGCTTCACCTGTACTTTACTTGTCAGTGACATGCAAGTGACGCCCCAGACGGTGCGGTCTCCTCAGGGATTAGATTTTCGTTTACCATAGTCTCACCTTCACGGGTTAGGGAACAAGTTATTTCAGTTATACATCCCGTTCTTTTATAATCAATAACATTAAAATGCTTCTGTCACGCACTTCTGAGATTTGCTCAAATTTTCATATAATACATTTTGAGTTTCAGTTTTTTGATAGCTTTTTCGGCCAGCACGGTTATCCATCGAATATGATCTACTCGCATATCAAGATTTTTCCTTTCCAATATTACCAGCCAAATACTGCTGTATGTATTTGCATCCAGAACCATACCATTTTTTGGTAGCCAGCCTCTCAGGGGACATGGGATGGGCTATAGCCCGTAGAGTTAGGTTAGTTTAGGTTCGGCCATCCTATGTTATTGGACCCGGCAACCCCAGGAGCCCGTGTAGGTTACCTCAGCCATTAGCTAGGCTTTCGTGACGTCTATCTTTCTTGCCCACTTTGCTTCCATTCCGATTTCATATTCCTACTTGCTCATGCTTTATCCTGTTCTTTCTCTTCGTTTCCGATTCTCTGTTCCCATATGCGTTGATCCTGTGTGGGAACACCTTCATGCAAGGGTTCCCCGTTTCTCTTGGCATACTAGGTATATTATGTCCCTTGCTCTTTCCTCTGTGATACCGTCTTGCTCGGGAAGGGAGGCTTAAACTTCCTGACAATAACTCACTAACTTTTTGGTAGCCAGTTAGAAAAATTGCAGTACAAATTAGCACAGCTTTCAAGATTATACTCTGGTAATTTAGACTTTGAGATCATTCTGCCAAATGAATTTACTGTGAGTTTATTCTTCTAGTACAAAGACAGACTTGTTTATCAATACTATCAAGAACTTTGTGCACCATCATATGAAGGATCTGCTTCGCATATGCTTTGCTAGAGATTTACTGAGCATGTCGGGAGGAGCTGTCGTACTGGCAACATTCTTACACAGCCCCCATTTTTTTCTGTGCGACTGCATGCTGAGGCGTGCGGTTCCTGTGCGCCTAGTAAATTTTAAAGCGCTTTCTTTGTGCTATAGCTTTGTCTTAAGATTACTTTAATCACTTTATATTTTTGAACATAAATAAATTTTAAATTACTAAAATAGTTTTCATCCTCTTTTTATTGTCAGTCAGTCGGAGTTTTCAAATTTTATTGAAAATCCTTTTTTATGTATTTGCTGTTCATTCTAGCACAAATTTTTTGATTCTCATTTACAGAGGCACTGATGATGAGTTTCACCCGAAACGTTTACCAAATTTATAATTCGACATCCATTTTGTTTTTCTTTGTATTTTATGCTGAGTTGTTTTATGCATTAAATGTGGAGTGCTAGGTTAGATGAAACGCGAGAGTTAGGTTTAATATGGAGCATTAGGTTGGTGGAAGAGCATTAAGTTAGAAGGATTATTATGAGTAATGAGTGTTAGGTTATATGAAGAATGTTAGAATAAATCATAGATGAAGTATATTAGGTCATATGAGCATTAGGAGTGGTGAAGAGCATGTTGGATGATGAGCATTGGTGTAGATGAGGAGTGTTAGTTTTTCGAAGATAACTGTTACTTTAGATTAGGTGTGCTAGGTTAGATGTGCAGTGTTAAATTAAATTAGCAGATGGAGTGAATTATTTTTAGATAAAGTGTTAGATGTAATGAGCATTTGGTTTGATGAAGGTATATTAGATGGCGAGTTTTCAACTAGATTTGGTGCGTTAGGTACGATAGAGAGTGCTAGGTTAGCTAGAGCAGTTTTAGATAGCGAGTGTTAGGTTACATAAGGTGCGATAAGTTAGATTAGCCTTAGCCCCTCAGGAGGCATCGGATGGGCCATAGGCCATAGGGTTAGGTTGGTTTTGGTTCGCCCATCCTATGTTATGGGGAGCACCGCCCCCAGAGGGGACCGTGTAGGTTACCTTAGCCGTTAGCTAGGCCTTCGGGATTTTTGTCTTTCGTGCCCACTTTACTTCCGTCCCATCTCATCCTCCTACTGATCTTCCTTCCATCTGTTCTTCCTCTTTTTCCCCACGTGCTGTTCCCATGCGCGTTGATCCTGTATGGGAACATCCTCGTGCATGGATTGCACGTGTCTATCGTCACACTATATGTTCCTTTCTCCACTGTGATATCGCCATTGTTGGGAAAATGGAGTCTTAAACTTCTGAATATAATATTAATAATTGATTAGCTTAAGGTCTCTTTCTTCTGGATGAATAAAATTTCCTACATTGTTACAGAGTACCATCTTGGTTGCATTTGTGTCGACTATTTTGACATTCATTATTCTTGAAGTTTATTTTCTTGTCTTTATTCGTGTTTTAGGTTATAGTACTGTGAAAGCGGAACTACCTGACCGCCCTTTGCTGATGTTCATCAAGAAAGAATGCTCTTCCTTCAAGGAAAATTTTGAGGTGGGACTCATTCTGTAAGATTTGATTGTAAAATATTTCGTTTGAGTTATCTCCTTGCTTAACTCACATTTTGTATACTATACCATTCGGTGTCTTTTTTATTACTTGCGTCACAATTTTTATTCACTGTTTTTCTGCATTTTACATACTGAGCAGGTTGATGCTGTCGGCTCAGTCTCCCAGCCCGGTTCTAGTAATCAACCTACATCGTTTAATTCTGTAGAGGAAATATTTATCAAGGAAGAATTCTACGAGAGTGACTCGCCCAATGAAACGCATGCCAGCGCAGATCAAAAAGTAGCCTCCTTCTACAGCAATACTTGCTCTCAGAGTGGAGTCGATGGTGAGAGATTTCATTAAGAGGATCAATATCGATCCAAAGGTAATGCCTCCTATTTTGTAGTCGGCCGAAAGGTATTGGATGGCATTAAAACTTTATTTTCTAAGCTTTAGTGTAATACTTTTCTTTATAGGTGGCCATTCTGTACTCGTAGTTCGCCGCTTCGCTGCTTTCTGCTGGGTTGCCGTTCGAAGGTGATCAAAGAAGAAGACGTTTATTGCCATGTATATTGATTCAGAAGATCGGTACAGAACAGTGGAGTAAAATTGTATAACGTCTGCAGTGAGTTCGGGGTGCTCTCAAATAACGGGGATTGTACGGAGTGGCTCGGCTGGCTTACAAATGAGGTACAAAGACACAGAGATACTACGGGTCTTGCGCTAATATTACGGTACTAGGACCCTACTGGAACGATGCCGCGCGGAAAAGACAAAGACTCTTGCTAGAAGAGCTGCTTATATGCATCGCTACGTGAAAGTGCAACAGTTGTTTTTACTTGCAAGCCGCGACAATTTCTCGAGGCCAAACGTCAGCATTCAGTCTTTCGGCTGCTGATATAATATGCTTGGGTGTTTTTGGAACTCCTATTTCGGTGCATGAGAGAGGGACAAACGCTATTAGCATTAATTTGGATTGCGACATGCGCAAGCTACGCAAGATACAACGAGAAAAGACACATGAGCTTTAGCAATTGCGCCACTCAAGCTAACCTCGAATTAACAGTGAAAGTGTAAGGGATTAGACAAGTGGCCGTGGTCGTTAATGAAGCTGGTGGAATATAAGAGGAAAATACAAAGGAGACGGCCAAGCGTCCGCGGCCTGTGATGAAGGCCTGGTGCAATGGTTCGCTTTTCCTTAGTGGGGGCTGCCGTTGAGGCCCGCCTTAGTTGGGCCCGAAGTTGTGTGGGACACTGGGAGTCACTTCTCGTGAGGGTCCAGCGTCCAACAGTGCTCCGCCGTGACGGAGGTCGCAAGTGACCGACCTTCAACCTTGCAGCTTGGGACAAGGTGTCGCGCGGCAAGGTCAATCACCAATGTAGACTCGAAGCTCGGTAGAGAAAGGTATAGAAAACATAGTTAGTAAGCGTCTTAATCGGTATACAGGTATGTCTCTCTCGCTACGCGTTCCTAGGTGCGTACTTATCTTTACGTTAAGTAAAGTTCGATTGCAATTTGAGGGTTAAGGGTCAGTAACATTCGACTGGGATGTTCGTAGGCCACTTCAGTCACCTTTACATTTAACTAGCTGGGTACACGATAGTTTTGACGTGGACGTGACTTTACTGGATAGTGCAGAGTGGCGTGCACTTATAACATGGCGTTAATGGCTAATGATTATTAAACGTTATCATTTCCATGGAAGATAATCGCACCAAGATTGCAAGAAGTTGGTTCTCGCTGATGGGTCATGCCGCCATTCCTTTACATAATTAGAAGGTATAGGGAATATGCCGAGTACGGCAATGCAAGATAAGACAACTAAGAAAATACACATTGTGCTTGTGCAAAACGCACAAATTCCCAAATTTCTGAAGTTAATACGGGTGAAATTACCGTATAATTTTCCTGTAAGGAAGGACACATGTTAGTTATGTCATTAGTCAGTACTAATCTTAGTAGTAGCAAAAGTAGCTCTAGGAAGATTGAGCTTCCTTCCTAAAAATGTGACTTCACTACCAATATCCCAGATATGTTCTGCCCTGTTATAGCATTAATTCAAAGCAATACGCACCTAGGATTTAATTCTGATCCAGGCGTTGCCGCTGGTGTATCAGCGGTTCAAGTCCGGTGGGCGCGATGTGGCACCGAACTGGCTCGTGACGTCTGACGCCTCTATTGCCCAGGTCACAGGCATACATACTGCGAAATTTGTAAAACATACATGTTGGGTTAGTTCACCAATTAAGTTTAGGTTACAAGGTTCGTAGCTTACTTACTAGATACATTATGAAACTGTTTTGTTTTAAGGGTTGATATTTTAACACTTCGTAAAGCGGTGGACTCTTTTTAACTCTTACAACTCAATCGGTTGAATAAGTCGAGTAAGATACCATGTAGCTACAGTAAGCTACAGCAGTAGTTAGCTACAACTACGCAAGGTTACAATAGAAATTAGCAGGTAGTACACGGGTGCGTGGTGTACAAACCATCATTGCTGAACCGAACACCAAATGAATTCTCCTTAAGTAGCCAGGGTGTATCTAGGTACAAGCTTAGTTTCGCGTGAGAAGCAGTCCCCCCTTAGTGTCAGCAAGAGAAGAACACAGTCTGTGGTCCTCTCAGAAAACTTCGCCAAAGGGGCAACTATTCTGTTTGGCTTACTTAATGGACAGCCATGAAGTAGATTCATTTTGAAGAATTTAATGGAGAACCAATAAGTTAGCAACCATTTCAGGGGACGGGTTCTCACTAACATGTAATCTCGAAATTCTCACGTAGTATAGACATACATAGCTATCGGTATTACAATAACGTCGTAATGTGCAAACAATGGGAGACAAGTCAGTACATCAATACATACACGAGTTAATTAACCTGCGTACTTGTGCTGCAGACCGGGATTACTGTAACATAAATATAGTCATGGTCATACAAAAACATCAATATCAACTCAAGTAGTGAAAGAGAATAGATTCGATTAATTTCTCTACTTGCAAGGAAATCATTTCTGTGCTCGAGCTGGCATTGTTCGCTCGGGCCTATATTTCGACTGGCAATGACTGCCTATCTGAATAGCTATGACTTAATAACTTCTCACGACCATCGTGATTGTGCAAGTTCAACTGCTCCGATAACTTACAGCTAATTAAACATTACATTTGTATCAACAACGTATGTATTCAGATTGCTTGCTTTAAATCACAGGCATCTACGTTAGATAATTACTGTTGGTGGTGCTCGTAGAATCTTGTTAGGCGACGCTAAACGGCGAAAAGATACTCTTATTAATGACTTGATACCCTTAAATTGATAGTGTTGCCTTAAGCACATTGACAGCACGTTATTTTCAAATTACCCTACGAGTGGCGATAAGTAACTCAACAGTAACCCACTACAATTCACTAAGAGTGTGCTAGGTGGATAAGTTTTAACGTCTGAGTCCCAGTCTCTGGATGTGTTCTGCACTCAGATCCTTATTGGGATTTGTTATTACTAATAATCTCTTACGTACTCCCCATTTTCGTCTGAAGCGACCGAATTAATAATATACACGAAGGAAAGATTGCGCGTTTCAATTGGATAGGGTTTCACCATTTTGGGGAGTATTAACTTCTCAAAAGTACACGCGAATACTGGGTACACGAATACAGTGGTATGTAACAACTTACTTTAGCAACATTCGTATTCAGATTCTTATTCGAAAAGAAGAATACACTGGAAAGTTGTCGGGAACCTGGGAACAATGGTATACATACCCTCCAGAGTATTTTACAATTTACAACACACAAACACAAAAATCAGCATTACTTGCTGGAGGTTGTCAGTTACATTCTATCACATTAATCCGTTAGGGTTAACGGCTAACGTATGAGTTCAGCTGCGTATGCCATAGTCTAACCCCAATATTACTATGCCTACAATCAATTCGGCATACTGGTATAATATTGTCACTGCGCCTTGTAACGTACGAAGTTTGTTCACAGCAGGCTGGCAGTGCAGCCCTATCTCACCTTACTGTGGAGGGAGGGAAGGCGGGGAAGAACGGTGCTTGCACAGGGATCAGTGAGAGCGCTCGCAAGGGTCAGGTGCGACTCGCCTTACCATGCTTGTAACGGAAGTGAAGGAAGGGGTGAGCAGGGGAGCATTGCAGGCCGGCGAGGACGTTGCAGCGGTCAAATGCGACCGCCTTATGGTGTTGGAGCGGTCACCCAAGGTTTGGTAACGCTGGAAGCATTGTCGCTCTGGCTCGCCTACACTGCAGGATTCTCTGGGGGATAATTTTGCTCTTTGCTTTTGCCTTGTTACCCCTTCGCTTTCCAGTGTAATGTGAACGCTTTCTCACGCAATAATGGAATAATATTCGTAGTTACTATAGGTTTATCATACACAGTCTGGCGCAGCTTCTTATTATAGCGTGAAAACATTAATACAATTTGAACTCTTTTCTTGAGTTAGACAATCTTCAAGTGCTTAGTTCAGCATAGTTACAGAGGCAACTCTCTATTGTAGTGTCAGAAATATACTGTAGAATTCCTTATCACTTGCTGGGTTCCAGCGGTAACATACGCATGAACGTCTTGTTGTGAACAATCTACTTCTTAAGATTTATTTGTCACCTAATTATTGACACTTCCTAATCGAACATACGGTTCTCAAATTCGCTGTAACGCTTGACTGACACACTGGTGCTCTTATACGCTTTCATAAATAGTGTAAAAATCTGTTCTGGTCTCGTAACACAGATGAAGTTGGAAGGGCTATAATAATTGTGCCCTTATGATTCGAGACTGGCGGAAATTCCTTTCTTGCGAATCACTCGCGTAGAATTATCTAGTGGCACTCATTGGCCTACCATACTTAAAAATGATTTATAATCGTCGTATACTCAAGGTAAATTGTTGAACTTAGTGACTCTCTCGCCCTCATTGGCTTTATTGTTCGAGGACTTTTTACTACGGTAATTACTCAACAGTGATTGGAAAATTTATCATTATAGCTGGTTATTTAGAACCACACATATATACTCATTTTCTGCACGAGTGCCTTTACTCTTACATATATAACATGACACTGTTTACTACGTGCTCTCACGCACTAACGCTAACAAATAGGGCGAAAATAACAAATGTTATTGACAGGTTCTAGCTCTTGCGCTGCCTAATTTGCTAGACAAATGTTCATACTTTAGTCTTCCACACAGGCGGTAGACTGACGATCGTCGTCAGATTGATCATTAATTTCTGGAGCGCGGTTAGGGCATAACAGATTGTGTAACTGGATTTGCATACGCAGGCATTCATCACGCATGGGGGAGAGTATAGTCCTGAAGCTCTCTTGGCCTTCTAACTCCAGGAAGTTATTGACAACTTCCCGGGCATTCAAATAGCTTGTCAGGAACAGAGAGTATTTCTGTAGTGCTTCCAAGAGCTCGCGATTCAATGACATGATTACACAAGGTTTGGCGATCTATTCACCTATTTTGTAACTAGTTGCCTAGTTATTATCAGAGAATGTAACAATGCTGGTTGACGGCACATGAACAGATTAATTTAAGCTAATCGTTCACTTTTGTCGTATTGTTTTGTGCCGAGGCGTGTTCAACCCGCGGAGTATTTTTCTCTAACCGGTGAAAGGGAGAGTGCCGTATGCGCAAGGTCAATGCCGTGCTCTTCCGCGTCTCGTCTCAGACTGGGAGAAGTAAGTTAATCTTACTCCCGCAATACCTGTCGTTACGTAATTATAATTTCACAATTCATTTATACTCTCTATCAACAGAGATACCATTAATTCACACGCTCGATTATTGCGAACTATCCGCTCTTATTTAACCAATTTATCGACTATTTACAGTCGTTACTACTGGTTCTGACTCCAATGGCAAGGTTTTTTATCTTTACGCTAGCGCAATCATATGTCTACGCATAGACTTGATCCGATGAGTTTCTATAGTCACTTAATCTACACTGATCGTGCTTAGTTAATAAACAATTCACAAGATTAAGAGTAATGTAATATGCATTTGACTATAAAATTTGCCACTGCAACTAGCAACAAACTACTCTTTTCCATATATATATAGTTATACATCACCATACATCCACGATGGAGGTTCACCAGGCAAGGTTGAGTGGTGCCTGAACGCGGAACACGCTCATGTGACCCCTCTACTTCTGCAGTCGTCGCACCAACTTGAACGTAGCAGACAGTGGTCAACGCCCACGGGCGTCCCCGAGGCCGTCTTGTTGCCAGCCGAGTTGGGTGGCCCGACTTGCTCCTGTCTGCTTGAATAGCGGTGCCGTGTTCTCCTATGCCGGTACTGGCCCACTGTCTATCCTTAACACGTAACTTGAGCGGCAGGGTAGTCGACTTTCCTGCGGCGTCGTGCTGCGTTGTGGCCTTTTTATGGGTTGTACTGATTACTGGTCAGCCCTCCTGTTTATCTCTCTGCTCAGGGCTGAGCTGTAGCTTCTGTTGTTGCTGTAGTCATTCTGCTTGCCAGGGCCGATGCCCGTTGTCTCTTCTTCTAGGGTCGATGCCTTGGTTCCGTCCACTATGGGTTCTTGTTCCGTCCACTATGGGTTCTACGTCATTTCTCTGTTTTGTTTCTTCCAGCCGACTCCGTTATCTCCATCTCATCTTCGTCGCCACTATTAAAACTTTATTTTCTAAGCTTTAGTGTAATACTTTTCCTTATAGGTGGCCATTCTGTACTCGTAGTTCGCCGCTTCGCTGCTTTCTGCTGGGTTGCCGTTCGAAGGTGATCAAAGAAGAAGACGTTTATTGCCATGTATATTGGTTCAGTACAGAACAGTGGAGTAAACTTGTACAACATCTGCAGTGAGTTCGGGGTGCTCTCAAATAACGGGGATTATACGGAGTGGCTCGGCTGGCTTACAAATGAGGTACAAAGACACAGAGATACGACGGGTCTTGCGCTAATATTACGGTACTAGGACCCTACTGGAACGATGCCGCGCGGAAAAGACAAAGACTATTGCTAGAAGAGCTGCTTATATGCATAGCTACGTGAAAATGCAACAGTTGTTTTTACCTGCAGGCCGCGACAATTTCTCGAGGCCAAACGTCAGCATTCAGCCTTTTGGCTGCTGATATAATATGCTTGGGTGTTTTTGGAACTCCTATTTCGGTGCATGAGAGAGGGACAAACGCTATTAGCTTTAATTTGGATTGCGACATGCGCAAGCTACGCGAGATACAACGAGAAAAGACACATGAGCTTTAGCAATTGCGCCACTCAAGCTAACCTCGAATTAACAGTGAAAGTGTAAGGGATTAGACAAGTGGCCGTGGCCGTTAATGAAGCTGGGGGAATACAAGAGGAAAATACCGAAGAGACGGCCAAGCATCCGCGGCCTGTAATGAAGGCCTGGTGCAATGGTTCGCTTTTCCTTAGTTGGGCCCGCCGTTGAGGCCCGCCTTAGTTGGGCCCGAAGTTGTGTGGGACACTGGGAGTCACTTCTCGTGAGGGTCCAGCGTCCAACAGATGGGATTGCAAATTGCATTGTTATGATGAATGAACTTGTGCACTCAAAACCTGAGTTCCATCTCGCTGTTACAGATATTAACGGTGTGACACTCTAAAAACGCTACCACTGTCACGAACGTGCGTCAGAAGTAGAGATGCGTTATTGAACTCCTTCATGCAGGAAAAATTGAACTAATTTACATTCACAGGCGCCGGGTGAGCGTTAACGAAGAGGATGCAGTTGATATAAGCACGCCCAGGAGATTGGGTTGTCGATATAAAATTTACCACAGAGATGTGAATCATGCCGTTTGCAAAGACTTTGGGGTGAGAAATCAAGACAATGAAACTTTTGAAGATTCTGTGGCTCGAGTTGTTACCTTAAGTAAGAAGTGGAACTGTCGAACTATCTTTTCTTCACGAGAGGCAGATACAGTTCTCACCTTCTGGAAGCAACTAGTACTGCCGAGCATAGAATACTGTTCACCTCTGGATACCGAACAAAGGCAAAGTCCTAGAGTGACTCGAGGCTAACCAGAGATCGTTCACTACTCAAGTTCGAGGTATATGAGAATTACACTCTCTCGAAAGACTGCCGGCCTTCAAAAATACGTAACTGAACGGAGATTTCGAACTTTTTCCGACCAAATGTTTGTAAAATTCCAGAAAAAATTACTATCAATGTCAACGAGCGGATTCTTGCCAGATACTCAGACCGTATCGATCGCGCTGGTTGAGTGCGGTTTCTCCCAAAATGGTGATGTTGTAGCCACAATGCAGTTTAATAGTTTCTCTGTGTGAGGTGCGAGATTGTTCACAAAGCGACGTTACATTCAAAATACCACCGGTACTCAGATGTGAAACTTAAAACTTACTGGACACATACCTACTGAAAGTGCCAGACAAATCAACTGCAAGCTTCTCCGTGCAATGTGAGAATAACTCGCTACTAGTAATCCTACCAGTCATGGACTGCAGCATTACCTTTGCGCAAAATGAGCGTTATGTACAGCGTCATCTGGACCTCGTCCATAGTATTATCTACGTATCGTGGTAAGGTATGGTATGTCGTCAGTCCAGTACTCTGCTCCGTTGCTGCCTTTTGTCATTTTTGGGGCCTTGAATGTTCACCACCGGAAGGGGCTGTAGTCAGTTTCCCCCGCTAATCGCCTTAGACCGGACACTCTAAACATGTCTAGTTTAGCTAGTTGTGCACAATTTGTTCAGGGAGTCACTCGTATAACTTATAATTGCCTTGATCTCTTTATTACTGATGTTACTGATTTGGTCACTGTGTCGGTGGGTCCTTTTGGAAGAAACCTATTGAAAACTGAAACTGTCCAGAGTGAAGTCGAAGATCAAGTAGAAACAATACCCAATAAGTCGCCAGGGAAAGCATACCTCCGCAGCGACACCATACAAGTTTACCATACTGTAACTTTTCAGGCCTAATATCGGCGGCTGGTACTGTCTGCCTCATCTTGAGCGAAAAGTCTTAGTACGAGAGGTCGAAGTTTTTTTAGTAGAGTCACGGGATAAATCTTGGTTTTGTGAACAGTACAGACTAGCTTTTGAGGAGCAGCAAGGTGCTTTTCGAGCTTGGCAACGTTCAAAGGATCATGCTCTCCGAGAAACGTGTGTGGGACATAGCGATGAGGCAAAGCTCATTGAAGGTAGAGCTTAATATCGCCCAAGGGAACATTATAGGACATCTCTAGTGGTCGATAATCTATTTGATTGGTGGAATTAAGTGAAGGGTTCAGTTTTCGGTGGTGAACCGTTGTTACCTCTCCTTGTTGATTTCGGTGGCATCGTAGTAAAACCCTTTTGTTGAAGCGGAACTTTTCTCTTCACACTTTAACTTCAAGTAAGCGGGCATGTGTTATTGCGTCATTGATACAAGCCTAAACCTCGTTTAACAAATCTGCCGCCCCGCCCTAAATTATATGATTATTGGAATATTTTCGCTGCTTTTTCTTTACTTTAGGCAAACAAACGTGTTATTTGCATATGCAAACAACGCTTATCTGATTTAATTGTAAGCCTATGTCAAACAAAATTGTTTTGTGCGCTTTATTGAACGAAGTTCACGTAGACAGCGTCAACAGTACAACTTGCATCATTATGCAGGTGTGTGCTTCAGCCCAAGTTCATATACCGAAGATAGTTGTGTCAGATTTGAGCATTTCCAACAAGCCCTTCAATTTTCAGAACTGTGACATCACAATTGCGTCACGTCACTGTTGCAGCGAGGAATCTTAGGTATTTCCACAGTGGCTTGAAGTAATTTTCATGTCACAATTCTGAAGATTTCAAGGGCATAGGGCTTACACTCAGATCTGACACAACTTCTGTGGCTCCAGCTCTGTCAGTTGTCTGAGTAGCGGTGGATTTTGTTGACCCGACGCGCTGTTACGACAACCAACGTTGCTAGTGTGAATGAACTCAAGCAAATATGAAAAAAGCAGTAACTGTATAAAACATAGTGTTTTGACGAAACAGGCGGTGTCAGGTTTCTATTTTGTTTTGAGCAATTATATCAAGTTGGCAGAAAACAGTTGGCTAGTCTGGAGTATCCACGGGTCCTTCACTAGCGATTGCAGAAGAACAAGTCAGTTGAAAAACATGAAAATGTGCTAGGTTTTGCAAGGTTAACTCATCTTTAAAACACGTGGCACAGTTTACAAAATGTAACCACATTATAGATGAAAAATACTGAAAAAAGTACTTTTAAAAGAGAGACTGCTACATATCATTTCATCATTTTTTTGTTGCTGTTTGATGTCTCTGAGATATCAAGACACAATTACGAATTCTTAGCTAGCGGATCATTTACAAACAGTTGAAATTGAAGTACAAAAATACGCAGTTCAGAAACAAAACAATTTGCTATTAGAGATATACAGTAAAATAATATCTAGACAATTGTAGTGTTATGAGGAAGGGAAATAATTTATATTTTGTAACCATACGCAATAAAACTGAGAAAACTATGCAATACATATGCTTAAAAGTGCTGTGTTTGCAGCACATTTTGATGTGAAGCACAATGCTAAGCAACTATTACTACGAAGTTGATCGGTTTCATAAATACGAACCCCTGCACCTCTAGGTTAACGTGTTGTAAATTCCCTAGTCATATATTAGAGTGGGTCAAGTTAGATGAGGTGAGTTAGAGTGAATGATGTGCTTCAGGTTTAATATCGTTGAATGGAATTTGATCACGGGCGCAAAGTTAGAAGACTGATGGTCTGGAGACGGACTGCATGACGGGGTTCGTAAGGGTGAAGTGACGGGTTTCAGTTTTCAGTTCGACGGGGTGGGTTAGGTTAGAAGCGTTGCCTTTGGTCAAGCTATGGTATGTTATAAAAGCTCATCTTAGCTGAGCTGAGAGTGAGTGTAAATTATCCATGGAATTTCCCCTATTTACTATTATTTCCCAAATGCCTCCGCTGTCAAAAATGACAGCAAGGATGTTTTTGAAAACTCGTCTTCATTTAACATATATTCTTCTGTTACTCTCTTTCAGGAGAATACGCTACAAATACCATTTAAAATTATCATAAGAGGTGAGTGCTCTCTTTGTCAAGTCATCTATGGTAGCACAATCGTCTCCCACCTTGGAAGAGGTGAAAAAAGTTGACATTAGCAAGCAGCAAAGCCTTACTGAATAAAATAAATCCCCCGTCGTGTATCCTAGATACCATCGGATGAGCCTTCAGTACATTTAAGTCTTTCTCTTGAAGTGAAAACTCCCCGTCATGGGAAGACAGAGAGCTAAAAGAGATAATCGCGTCTACGTTCCCGTGAAAAATCATCGCTCCGTCTGTGCTTTGCGGATCAGATACTGAATTTAAACGTCGTGAATTGACAGCAAACATAAGTATGTTTCGATGTATGGAGAGAATGATAAAAATTATATTCCATAATCGCGCTAAGAGCAGCTGAAAATGCCTTCATTATTTCGCTGTTAAGAACTGTTTCAAGCTAGAAATGCATTCAGATAAATGGATAAAGATTTCACTTTCGCCATCTCCTGCCACCTGGTCATCGATCTCAGTGCAAAATCTGAAACCTAGCCCATTTTTTAGTTTTTACCATTTCATTAAGAGCGTGACAAAAAAACAAATATGTATATAAATTTATAAATATACAAACAAACACACGACTGTGTTAATAATTTTCTTTGATTACCAGAAGAATATTACATGTGTTTATTCATTAAAAACATTAGAAAGTCTGAGACGTAGCTGGTCTTAACTAGAGCTGTATTCACAGAGTGCAAACTTATGTTAGGACATGCCGTAGTTTACCGTTTATTGTTGTCAAAGACTGCTATTACAATAATTAAAATGTTATAAAATATTAACATGAATAGAGAATGCACTCTCTAATCAATTAGATTCGGGCTCTAATCGAGCCTAATCGAGCACTATTTCATGGAACGATATTGAACATAATTATATGCACTAAATCACATCATTGACATAAAACCTAAAAGTACATATACATGTATTATCAAACTATCATATTGTTATAAAACACAAATACAATGAAGGATTTTTACATGATTTTATTTAGTGCAAGTATGTACATTTGAGTTTCAGTATCTGTATTTTCCATCTTCTAGTTACCTCAGCCATTAGCTAGGCCTTCAGGACGTCTCTCTTACGTGCCCACTTTGCTTCCTTCCCGATTTCATACTCATACTTGCGCATGCTTTATCTGTTCTTCCTCTTCTTTCCCGACTTGCTGTTCCCATGCGCGTTGATCCTGTGTGGTTGGAACACCTTTTTGCATGGGCTCCCCGTTTGTCTTGGCATACTATATGTCCCTTGCTCTTTCCTCTGTGATATCGTTCTGCTCGGAAACGGAGGTTGAAACTTCCTAACTATAACTATTTCCATCATCCAAAATTTTATACTACCATTCGCAACAGAGTCCAATTTACATGTAATCGCGCATCATCGTCTTAACACACATTTTAATCAAAGTATACATTGCACTTACGATAGAAAACATCCACTACTCCAATGCATATCCCCAGCATCGAGAAGCCAACAAAGATAATCCCACCATACATTCGCTGGACGCGGACTCTCTATTGTCATCTATTGTTACGTATTCTAATGCAGTAACTTCCTGCCAGTTCTGGATATTATTCATATTTTCTCTTTAGTTTAAGATGTTGGTGTAGCCAAGGGTACACTTGACTGACGGTACCCGCCGTGGAGCTACAGAAAAAGGAAACGCCTCAGATAACGTTAATGTGACAATTACTTACTTTTCCATTTTACTCTAGGTTGGTTCATCAGGTAGATCGTCGAATCGCTTCGTGCTTTGGTAGATGGTAGAGCGTCTCTGCACCTGCACTTCAAGCCTAACTACGGGGAGAGTAAACTAATGTTTGCGAGTATGATAGTCATGTGCGGGCACTAGTGCCCCGTAGTGCTACTGGAACAGGTTCGCATCATGATACATAGCCCTCCTGATAAACTTCAGAACGAAATAAGCATACACATCAGGGACTAGAAGCTTGGCGTGCTTAGAGTTACACATTAACGGCACATTGTTGTCATCACGTTTTACATTTAAGATTACTCTGAGTGCATCGTTGACTGCAACTCACTAAGAGGCTTTATAGCATAAGCGGAAGCTCCTTGCCAGGCAGAAAGGTTGACTGACAAACGGATAGACAGATTAATCGTCACCCGAGTTTATTTGCTATTCTTCATAACATTCTTAACAGCTTGTATAAAATTCATGAAAATTAGTCCATATTCTTTCAGTCATGTAGCCAACAGAGCAGCAGACGGGAAGACAAATGGACAACGGGACTGACGGATCATCACAGATAATTATTTGCGCCATATCGAACCGTTCTTATGAATGTTTTGGTAATCCTACAATTTTTTCAGGCATTGTAAATGTGGACATGCAACCTCGACCAAAAGCATATATACCCTGATTCGCGAAGCTGATAAAAAGACGAAATATTAGCAATAACAAATCCGGTTTCCCATCATAGTTTTATTTACTTAAATTATCTATAATTTCAATGAGTTGCACCATTCAGTGTGTAAGAAAACTGACGGGAGAATAAGGCTCTGTAATACATTGTAAGCAAGCTCAAATTTTAGAAGCGGTCATAAAAACTAAACTCTATGACTAAAGAACCATTCGAATACAAAATATCTCCGAGACTTAAGAGGCACACGAAGGTGTTATCACACTAAATCATTAGACAGTCGGGCAAAAAATAGGAAAAAAAAATCCTTGTGAGTAGGAACTGCATGGCAACGAAGTAGACCCAAAGGAATGACGACCAGAGAGCCTAGCTAAAGCCAAGGCAACGAATAAGTTTCTCATGAAGTGCTGTTCCCCAAATCATAGGAAGGCTGCCCACAATTTGAAATAGAAAACCCTGTGTAATGAAGGTACGGAAAAAGCTGTGAAAGACAAGGTGCATGGGTTTTGGTACGCAACGTGTGTTAAGATAGACAAAATGTGCAAGAGTATACGACATGCTTTACAGTAGACTAGGTGCAGTGAGACAGGAGTAACTTAGAGTAGATGATGTGCATTAAGCTGGATGCCGACGTACGAACTTTTCGGCGTTGTCAGTCGAATTCAATGGCGTTGTCTTGACCGTGTTATTAACCACACTGCACTGCATAAGCTCTATGATCTGATATAGTTGAACGAAGCTCTACAAAACCAAAATCTAAAATCTTTTAAAATTTGAACTTGCTCAGTGCTTGGATAGATAGCCGTCAGATTATCAATGACGGTGAACATAAGGTAAAATCTGTAGCAGTTTGAAACTGTTTACAGTTGTTGGGAAAGCTTTATAATTAGCGACATGTAGCCCAGTCGTAGCTGCAGTATGAACCAAATAAATTGAGTTAACTCGATGCTGAAAGTGTGCACGGTAGTTATACATGGCCACTTGGCTTCAGGGCAAATGCGGTACCTCACAAGGGGTGTTAGGTAAGATGGTGTATGATACGATTGGCTAGGGCCCTCAGGGGCATATTGTGGCGGGCCCTTTCCCTGCTACAATATGTTTGGGCATCACGCACCCAAGGGTCCTGAGTGCCGTCTCCGCAGGAGATGCAGCGTGTGGCCGCAGTTACTGCTGACGAGGTTATTTTTGTAAAATTAGGTAGATTCTCTACTTTCCTTTTACTGTCCCGTGAGGTGGGCTGTCGATCGAGATAGCCGACCTGGTACGCGGGACATCTCCAGTCTCTCTTGTGTGGAAGGACACAAAAGGGGCCGACCACTTGAGTGTCTCCTTCTAGACATTGCGCCTTGTTTCCTTGCCCGTAGCAGTGCACGTGGCCACCACGCCTACCCAATATGCAGTATTTGAATACTGCACAAGTAGTTTCTCTGTTGAAACACCTGAGTTGCGGCTACGGAGGTTAAACAAAATATATAATAATAGTATTTGCTGGGTGTATTGCACTTTGAATTGAGAAAATAGTTCCTATCTGTGGAACTTGCTGTGTAAAATTCAAACAAATGCAGCAAGAATGCATAATAGCGTCACGGACTACATCTCTGTTGCAAAACATATCAGTTGCTTTCCGCAGGAATCCAATCCTACTTTAAGTACGAGATACAAGATGCCTAACGATAACTGAACAGTATTGCAACAATACACTTATGAAAATACGTCCTTTCTTTGGTCATTTTGAAGAGCTATATCGGTTCTCTCTTGCAATGGAATTAAACTCCATTGCTAGATATTTATGTACGAGCACTTGCATGCAGGATCTTTATTTACAGCAATCGTTTATGTATCTTAATGTTTGTTTCTCGTATTTCCACAGATGGCATTGCAGTACAATACTCCACTGTTGGGAATGTCGAGCCTCTCGCCTTCAATCCCGCCACCAGCAGGCAGCAAAGGAAACGCGTGCTCTCGCCGGGCTGTGCTAAGACTGTAACGAGAAGCGCGAGTAACGAAACTGAAGTTTTAACGGCTAATGTGTACGTAGCGGACGACGTGCGTTGCTTAGAGTTTCATGCTACAAAAATATCAACACCAGCTCAGTGTGAATATTCAGCATTGCAGAACTCCGATCTACAAAATCACTTTGATGCAAAGCATACTGGTGTGAGGCGCTTCAAGTGCTCTCAGTGCGAATATTCTACAGCACGAAAGCTAGATCTACAAAAACACATTGATGCAAAGCATACTGGTGTGAGGCGCTTCAAGTGCTCTCAGTGTGAATATGCAGCAGTGCAAAAATCTGCTTTGCAAAGTCACATTGATGTAAGGCATACTGGTGTGAGGCGCTTCAAGTGCTCTCAGTGCGAATATTCTGCAGCACGAAAGCCAGATCTGCAAAATCACATTGATGCAAAGCATACTGGTGTGAGGCGCTTCAAGTGCTCTCAGTGTGAATATGCAGCAGTGCAAAAGTCTGCTTTGCAAAATCACATCGATGTAAGGCATACTGGTGTGAGGCGCTTCAAGTGCTCTCAGTGCGAATATTCTACAGCACGAAAGCTAGATCTACAAAAACACATTGATGCAAAGCATACTAGAGTGAGGCGCTTCAAGTGCTCTCAGTGTGAATATGCAGCAGTGCAAAAATCTAGTTTGCAAAGTCACATTGATGTAAGGCATACTGGTGTGAGGCGTTTCAAGTGCTCTCAGTGCGAATATTCTGCAGCACGAAAGCCNCACATTGATGCAAAGCATACTGGTGTGAGGCGCTTCAAGTGCTCTCAGTGTGAATATGCAGCAGCGCAAAAGTCTACTTTGCAATATCACATTGATGTAAGGCATACTGGTGTGAGGCGCTTCAAGTGCTCTCAGTGCAAATATTCTGCAGCACGAAAGCCAGGTCTACAAAGACACATTGATGCAAAGCATACTGGTGTGAGGCGCTTCAAGTGCTCTCAGTGTGAATATGCAGCAGCGCAAAAATCTACTTTGCAAAGTCACATTGATGTAAGGCATACTGGTGTGAGGCGCTTCAAGTGCTCTCAGTGCAAATATTCTGCAGCACGAAAGCCAGGTCTACAAAAACACATTGATGCAATGCATACTGGTGTGAGGCGCTTTCAGTGCTCCCTGTGAGAATATTCGGCAACACCATAATCACATTGGCTGCATCACATTGATGTAAAACATACTGAATTGAGACTTTTCAACTGCCCACAATATCAATATTCAGCATCACTTGAAGCGAATCTACAAAGCCCTATTAGTGCAAAGCATTTGGGCGCGATTCGCTTTCAATGCTCTCATTGCGAATATTCAGCAACACAAAAATGCGATTTGCAAAGTCACATTGATGCAAAGCATACTGATGTGAGGTGTCTCAATTTTTTTTTTATTGTAACCATTCAGCTGTGCAGATGTGTAGTTTACTAAACCTTAGTAATTTAAAGCATTCTAATTAGCAATGATAACGGTGATTCCATACCAAATGATCTACCTCTCAAGAGTCGCGTCTATCCCGTTATGTTGAAGCTAAACATTTCAGTTTGAAGTGCTGTAGTTGAAGGCTGACAATTCTCGTCTCACTAGGTTGCTCAGAACGAAGGTACCCTCTGCCAACTTAGTCGCCTCCTTCTTGAGGTAGGAAGCACTCGAACGACGGTCTGTTAATTGATAGGTCGCAGGCGTTTGAGACCGAGAAAAATATCAA
Source organism: Parhyale hawaiensis (assembly GCA_001587735.2). Taxonomy (NCBI): domain Eukaryota; kingdom Metazoa; phylum Arthropoda; class Malacostraca; order Amphipoda; family Hyalidae; genus Parhyale; species Parhyale hawaiensis. The sequence continues at coordinate 2,056,564 of LQNS02278129.1, read as the reverse complement.
TTGTACTATTTATAAAGGAGCTGCGCATTCGAGCAATTATTAGTCAAGCTGCACTGTAATGGAATTGCCCCCAGACCATTGGTGTTAACATTTATTAGATGCTGCGTCACTGTATTTATCAGCGTGCTACTCTGTGCTGCCTGCATTACTTAGCGTCTACCAGTCTTATCGATCGCACCCTCGAGCAACGGGGTAATCAATCGCGGTGAATTTTTCACCTAGAAAGTGAAGAAACCGAAAAAAATGAGTACTGTATCGGAAAGATCATCTTTTTTACAACGAAATGATGTCTTTGTTCATATAAGATCGCTCGATTTTAAGCGCTGATTTACCGATGAAAAACTGAAAATTTTCCACTCCAAAAACATTTTTTAGAGTTTCGCAAAAGTTCCGCATTTTGATGCAGAAGACCAAAGTTTCTGATGAAATTCTGAAAATTTGGCAGAAACGTTGGTAAAAGACCTATTATGATCGTGTTTGAATATTTTGCTTCACCCTCTGGCTTGTGAGTAAGAAGGATTTAGTGAGTCCGGTCGTTCATCCCGACTGCAAAAAACGTAAAAGGAGTAAAAAAAGCTGCTGTTAAGTAGTTACACATGGAAAATTTCATTATCCTTTCTTAGCTCGGCATTTATAGATGTTACTTGGCTAACCATTTATTGTCATTTCACATGCAATTCTTAACTGTTTGTTTAGAGACATTATTAACCTTTTTTTGCTATTATTACCGCAGTGCAATAATTATCCCCATCAGTTATTATTATTATTATTATTATTAAATCACACTAGGCTGCCGACGTGGGATCAGAAAAACTCCATAAGGTTAACAAACCCCCACGCAACCAGCCCAGCGGGTGAAGAAAACAAAAAAAAAATGAAAAAAGAGAAAATCCGAGATCACAGAATAGCTCTGTGTACAGATCGTTTACAGCTGCCAATACCCGTACCAGCAAAGACAGAGCCATCAAGACCATTCCAAACATCCACTCACGAAGGAAAAAACGAACGGGACTACTTTCCCGTATGGCATCCTGACGGTTTCACGGCAAACTCACGAAAAGCACCTATACGCCGAGTATACCTTACCCGAACAAATGGATCCGGAAGAAAATCAGACAGTGTATGACTGGGGCAGTTATAGATTTTATACAAAAACAGACCTCACCGACGATGCGGCAGATCACAAGGCACAACACCATCCAGCATGAACGCACATTGACGAACAACTTTGTCAAGCAAACGTAGATGGCAATCTGCAGCAGAACCCCAGACTCCAGAGCAGTACTCCAGAAAAGGGAGGACAAAGCAATTAAAGCAGCGGCGTTTCAATTCTACCGAGCCAAACACCCTCCAAGCACGCTTGATAAGGCCAATTTTCTGCGATGCACGTGAGGCAACCAATCGAATGTGGGGCTCAAACGTCAACTTTGGATCAAATTGACACCCAAGATTATCACAGGAAGTGATACACCATCCAGTATGAGTGCAGGAAAAGGAGGTCCCACTGTACACGACCTGGACACGAGCATGGTCTTAGTCTTGCCCGCATTTAGCCTCATCCCCCACCTAGAACACCAGGAATCAATCATTTCCAAATCATGCTGAATGGATTCCGAAACCTCTAATCAATCACTTGGCTTATCGCAAACAGACAGCAAAGTAACATCATCAGCGTAACCAACAAGTAAATTATTAACAAGATGAAACAGATCCGCTGTATATACAATGAACAACAATGGGCCCCCAGAACACTACCCTGTGGGACACCCGAAACCAAATCCAAAAACTCACTCCTCTTCCCATCAACAACTACACATTGACGTCTGTCAGATAAAAATTGACAAATTACCGCGAGAACTGAACCACCAATACCCATTAATCTCAGCGTATGAAGCAGCCCAAGGTGATTCACGCAATCAAAAGCTGCGCTGAAGTCAAGCTCATGACCCCATTGAAGAGCCAGCTGCAACACGTGAGACATGTGAAGCAGAGCATCACAAGTTCCCAAGCCCTTACGAAAACCATACTGTGTTGGGGAAGTACACCCAGCCTTCCAAGAAAACAACCCAACCTCGACGCAACCAACCTCTCATAAACTTTCGACAAAACAGGTGTGATCGAGATGGGTCTATAATCAGAAGTACTGGGTGAAACCGAGCCCTTCGGAACAGGTGTCACATGGGTGACACGCCAGCACTCCGGAAAAGAGCCCAGCCGCAACATTCGACGGAATACGGAAGCAAGCGGGGCTGCGAGCACACCAGCCACCCTCCGAAGAAAGAAAGGAAACGTCCCCATAGGGGTCCAGGTCAAGAAGAAGGCGGTACACTTCAGAGGATCTAAAAGTAAAATCGGAGAACCTCGGCTCGGGATCACATGCTGAAGGAATGCGCACCCGGTCCCGGCTCTGCTTCCCATCAAAGTAGAGCAACAAAAGGTCCGCCTTGGCTGCGGGGTCTGCTACAAGATCACCACCACTAACAGTTAGAGGAGGCACAGAAGAGCTCACACCAAGCACAGCGCTCTTCAAGGTGGACCACCACTTATGTGCGCTAACAGACGAGGCTAACAACTCCCTGAATCTCAAATTGTGCTCCCTCTCAACTTCCTCATAAGTAGCACCAGCCCGACGCCGCTGTTCCCTGAAAAGCTGAAAGTCGACATCAGACCGGCTACTACGCCAACGGGCATATGCCTCCCTCTTCAACTGGTGCGCCCTTCTACAGGCATCATCAAACCAGGGCTCATCGTCCGTCCTAACCGCTATGAAGCAGGAAAGGACATAAGCGCGCACCATGTTAGAGAAAAGCCGACCCAAAGTAGACCCAGGATTAGTAGACTCTCTCACAACACCTCAAGCAAGCTCAAGGATGGCACCAGAGACGGCATCCCAATTCATTCTGGACTTCAAGAATATTTCACGCCTAACGGGGACTCTGGGGACCCGCTGACGAACCTGCAGCGTCGCAGATAGGGCACCATAGTCCGAGGAACCAATGGGAGACACCACTGACATTCCAAGTAGATCAGAAATATCAGTCATCAGTAGGTCAAGAACACCTTCCATCAAATGGATAGGACTTTCAACCAACTGCTCACAACCAAAGGCACTCGCGTAATCGAAGGCGGCATGACCATGGCAATCAGTCCTCCCTGAGCCTAACTATTCCACATGATGACAAAGTCACCCATAAGGCAAAAGCAGAACGCCTATCCGACGACTGAATTCTAGCCATTGCATGATTTGCATCCAACAGACAATCAAAGAATTTATAATCAGCAGACGGGCTGCGATACACAGAGAACAAATAAAAGTTCTTGAATGAGCCACAGACTCGAAGCACCATCATCTCGCCGCATGTACACTCATATTCACTCTGCCTAGACACAACAACACCCTTTCGATCGTAAGCAGCCAAACCCCTAAATCCAGGGCAAGAGTCTCGCAACCGCAGTACTGGCTTTTCAAAGTTCGGGATCATCAGCTCGGAAACATGGCGATGGCTTGAGACGAGTGTCCTCGAACATAACACAAGGTCATAATGGGAAGAGGCTACAGCTAGTTCAGTCAAATTACCATATAGACCTCGAACATTAGTGCACAAGATCCGGCAGGAACGAGACCCAAAGCCACGAGGACCGGGGTTCTCTTCCACGTCCGGATATCTAGATATCAGGCACGCAAAGAACAATAAATAAACATACACCATAAGCTAGGGAAATAATAAAAAAAATTACAAAAAAGCAAATCGACAGTAATGATAGCAACGAAAGCGGCCAGCTATCCACGCGCCCCAGACCCTGCCATCACCAGTACGGGCTTTGGCCGGAAAGAGGAAGAAGTGAAAGGAAAGGAAAAGAGCATCAGGTGGTACTACCCGAGGGAAGGGAAAGACGAGCAGACTGCGGAAGACTGAGTACCCAGCTATGGCACCAGCCTGTTCATCTTCTCTCAGGGATGCTGTTGGACCAAAACGGTCTCATCAGCCTATATAGTTGAGTGAATTCCCCCCGTTAGGTACCGAGGGGTTTGTCTAACCATTTAGTATCATTCCACATGCAATACCAACCAGTTTGTTTTTATTTTAGACTATTAACCATTTGCTGCTATTATGATCGCAGTGCAATAATTCTCCCGACGGTGTAGTGAAATCCTGTTTGGTACTGAGGGACCCTTTGAACTGTTTTATTTTATTTAAACCAATACAAAAGAACATATTTTCACACAAATTGGCACGAACCTGCTATGTGAAGAGTCTCAAATTCCTAGCCCCTATGGTATTTTAGTAATATTAAAGTTTGCGTGATAATGCGATCGATGACCATGATCGACGCTACATGTCCAGGCTTCTACGGCAGCGGCGCGCACGGTAGGTAGAGGCTTGGAATGATGGCTCATGTGTCCTCGCATAAAGACTTTCGGCTCTAAATACTTAGCATGTGTTGCACGTTGTTAGCCTCGTCTGTTAGCCCACATAAGTGGTGGTCCACCTTGAAGAGCGCTGTGCTTGGCGTGAGCTCTTCTGTACCTCCTTTGATTGGTACTGGTGCTGATCTTGTTGCAGACCCCGCTGCCAAGGCGGACCTTTTGTTGCGCTACTTTGATGGGAAGCAGAGCCGGGACCGGGTTCGCATTCCTTTAGCATGTGATCCCGAGCCGAGGTTCTCTGGTTTTGCTTTCAGATCCTATGAAGTGCA
>LQNS02278129.1:2028581-2050416 GCA_001587735.2 Parhyale hawaiensis | reverse complement strand
TGGTATTGGCGGCTTTAAACGATCTGTACACAGAGCTATTCTGTGATTTCGGATCTTCTTTTTTTCTATTCTTTTGTTTTCTCCACCCGCTGGGCTGGTTGCGTAGGGGTTTGTTAACCTCATGGAGTTTCTCCATTCCTGCGTCGCCAGTCTGGTGTGATTTAATAATAATAATAATAATAATAAGTAGCAAAAGCTTGGTTCTGTGCACACGCATCATCAATTTCCAATGATTGACGTGCATTATTTTATGAGTAGAAAATTGGTTTCAAACAATGTTTCAAATAACAGTTCTAATAATAGCTCAAATAAACATTTCAAATACAGTTCAGAGTTCAGTATTATTGAACTAATAGCGACCACTAGTTTATTGCATTTTACATTACTCTGTATTACTTAGGATTAGCTCTGTATTACTTTATACTTTGTACCAATTTCTGAATGTCGATATCGAACGAGATATCCAATGATTATTATTATTATTATTATTATTAGGTGCAATTCCTTTCACATGTACATTATTTTCTTTCTATGTTTTATACTTAATCTAATAAAGATTTCGTGTCTTTTCTAATTAGGTACTGAATTACTCTTTCTTACTGTACTATGAGTAGACCACAGGGGTTTATTATACAAGCTGGAGTCCTTTGGTGTGGGTGGTAGGATTCTGTCAATCATTCGTGATTTTGGTTCTGAGTGAACGCAGAGTGTGTTTGTTGAAGGCGTTTTGAGCGCCTCAGTCGGGGTGGTGTCTGGCGTCCCTCAGGGCAGTGTGCTTGACCGCTGTTGTTCGTTCTCTATACTAGTGACATGTTCTCTTCGCTTGAAAACACGTTGATCAACTGTGCCGACGAGTCCGGTTTGATGGCAGTGATACCTGCTCCTCGCCTGCGTGATGCTGTCGCTCAGTCTCTGACTGGGGATTTGTCACGCATTAGTGCATGATGCTCGGCCTGGAGTATGAAGCTCAATGCCAGTAAGACCAAGTCGATGATGATCAGTCGGTCTCGGACACTTGTACCGTAGCATTCCCAACTGGAGATTGATGGCACTTTACTTCTGGAGTATAGCTCCTTGGAGATTCTTGGTGTTGTCTTTGATGAGAAGCTTACTTTTGAGCCGCATATTAGGAGGTTGGTGTCACGTGCTTCCACTAAGATTGGGCTCCTGCGTACGGTGAATTCCGTGTTTGGTGATTGTCAGGTTGCCCGCAGATGTTTTGTGCGTTTTTGCTAACTGTGTTGGACTATTGCTCACCGGTCTGGGCTTCATCTGGTGACTCACTTGCGTCTATTGGACCGACTTGTTAGTTCAGCCAGCAGGCTGTACGCTGATAATGATCAAGTGAACCTGTCCCACACGAGAAGAGTAGCAGAGCTATCTATGTTTTATAAGGTGTACAATAATGAGAGGCATTGGTTGTATTCTTCTCTTCCTGCCCTCAAGATGTTTGGGAGAGAGACTCGTGCTGCATGCGGAGTGCACTCTTTCACTTTGGAGGCTGTCAGATGTCGAACTAATCAGTTCTGTCGGTGCTTCTTGCCCTGGTCGGCTAAGATTTGGAATTTGTTGCCGGCATCGGCGTTTAGTCGTATCGGCCTGCAGGCGTTTAAGTCAGCTGTTCATGGTTTTTGCTGGATTTCCTTTTGCAGCGTTTTGGGCTTCCTGGTGTTGCAAGATGCTTCATTTGGGTTGTATTACCTGTCCGTGGGAGCTCAAGCGTGAAGTTTTAATAATATGAGCGTGATTTTGGATTACTCCAGGAGATCTCTACACACACATAGTTCCTCTCTGCCGTCGACGCTGTTCGCTGTCCGAGGAAAGTCCATTTGTTGGTGAAGTATTACTGACTCGAGTTGTATTCGTTTCGTATTCGGTTAGATTACATTCACATCTCATGTGTATGTTCTGGTGTGGTTTATATTGTATTACTTGTTCTGATATCTGTGAGGTTGTTTTGATTTAGAATAGTGTCTGCCCAGTCTTAGGACGAACTGTATATCAGTTCGCGGCATATTTCTGTTGAGTGCTTTAACAGAGTTAAAGCAGATGTATTGTTCGTGTTTGCTCGTATATTTGCTAGCTGCTTCAGTGTATTTTTAGTTAACCGTTACGCATATAATTGATTATAGAGTACGAGTAAAATATTGTGTCGAACTCATGTCTCAAGAGTAACTAGTTTCCGATTAGCATCAATATTCTGAGTACTTATTGTATCCAGATGTAGACCTAAATTGTATAATATTTCAGTGCTGATATTTACAATAGTTAAGGTTTGAAAACAATAAGACAGCCTTATCATTTAATCCTTCCCCCTCGGAAGTGTACCATGCGACGATACGAACCAAAACCGGATTAAAAGATAAAGGAATCAAGATAGGTTGCTACATTTGTAATATCTTAGATTAGCTGATGCTCAAATCGGCACTGCATAAATAACACTCGGTGACGCAGTTGGCCGCCTCTCGCTCATACTTGGACTGAGCAATTGTAATGTGCTCACAGAAGAAGAAATCCATCAGGTAAATGCAACAATTATTATACACGGGCACTTCGATCACAATTCGGCCAATAGCCGCAGGAGTCAGGCGGTTACATTTACACCCCGAGCCACGTCAGTTTTAGGTGAATTTAAATTTTGATTTTTTGTAATTTTTTGTGTAGGAGTCCTGCTTTTATGGCTTTTTTTACAGCCTTCGTTGTGGTCGGTGTCTTCTTTGACGAGATGTTACGCGTATTGTGATTTCCATGTGTGCCACGAAAATAGCTGCTGGAAGATTTCGTTAGAATGTGTCGACGCAAGGGCCTTACCGATAGCGAAAAAGCTACTATAGTGAAATGTGCTGCTAATGGAGTTTCTGCCGTAGTAATACCACGCTGCATCGGCCGCCATGTTGGCACTTTGAAGTGGCATTTGGCAGACCCATCCCCTAGGAAAACTCGATCGGATTGTCAGTGCTTGAAAGAATGACCATCCTTGACCTTCACTCTATGACGAGGCACTTGCTCAAGAAACAACAAAAATCGGGAAATGTTTTGCTGTCGCTAATCTACCGAATGCCCCAAAAACAAAAAGATGTCAGCTGCCACAGGACATAGGTAAGAATATTAAACCTAACAAATAACGTCCATTTACTCCCCGACATGAAAAATACGGTTGCAATTGTCTCGAGAACACATGTAAAACATGAATGACATTGTACTCAGAGATGAAAGCAGGGTAACTCTTGATAGACGTGACGAATGGGGGAAAGGACAGGAAACTGTAAGATCGCCGCTTGCGTTTCCGCCAGAAACAGGGAGGCAGAAGTATAATGATACAGGCGGGAAATGTGGAAATAAAGTATTTGGACGTTATCGTGTTTCTGATGGCATAAAAATTACTCTTGTGGCTTACTGTCGACTTGATAAGTTAAGTTAACGTCATTCGCATGGCTTGAAGTTGTGCTATTGCAGAACCGTCGCCGGTTGATAAATTTCAGCACGACAGTGCTTCGTCTCCCGCTAGAACAACGCAAGTTTTCTTGTTATCGATGGAATCGGTGCTAGAAGTTTGATGCTGTGGCCAATAACTTTACCCGATTTGAAGCCAATCGAGAGTAATTAGGAAATTCTAAGGCAGGCTCTTTACGAAGATGGCAAAGTAATGCACATGCAAAGAAAACTTATGGAAAGCGCTCTCTTTCTGTCCCGACAATTCTCAAGGAACCTTCTCTTTCTATAGCTACTCTTTTCAGTCTCTCAACGTGCTGGTCTGTGGGGGTGCCGACTCATGCCTTATCTCCTGGTCCCCATCTTGATAAGCAGCACTTAAGCGACAGAGGCGAGGAGCATATTGAGACAGTCAGCTCTAGTGAGTCAATAGCCCTCACTTGCCTCCCCTTCCACACCTGAGCTCTCTCTTTCGAGCACCGACCCATCGCTCAATTCTGAGTGCCACACTACTGCCGCACCTCGATATTGTCCACCTAAGACCTTCTTCTATTGATCTCTTCTCAGGTCTCGTCAATGTCGCCCGAAGTTCACCTATCTAATACTTATGAAACCGTCACGGTCGTAGTAACTACGTAACATTAAGCTGCGCTCGGTCTTAGAGCTGCTTGGTGACTGATTCTAGATAAGTGGTGGATTCCTGATTCCTCATTGCACGTTCTTGCTTCATGCTCTTGGTATTAAGACATTAATCAAAAAGCAACTGTTCATATAGTATTATCAATATAAGCCAGCCTAAGCAAGCTTGCCCTCAGGTGAACAAAGTTATTATGCGTTAAGCATATAAGGAACACGTTTTGTTGTAACTTTATTAGTAACTTTTCTCTGTTCTTCCTCTTCTTTCATGACTTACTGTTCCCATGCGTGCTGCTTCTGTGTGATAACACCGTCGTGCTTGTGTATCACTTTTCTATCGACATGCTGTCTACCCCTTCTTTCTTCCTCTGTGAGATCGCCTCCTTAGACTGCTCAATGTAATATATAACCTTATTACTGTGCTAGGCTGGTGTTAGTCTTCAATATGACGTATCTAAGGCCTGTGCCCTACATTGCTTGCACTAATTGTCAATAAGAAGTGTGTCAGAAACTTTTTGCATATCCATCCAATATGTTGCACCCACTATCTCGGGTATTCAGTAATCCTACTCCAGTCACTCATTTGAGCAACATTGTCTCAGACTGTGACTAAAAGTGATGTGGAATGAAAATAAAGAGTTTATGCTCATGTACGTGTGGTGGAGCCCCACTGACTAAGCCATTGCGTATCGCTCAAGTATTTTACTCTAGTCTATCGCAAGAGGAAAAACTTGACGTTTTGCCAGGGTAAACTGCACACTCCCCCGATGAAGCCTCGGTGTCATTTGTTTACAATGGAAGTGTCATGCTTCAGGGCAGCCTATGGCACTGGGTAGCACTTAGAAGTATCCAGCGGGTTACCTAATTCAATGCAAGTTAACACCACAAGATTGAAGTACAGCACTGATATTATTATCTTTGATTATCAAGTACTACCTATTGATTTTTGTAAGCAATGAAAAGTAGCCTAATCTTTTAGGAATGAGTTTGTTTTGGCTACTGCACTGCATAAGTTTATGAGGAGTTGTTCAAAAATAAATCCCAGTTTCCTGTTTTGCTTACTATGTGTACATTGAAAAGTATTACGATGTCAATAAGTTTTTGTTGCTCTTCTACCAAAGAGAATATAAACTAACTAGAGTACCCGGCCGTTGATTTTGTGATAAAACATTTTATTTTCCTTACGTGCATGACTTTTTCTGCAAAATATGTGTGAAATACAGTAGTTCAGCTTGATCGTCTTTTAAATCAATGCAAGGGTGTTTAATTCCTTCATGAGTGCGCGAGAGCTATAAAATAGGCAACTTTTTGATCTCTGCTCATCGTGACGTATCTACTGCCCCAGGCAGGAGGCTAATCTTTTCAATTTAATTTCAGGCTTAACGACCAGAAGTACGACACAACTTTATAAGTGGCTCGAATTCTTGTTTCATTTCTGTCATCTTAAACTAGAGCACTCTGAGAGCGCATACCTCCGTCCAGCGAGGCAACGGCAGCGAAGAAATGAAATTGACTCGGAAACCATGCTTTTCTTTGCGTCAACACTAACATCTAATCATTTGTGCCATTTGATAGTATTAATAGTTCTTGCCATTTTCTTGACGATGTGTTCATAACTTTCGAGGCATGTTGCTCACAAACATTATGGCAAACATAAGTAAAACACACACACTGACCTACCGATCTGCACCAAAATTTAACCGAATATGTCCTTTAACATTACTAACAACTCCTGTTAGTAAATTTCATAAAGATCCATTCAGAACATTTTGAGTTATTATGCTAACAAGCATAAACTCAATCACAGCGATACACAAACAAAGGAACTACCCGATCATCACAAAAATTTGATCATTTACCCTTCATAATAAACCTAACCACTCATGTAAATCTAATGAAAATCCGTTCCTAACTTTTTGAGTTATGGCATTAAGAAATAATTGGTCGACAAATGAACGGATTTTCAATCAAAGTTGAGTCATCTTTTACTGTCAACATATCTAACAATCCCTGTAATGTTCTAAAGATCTGTTCATAACTTTTTGAGTTATATAGCTGACGGACAAACAAACACACAGGCAGAAAAACAAACACAACAAAAATACAACCTCCTAGGCGGAGGTAATTACATTTAATTCAGTGCAAAAGTATTAGAAGTACAGTAATTTGATCTGTCTCCATCATAGGGGTTTTGAATTTCTAGGGTTACGAGACCATACTGTATTAATATTTCTCATTGGTTGTCAAGCATGGAAACGTTTGAGAACCGCTGATTACAAGGCATCTATACAATGTAGCTAGACTACATCAGTCTGGCCGATATGCAATTAAGAAGTATCTAAAAATTCTCTCTTTTACATTTCCATATGGAATGCTGCACCCACCATATCAGGCACTCAGCTCCATTAGGGGTATATTCTTTTCCCTGTCAGAATATTATGTGCCTCACACACCCATGGGATGTTTCGAGTGTTTTTTGTTCGCTGGAGATGTTACACCTGACCGCAGTTCCTGTAGACAAGGTTAGTTTGTAGCGTTAGGTAGGTTCTCTATACTTTCCCATGTGCTTCGCAAGGTATAGTGTGATTCTAAGAGTCAACCTACAAGTTTGTCTTCTGAATGTGTTCACTCGACCGATTGTTGTCAGCTCAACTGTGTGTACGTCAGAAAACTTCATTAAAATGTTTGCTGTTAAATCAGTGTTATTGGGGAGTACCACGAGGCAAGTAACGGATATCTCTTGAAATTTAGAGTAAAAAACTTAGAAAAACTGCAGTTTTCTGCCGTTTCTGCGGCGTAGTAATACATTCGGACGACTGACTGAGGTAAAACAATCAAACTACCAAGGTGTAGACAGGCTCTATGGGCCTTAAGTGCAAGCCATGATCACACCTTCATGCGACATGGCGCTGGCAGAGGCGTCGTTGGGTCCATGTTAGGGGGCTTAGGGCTCCTAATGCACATCAAAAATATTCCTAAGCCCCCTAATATTTTGGGTGTATTATGTAAATACATATGTTTACTTGAAATAGTGCAGCCCTGCAGCTCACTCCAGGGGCTAAGCCCTTCCCATATCTCCATTCTAGGGCCACTCCCGCGGGGCAGGTGGCAGCATCTTAGGTCTTCCATGAACGCTCTTGGTGTGAGTTTTTTTCTTGTGACGTTTTGTGCCTGTTTTGTTCTTGCTCTACTCCCATGGACTCTCTTTGTTCTGTTCTACCTTCTATTTCCTGATGTACTGTGCCTGGTTGCTGGGGAAATAGTAGGCTCGTGTAGGTGATGCGCTATCTAGATAGCTATTTTGTTGTTGTACGTACTGAAAATGTAAAATATTCATGTAATTTCTATGAATTTGCATTTGCATATTTTGTATTTCCGAGATAGATTTTCCCATCCCATCCACTATAACTGTTTCTGGTCTTGGAATTTAAATCTTTTGTAAATTCTGTACCCAGTGAACTTCCAACATTTGGCGCCCCGAGTGGCCCAGCAGGACATTTAGAGCAGCCATGCCTGGCAACTTGGAAAACAGTGATGGTAGTTACACGATGGGGCAATTGGAAGAAGTCATCAGCTTCCAGTCTTTATTGCATCAATTTACACATCCCAAAGTGAGGTCTGATTTTCTTGAAGGAAAACTGAATGTGCCTGCTGCTGAATCAGCATTGTTGATTCATTTGGACAAGATGAGGTGGATTTTGTTGCCACCGTGGACAGAATTTCGGTCGTCGCAAGTAGGAAGTGCAGTGCAGCATTTTGATAAGCTCTTGTCACGTAGCACAGACCCGTTTGCAATAGGAAATGATTGCAAGTCTTACAGTGCGTGGTACGATGTTTTGAAGATCTTAGCTGACAGCGATCACTGGAAGACGGTCCATAAGGAGGAGCGCTGCAAGCATTTCATGTCTACAACAGGATTTGGAAGTCCAGTGAGTAATGCAGCTAAAGAACCAGAGCTTCAACTTGCGAATGATGACCATTTTAGTGCATTAGATCAGCGTGATAAATAGAAACCTTTCCCTAATTCTGGTGTAATTTTAGGAACCAAGAGTTGTGATTTTAAATTTGCCTGCAGTGAGTTAATTTCACAGCACCGAGCAGTGGAGAGAATCATATGCAATTCTGAGGAATCTTCCTTAGATAATGAAATAAACTCGAATCTCCCTAACATGTACAATGACAAGGTAGGAAGGCCAATTGTATTGAAGAACGGCAGCCAGCGAGACTTGAAGAAAGTTCTCAGGGACTTTGACTGCAATAATCCCGGAGGAAGTTCGCGAGAGCCGTCCAATGGGAGCGATGTCTCGCTGGTGCCAGATGACGTGGTTGCCTCTGTCTGTGTGTCCGCAACGGAGGCTGCTCACTACTCCGTCGTTAACGGACTAGAAGTCACGCGCCGACACTTCTTCCTCGGTCTTCTTGGTTACCTGACCTGTCATCTTCTCGTCCATCCAGGCAACCGACGGGTAGTCGAAGTCTTCGCGGTGCTAGTCCGCGATCGTATCGCAGATGGTGTGCTATCGCTGTACCGCGATCGTATCGCAGATGGTGTGCTATCGCTGTACCGCGATCGTATCGCAGATGGTGTGCTATCGCTGTACTGCGATCGTATCGCAGATGGTGTGCTATCGCTGTACTGCGATCGTATCGCAGATGGTGTGCTGTCGCTGTTCCGCGATCGTGTCACAGATGGTGCGCTATCGCTGTTCCGCGGTCCAAAATTGTGCGTTCTTTTAGCGCGTGGAATTGTTTCATATCACCATTTTATAAAGTAGAATTGAATTACTTATAATGTACATATGAATAATTAGGTAATTCCACCATACTGCTTGCAAGATATTGTGGTTACTGAATTCCTTCTGGCAGTTTTTGGGCGGAAAGACATGTGTATTTCCATCTATATATCTGTGTATGTATACATTTAGGTTTAGACACGTATAGAGAAAAATATTATCGCCCCTCTTCGTTCGTGGGTTATGATAATTCGACGATTTAATTAGTATACCTAGTTAATAATCAAGAAATCGCAGAACGGTGAGCGTCGTTTTGTTTCCACAAGCAAAATACCAACCAAAGTGTGACTAATGAAGTTGTGTCACAAATTTACCGCTAGCTATCATTTCCGACCGCCGGTACTCTAGCTAATAAATGACCATGCAGTAGCTGAGGCCATGTCCAATTGTTCTCTCATTTCATTAGAACCAACTGAGACGGAAGTCTTCCTCGCTGAATGTTGGAGCTGCTGCCCATCCTTGGATCGCATCAATTAAGGAAGAACACAACGCAGATGCGACCCTCCCTCCTGAGATGCTCCCGGGCCAAGGACAGTCAGCTTATGAATTTGTGACGTCCGCCGGTTTGCTCGCTACCCTCGACTGCTCAGCAGGTGAGACACAGCTGCTCTTGTGCTGGAACCACACTATTGCAGCGCACGAACAACGTGATGCAAAGATGGGCAGCTCGCATGTCATTGATGCTAGTATTTATGCAACAGAGATGTGATATATTTCCAGAGGACCAGTGTGCCGAGTATTCTCACTCCAAGTTGTGCGTACAAATGTATGCATGGCTTCGGCATGAAGGATATTTGATGCTTACCTCATGTGCTGTGGTTGTTGCTGGTAATTAATATTGGCATGTAATCTTCGATAGAGGCCACCCGTGTTTTATCCACTTAATTATTGTGGATCACAGTTTTTACTGTGAGTACCTTTACTTTCGAGTACCTGGAAGTATGAATATATATATCCTGAACAAAATAGCGTAAAGTGAGGTTCCCCTATGTCGGGGACGTCCTCTAAGTTGTATAAAATTTGTTGACTTCTCATGTTGTGCCATGCAGTGAGTCGATATTGCAAAGCTTCATCACTATAGGCCTAATGAAAGCCATGGCTGTGTTGCCTTTACTTCATTAAGTCGATATTGCAAAGCTCCATCACTATAGGCCTAATGAAAACCATGGCTGTGTTGCCTTTACTTCAGCGTGTCGACATTGCAAAGCTTCATCACTATAGGCCTAATGAAATCCATGGCAATGTTGCCTTTACTTCAGTGAGTCGATATTGCAAAGCTTCGTTACTATAGGACTGAAAAGACTCTTTTATCTCATCAGGTAGACCATTCCATAAGAAAGTTCCAGTTACAGGAGGCGTGCTTTTTCATCTAATGTTTTATTCTGTGTAAGAAAAAGAGGGTGTTATAATTTGTCTAACGCATTTTTGATTGTTCAATTCCAGCCATTCTCCAAAGGTCTTTACGACTAAAACAGACGGAATGGTTATGATATCGAAAGTGAGGGATAATAAATTTTATTTTGCACATTTATTAGACGTTCCTAAAAGTATGCAGTTGATTTCATCAGCATTTAGCTTGAGGCCATTTTTGCCATGCCAGCCCTTGAGCTCAGGCAGAATATTTTTGAATTTAGATGGTATACGATCTGGTTCTTCTAGAGAGTAGGGCATTGCAATTTGAACTTCATGAACGCATAAACATTGAAGGAGTCACGTGCTCTTGTAGAGATGGTCTATCATTGGCAAATATGGAGAAGAGTATAGGGCCAAAAATGGACTCTTGTGGAACGCCAAACGAGTTTCTTTGGCCCCAATGACGGAAGGTTCAAACACCCGCCCCTCCTAGTTTCCCATTTCTGGGCAAAGTAAGTGCTCCCATGGTAGCTATGCTTACTAAGAAAAGAAGTTTGCAGACTCAGTGCAACGGGCACCACAAAGATGCTCACATGGCTCTGTGCTTGATCCCGGCACCTTTAGCACACAAGTTTTTTTGCATGCAAGGCTTGCTCCTTCCGTGGTATGATAATGCTTTGTGTTGTTCTCTGTCCTCTAACCCAGGGTGCTTTGCTATTCCTATGCATTTTCTTGGTAGGAATACACTCCACTATAGGGTCCCTTTTGCTATTGACATACTGAATGCCCCTCACTCTCTTTGACTACCAGTGTTGTGGTTAACGAGACTAGAACTAACTCACATAGTATAATAGCATAGCCTATTCCATTGTCCAGCCGAGAATAAAAGGAAGCTGCTCTGTATGCCTCCAGTGCTTTCAGTCTATTTTTTTTATTTCAGACATAATGGTGATATATTATTCTGAACATGACATTGGTTGTTTTCGTTAGTTATCTTGATTTTCTATAACGTGTTGAATCTGTGAAAAAGGGACTTAGCAGAGGAGGAAGGGATATGTAGTATGTCAATAGAACCGTTAAGCTGTGAAAAATAAGAGTTGTAGGGAACTATTTGCAAGGAAACAACAAAACGTTCAAGTTATAACGGGCTGTGATGGCATCAGGAAACAATAAATAGAACCAAACGGCACTTGCGTTTTTTTCTTTTTTGATCAAAGCAAGTGCAAAGCTTTTCTTTATGCGTTCCAATTGGTAACTGTTTTCTGGATGAGTCCCCAGCCTTTATTTTATTTGTGCTTGAATGGTGTTTCTGCCTGGCCTGAGCTCCCACCTGTTAAGGAAGAAGAGATTTTTATCACCCGCGAACGAAGTGAGATGTGATTATGTTTCCGTTCAAGATTTAGGTATATATATTTGTATATACAGGGTGTTGGGAAATTCAGTGCAAATATTTGAACAACAAGTAAAGTCATCATAGCCGTACCCTGTGATGCAATTTTTTGGTAAAGTTCAGACTTTGAATACAGTTACGGTATTTGTTATTTTTATTCCGAAAAACTATTTTTGCTGTAAAAATTTCAATTTTCATTCGATTTTGATGAAAATTGGTAGCAAAGTAAAGCTTCTAATGCCCTATGCGCACACGTTGTCAAAATTTGAAAAAAGTGTAAAATAACTAGGAAAATGACATTCAAATTCAAAATAAGCTACACAAATTAGTAGTCACACTCATGAAATACGAGATCCCTACGTTGAAAGCCTATTTTAAGACCTTTTAGATGATGTACTGCGTGTAAAAAAAATTAGATTAAGTGGATTTGCCAGGAGGAAAACTGATATAAGTTAACCAGTATTGACGCGCACCCGCATATTGCCCTGTCACTGCACCTGATAAGCATAACTAGACGAACGTGAGTACTGCGGTAAGCTGTCTTACTACGTTTGAGGAAGAGTTTTGGATAAAACGCAAGTTGAACTAACACGCGAGGCTTGGTTGTCGAGCATTTGCTCAGAACGACCGATTTGTGCCTCCAAAATACAGGAGCACAGACCCATTTTCACATTCACACAGGAAATAATTACCTCCGCGATAGTCCTTACCCTCTGCACGCCTGAACTCCTTCCTGACGCCCAGTGGACTGGGACTGAGGACACCCTCGGGGTAAGGAATGAACTTGGACTTTTTGCTGCGAGAGAGGTAGTTCATTTTTAAACCCTATGGTTTGTTCTTTTATTGCTTCCCCCACTTGGCTATATTGATTAATTCCCGAAGGTTAGACAGATGAAATTTAGTGTTTCTACAAATAACCTTGTACAATTTTAGACCAATTTTAATTACACTACATATACTGACTGTAGCTTTTGTCTACAGGGCATTGGTTGGTCATTTATCGAGCCTATTAGCATGACTGGATTCTTTGCCGGCATGTGTGATTAGATTAAACCGCGACGGTCACCACGACTTCATCCCTATTCTGGAATGCCCGTGCCTTGTGTATTGTAGTGTGAGGGTTGTCCTACACCCAACTGTCGAGTCACTTGTGGCCGTTCTATTTTCGATACCTCCACACACCCTCCGAGTCCCAAAGCACAAAAAATCTATCAACATCCCACAATCACAAATTTCTTCAACTCAGAAGTACTAGAACAAATACTACTTGTGACTATCAATTTCATGAGAATTTAATCTTCTCGGCCTGCAGAAGTAAATATTTTTTCGTATGGAAATTAACTAACCCTTCAGCACTAAACTTGCTGTATTGGTCGCTGGCAACATTAGATGCTTAGCATTAGCATTAGCACAGGGATGCTGGGTTTGGAAGGCTCAAGGAAAGCAGCATCTGCCTGGACAGAGTTGAGGGATTGCTAGTCTATTACCCATATTCCCTTGCGTTTCATCATTCCTCTACAATGCTGAGAAGTTGCATCTATCACAGATGATCGAAAAGTTCATTCTCCGCTACAACAGGAAGACGATCTGCTTCATGGCTATTTTGTCTTTGCAAGCAAGCGCTGTTGGCACAAAAAAAAATGAACACAGACGAGCATTTTTTTTTTCAGGATATTAGATTCAACGATAACGCCCCATTTAAACCCTTGAATTAGTTCGTAAATTTGTAGCCATGATACCAGCCCTATTTAGACATCTCTGGCCTCACCAAGAAACGTCACAGTGGTCTAAGACGCAAGAAAGCCTACTTGAACGCACGCGCAGTGATGAGCGCACACAGAATGGCGAATTTGTTGCCAGTGCGGCCGAGGAGTCTTCAAAGAGTGAGAGTCTGCTCATTGCTTTCATTTCACAGAGACTGGAAATCAAGGCTCTGAGCAATGGAATTCTTTTCTTTCAACCCATGATAACGAACTTGCGTCATGATTTGTCCTGTAATGGACCGCTTATATTCTATCACCGAACCATACTACCAACAGGACTCAGATATGACTTTCCGTCAATGGCCCAGATTTCTTATTTCTTGTCCTGTAAAGAATGAACACACTGAAGCCCTTGTCCTTGACCCGGTGGTTTTCAGTATCTGGTCTATCCTCAAGACCAATTCTTGTGCTAAGTCTTACCGCTCATAAGCAGCTTTGAAAAAGTTTCTGGAGTTTCACTGGTAGCTACACGACATCATGCAACAACTTGCGCGCTTCCTTCGAGGCTTAGCCTCCTCACCCTAATAGAGAAACGAAGTTTATCTATATAATTATTTATTGATTTAACAATTCTAAGAGTGTATAGCAAACAAATCACTTTGGATAAATTGGTATAAACATAAAGTCAATGTGACAACACCCACTGCTAGGAAATCCACATGCATTGGTTCGTGCTACAGATATAAGCTAACTGCCCCCTCAGGTGTATAAGGTTGCAGTTTACCATGGATAATCAAGAACTATGGCTCCTTCTATGTAAGGTTCTACTGCAAAGACCCGTGCCCTCTACATTTCCAATTTCTTGGAAAGTTAAGTGCCCATGGCAGCTATGCATACTTATCCAATGCTCAGCCAGTATGTCAGACCTCTAATTCAGTCGATAATGGGGAGCTATTTTTTCAATCTTTATCCAAGAGCTTTCGAGTCTCCCTTTAAGTTAATTAGGTTCGCCCATCCTATTTTATGAGGCCCGGCAACCCCAGGGACTCGTGTCGGTTACCTTAGCCATTAGCTAGGCCTTCAGGACGTCTGTTTTTCATGCCCACTTTGCTTCCTTCCCGATTTCATGTTCTTACTTGCATATGCTTTATTCGTTAGTCCTCTTCTTTCACGAGTTACTGTTCCCATGCGCGTTGATCCTGTGTGGGAACACCTTCGTGCCTGGGTTCCCCATTTCTATCGACATACTATAAGTCTCTTGCTCTTTCCTCTGTGATATTGTGCCGCTCGGAAACGGAGGCTCAAACTTTCTGACTATAACCAGCATTTAGTTTTCCAGCTATATCTCTACCTGCTAACATATGAAGTGTGCTGTTCAATTTGAAGTGTCTATGTTTTAATTGATTAATAGCCTCATTCATTACCAGTATTTTTCATTCCAGATTACTCTGCTCAATATTTAGAGTCCCTCGCATGATTTTGTAAAAAACTTTCATTATGAACTCCGGCAACATTCAGTAGTCTCATAATGGCAAGTTTCATGAGGCCCTGCCGATTTGATGTGGACCCAAGCGCTGCCAATGCTAGTGAGGAATGGTTACATTGGCTACGGATTTTCAAAAATTTCCTAAAGGCGCTCACTACTCTTGAATTTGAGCCTGATGGGCTAGACCTGCTTGTGAACTATGTGGCCTCTTCAGTATATAAGCACATAGCAGATTGCACTACTTTTGATGCTGCTATCCGTGTGCTGCAAACACTTTATGTTTGGCCAAACAATGAAATTTTGGCCCGCCATGTTGTAAGCGCATTGCTATTAGCGCGTCTCTGGGACCATGCTACACTGTGCTATACGGGCTATACTGTTGAGTATGCTGTAGACTTGGGTGGTATCGCGGATGCACATGGTGCAGGGAAACTCCATTCAGTGTATATCCATATATTGGGAACTGGACGTATGAGACACATGATAGGCGGTGTCTAAGACGGTCTGAGGCAGTGTCCGTCAAAAGCTACTTAGCCTACTAGTAACAGGCGAGCTCTGAGCTGGCTCATAATGGTACGGAGCGTTTTTATAACCTCGCCACAAGGTGTGGCATCACCTGATCATGCTCATGCATCCGATCGGCAACCTGAGGGCTGTCACAATGTACTGGATTACCGACGCCAGCAACCAGCTGAAACTCTCGACCAATATTTTAGGGCTTTGAAAATTCGTGGCAAAGATTGTAATTTTAAGGCTGTTACGGCAGAGCAACATGAGGCAGATTACGTACGCAATGCGTTTATAAATGGTCTCGAATGTCATTGTATTCGCCAGCGCTTTCTTGAATATAGAGTTTTTCACTTACAGACTGCCTACGATCAAGCCCATTCACTTCAGATGACTCAGAAGCTGTCTTTATCCCATGTATAACTTGGTACTGCAATGAGAGCATTTGAGCCCAAAGCAAAATTGAGAACTAGGCTAAGGATCTTTTCTCTGACTCAATCAAACTTAGCCAAATACCACACAGGGAAGTTTCTGTGCCCAAGTCCAGCTGCAGCTTCTGTGGTATGGAAGAAGTAACTCACTCTAAGTGGGAAGCTAGAGAACTAGTTTGTAAGTCTTGTGACAGGGAAGAACATTCCGCTGAAGTGTGTAGGTCACCAGGATCCGCTGATGAGGCTGTATTGTCTGCTGCGGATGCTATGGAAGTTGGCCAAGATACCCCAGCGCTTATGGCTGCATCTCCTTGGGGAACAGTTATGACCCTTCCAACTGCTGTCATCAATGATGACTGTCTTGATATGCTGACTGATTAGACTTGATAAACTTAAGGTATTGACTGACTAGGTGTGATAAAACTTGGCGTGTTGACAGATTTGGTGAGATAACCCATGGTGTATTGACTGCTTGGGTGTGATAACAAATTAATGTATTGACAAATCGTGTGTGAAAGGTTTGAGGTAGTAACTGTGTTTTATTTTACACGAGGAATGCTAACAATAACTTACAAAGTAGTTTAGGCCCTGATCTAATGTATCCTACTGTGCTTTTCTCTAATGCGCTTATCTAATGTTTCCTGACATAACCCAACCCCGGTTGCATTATACCTCAGTGAAACCCTGTTCTGTTTCCTTTCGTATTTACCTTATTCGTTTGACTCTGAGGATTATATTTCTCTTTCTTGAGCGTTTTTCAGTTGGTTTAACGAGAGCTTAGGCAGAAAATATTAAGGAATGGAAGTTAAACACTTTTTTTATGGTAATTGCGTCTCTTAATTGGCTTCATTTGTGTATCGTGAGCTCAGAAAAATTATGTTCATCAAGCGAAGCAAAATGCATGTTTTTCTAGTGCTACCTGTTGAAGCTTCAATGATGGGCTTCGTGACGAAGTTAGGATATTTGGCATGTTCAACCCGTGAAATACCCCCATCTAGTCTTTCTGATCGAAATGAAGAAACACTAACAAACTTTGTGTTACTAAATAGTAGGATTTCTTTTACAGGTCTCTCTTGCATTGAGCTGGAACTCCCGGCTGTTCCTCAGATGCTGCTTGTGAACGAAGAAAGTACTTTCCTAAATCAAGATAGGGTAAGTCATTCCATTATTAATGTCAGTTGAGTTCTCTGGGTGCAATATAAATGAAAAATCTCGAAAAATTCAGCAACTCTTTCGTAAGTGTACCTGGGAGTCATCATCTATTCCAAGTAAAGCATAAACCTATGTGCATGTTATCTATTATGTACATACAGTGAATCATGTATTCTCAAGAGATGGTATGCATCTGTAGGCTTTAGCAAGTATTGGTATTTATGCTAATACTAGAGTGCCCACGCCGTCAAAATGACAGCGAATAATTTTTGATGATCCGTCTTCATTGATCATAATTTTTCTGTTAATGCTAGGGCTGGGAGGCAGCGCTAAGCTTCCCTTCGGTGATATGCTGAAAAGCGAGTGGAACTCGTGTCCTGTGTAGGGTGGGGCCCGTCGTCATGAGTTTGTTACCCATAAGGTAGAAAAGCAGTCTTCTATGCTGAATTCATGTCTTGAACATGAGAAGAATGGTATTTGAGATGTATTTTTTAATTTGTATCCTTCCATTCCAAATGCAGGTGGGGCTGACCCCACTGGACCCTATGCACAAGCCGCCACTGTGAAAAAGCAATTTTTTTCCCCCAAAGTCGATATTGTTTCCTAATAAATACTGTGCTTTGCCTCCAGGATACTGACGCTGTCATATTGCCCGGAAGTTTCTCCTCCTATGAATTGTTGTTCTGTTGAAAGAAGAACCCTCGTTAGAGAAACTTATTCGGTGCCAAAAAATTCTTCTGTGCTTTTTCCCACCTTCTGAACGTTGAAGAATATCTTGTCACTTGTTTTGATTTTTATGCAGCCAATAAGACCATCAGCGTAAACTCAGGACAGCTGAAGTTTGGAGGAAGGAAACCTCAGAAAATGTTACGAATCACGATGCAACAGAGTGCCTAGAGAAGCTGTATGTATCTGCATTGAGTGAACTTCAACATTGGAAGAAAAAGAACTGCATTGAGATTTACGTTTAGTCGTTTGCCATCATTTGCTACCTGGTCTAATTTCTACCTATCAGTTTTCATTGACGTGAACGAAAATGTTTCGACGAATGGAAAAAGTAATAAAAATCATATTCCATATCCGCGCTAAGAGAAAATAGCTTCAATATTTCGATGCCAAGAACTGTATCAAGCAAGAAGTCATTGAGATAAAGGAATAAGGATCCCACTTTCATATTCTACAATTTGGTCATAGATCTCTATGAAAATGCAACCCAGTTACAAAATCTGCAGCTTGGCATATTTTGCCTATCTATTTCTTAAAGGGGGACACTAAACATACAAATATATAAATATATTAAAGAATAAACACATCACGGTGTTAATTTAGTACGTTACCCTTGATTATGCAAATAGAATTTTTTTTACTTATTTTTTCAAGATGAGTGTCTAACTTTGAAATATCAGTATTAACTAAATGTATGGCTATGTTGGAAATGTATTCAGCAATTGTAAAATGAATATTTAGCCATTGGTTAAGTTTATCATACAATTTGCTTATTTACGAGTTTTTTCTGCTACCTCAGATTATGCAACAAGCTAATAAAAAAGTCATAAAGCGGAAATAAATACAACTCAACATTAATATTTTTATTAAACATCCAAAACAAAAACGTCCCATTCAATAAACACTGAAATAAGTGTTCAATAGTGGTAAACATGACAAGTTAATTTTGAACATGGCAACCTCCATTTTTCATGATTTCTTAAGGCGATTATCAACAGACTTTGTCAGGTTTGATATTTTAGATGGTGGAATAGAATCTACTGCTGTTTTTACTGCATTCGACAGGCTTACTTTGCTCGAAAACTGCCGATGGGGTTTAGGCCATAGGGTTAGGTTCTCTCATCGTATGCTATGGCAAGTAGCGGCCCAAAGAGGACCCTCTAGGTTACCTTAGCCTTAGCTAAGCACTCGAGACGTCATTCTTTCACGCTCACTTTGGTTCCTTCTGTTTTCATGCTCCAAAGAATTCGTGTCATTTTTTCCCATTCTTCCTCCTATTTGGGTATCAGACCTGCCATATCCAGGGCTGCAAAAGCATGTCTAGATTTTCCTAATATTGTGGGTTTCTGAAATTCCCATTGACAGCTGTGCGTTAGTAATAGATTATAACAATTATCAGAGTCGGACTTATTCACCAGACATCCGGTGTTGGTGATGTCTTCTGCCAGCCTGGAACTGTATCTGAGCCAGAGGCCTCCCCTGCCGATGAATGTATGATTACGAAGGAAGAAGAAATCATTGATGACAACCCTACTAATGCAACGCAGGGCGCCCTGAAAACCACATCTGCTGACTGGTGTGGCGACTGGGGTCCTGAGGCCTCCACGGGTAAGTTGCTGGCAAGTGTTGAGCAGCAGCTGCTGTGTGGGCCCTACGGTGGCCATCGTGTGAGCTGTGGGTATTACTGTTGTGTAGTATGAGTTGGAAATATTAAGTATATATGAGTAATTTTCATGGTGCATCTGTGTGTGTCGTGGGTATTATTATTGTGTAGTATAAGTGGGAAATAAAACTATGAGTACACTGAGAGAAATTTTGATGCAGTTAAGTGCATCAAAATTACATGCATTTTTGTCCCAAAACCGAAACACGAAAGGGCATCATGATGATGCATATAGGGTCCTATGATGCACTTATTAACGTTGATGCATTTGTGTGCTTCGGTTTTAGGACAAAGCCGGTGATGCACCAGGATGCATCAGAAACAGGTAAAATTGGTGCACCTGAAAATACGAAATTTCAAATTACAATAGCGATCTGCTTGTTGGTAAGTAACCGCGTTTCGTTTCGCTCGTGCAACAAAACTACAAAGCTTTTGTTCACTTTGTTTTTGCGGAAATTTGTTTTTCTGTCTGCTGCGATGACACACCAAACTACGCCATGAAACACCTACGTGCATCGAAATTTTTTTCAGTGTAATCTTCAAGGCAACCGTTACGTTGAAAACCACGTAGTTACCTCTACCGAGGATATTATGTTTTGTGTAGTGTTTGTCTGTCACCAAGATTCCTCAAAAACTTGTGAACGGATCTCTAAAAAAAATTTCCAGGAATTCTTAGGCATGTTGACGGTTACAGATGATTAAATTTCGGTGAAAATTCGTTCATCTGTTTTGTTGTCTGCCTCTTTTTTTCTTAGTGCCGTAATTCAAAAAGTTATACAGATTTTCATAAAAATTACACGAGTTGCTAGGCATAGCTACTGCGAAAAGTGGATACCCAAATTTTTGTGATGTTCTGTTTGTTCATTCGTGTTTGTTGCTGTGTTTCATTTTACGTTTGTTAGCACAATAACTAAAAAAATTTAATTTGGAAACTTTCTCCACCTTCCTAAAAATTTTTAGACAGTCATTTGTTAATTTCCTTAAAACTACTCGTGAATAAAACTTTGCAACTGCATAAAATATTGTATTAAAATCATTGACGACGTTTCGGCGTAAAACTTCGGCCATTTTCAAGTCAATAAAATCATAATATTCTGCAAAGAGATGAAAACAAAATGTCATAGCACATATATAGTGGAGTAAAATCGAAAAATGTTCCTATTGCACAGAGAAAGTAGCAATCAAAATCTAAAGGAAGGTGGAGAAAGTTTCCAAATTAAATTGGAAGAATTTTTAGTGATTTTTTAAAACTGCTAGTGCTGTCATAAATGCACTAATCAACTTTTTTTTGTCTTTCCAGTTCGACTGCACGACAGTATACAAGAGGAGTCTTATCATTATCTAGTCTTCGACTTGTGAGTATTATATCTTTTTCTCTTACTTTTCTCTAGTGTGAGCACACTAGAGAAAAGCACTAGAGCTCATTAATTCACCAAAAAAAGTTCATGAACTTTTTTTTTTAGCTTTTGGTATAGAAACTAAAAAGCTTTTGAAAATGATACTGTTTTGAAGATGTAAATTAGTCTTCTGTCTCCGAAATAAGTTCATCACCGTTGAATTTTTTCTAGAACATTTATCATTTTTTCGTTTTTGTGTATATGGAACCCCTAAAAGTGACGTCCTGCAGATCTAAATTAGGTACCGGTAGCTTTTTTCTTCTTGTAACATTTTGATTGCAATCGAATTTTGTTCACGGGCATCTTCTTTTTCATTTATATCGCATTGTATAATGGCTTTCGAAGAAAACCTAATTCTGATCTTGGTCGACTTGTTTCTGATTCCTTCTCACTCTTGAAACGAATTCGTCACGATCAGATTTTTTCACTTATACCGTTGTTTCACAAAATTTAAAAATGACTGAAATGCTGCGAGATCCGTGTCAATGTCTAGCTGGTTTGCTGTACAGCTAAACTCTTGAGCATCTAACGTTTCCGTCAGCCTCGCCAGCCGGATGTTTTTAAACTGAATTTGAAGGGCGTAAATTGTATCATTAAAATTACGGAATGTCGCTCGTAATAAGTAAACTGTTTACGTACTCGCGCACATACTTGCAGGATACGTAGGATGGATGACTTGAGGGTACGTAGGTATGGTAGACATGTCCATGCGCATCCTTCTATGAAGGATGCCAAAGTGTTCACCTGAAATGTTATGTTTGAGGTCTTCAGGTGGATATCTTTCAACGTGCTTTTTCCTTTCTTAATTATTGCTGACAATCTGAGTGTTGTTCATCCTCCTCTTTCCCAACGCACACAGGACACTATTGTCCTGTGTGCGTCGTGCGTGCGCCGATTGTTTTTTTTATGTATCTCGTGTTATTTTTCCTTCAATGAAATGTCGCTACAGCTCTGAATCAGAAGGCCTGACGTTTCACCGGCTTCTTTCTGTTACGCCTCAGTGGTTCGTACTCTACAGAAGATTGTTTTTTAATGGGAACGTTATAGATAAAGGCCTAACCCATTCGCTCATATTATCTTTCTGCTCGCTGTTAATGGTGCTGTTCTTCCGAGAAGTAAAGATTTACTTCATGTGTTAATGAGTTGCACTAACATCTGTTGCATTA
>LQNS02278129.1:1960072-1993269 GCA_001587735.2 Parhyale hawaiensis | reverse complement strand
GTCGTAGCTTGAGCCATCATTAACACGACTACAGCACAACCACGCTCTGCTACCAAATGTTAGGACTAATGTCCGCGCACGCTAGACTATATAAGATCGCACAGAGGAGGTGTCACCAACCTCTCGCTGCGCCGCTGGAAATCAGACTGTTGTCGGCTGGGCTCCAGCTGCCCAAGTCGCCTGACAGGCATGACGTCACTGGACACGTGTAATCCGGTGAATGCATGGAAGCGTCCGCCGGCATCATAAAAGCTATCGGAGACTAACACCCATGCACGAGGGTATTCCCACAAAAGGTCAACGCGCAAGGGAACAGCAAGTCGGGAAAGAAGAGGAATAACAGATGGACGAAAGATCAGTAGGAGTAAAAGATGGGAAGGAAGCAAAGTGGGCTCGTAAGACAGACGTCCCGAAGGCCTAGCTAATGGCGAAGGTAACGTACAGAGTCCCGCTAGGGGCGCTGCTCCCCATAACATATGATGAGTAAACTATGTACAAGTTTGCCAGTCATTACTGAATACAAATGAATTAAGTCTAATAGATAAACAAAGTATGAAAAAGAGTGGAAGAAAATATAAAATGAGTCTGCGGTACCGTGCAGGCGGGCTCAATTGCAGGACCGAAATCTGCCATAGGGGCCACTGTCCAGTGGTGGTCTACCGTTTTTCTTTGAATAATGGATGGCGATTTTCCTGGTTGTGCAATATTCTCAGTGGCAACACGAAGAGAAAGTAGCAGTGAATCGCGGAAATAACTCATAGGCATTGGTTTTCAGTGAAATACTTGTTGTACAACATGTGAGCATTGCCAACAGATACACTTGTAACTATCTCACTCACCACTCTTCTGTACCACTTGGCACTTTTCTGTAACGTGCGAAATTCATAGATTTACTTCTTAATATCGTGATGTTTCAGATAATACTGTAAATATATCTATAATAATAGCAAATCAAACTAAAATACGGACACCATTATCTACCAACACGTCACACAAGCATGGCTCCAAAGAATACACACGTAAAGGGCCAAATATGCACCACTGGTGCGTAAAACAGATTTGGCCCAATACGTGCATGAACAATGAGGTGCTGTGAGACGATTTGTACCATACATCTTCCATGCATTTTATCGCATGTACAAGTTGCTTAGAGGTACATAAAGCACCTCATCCGGTACCGTGCCTGTGGCGTGCGCACAATTCATGGAACGCCAGGATTATTGCAATCGTCTGTCAGGAAAACCTCCAGATAGCTATTGTAGTTAACGTGTTAAATTAGGTGAGCGACATTAGAATAGGTACGGTTATGCACAGATAAATTAGGTTAGACGTACATAGGTTAGGTTAGGCAATGAGAGAGCAGAAACAAATAAAATTAGAACTGGTTGGGTTAGGCCCGGAGAGATCAGGCAAAAATAGTTCAAGTTAGAACTGACCTAGCTATGCAAGGCTATTTTAAAAGACATTAGATTTAGAACAGATGTTGTATTGTGAAGGAACAAGCTACATTTGATAAGGCTGGGTTAGGTTTGAGGTTAAAATGGTTCAGCTAGGTTAAGAGAGTTTAGAAGTGATTAGACTAGTTCAAGTTTAGTTAGAAACCCAATCTTAGTACAATTGAGGTAAGAAAAACAAATAAGGTCATAGGATGCGTTTTTTCCACCAAGGCATTTTGGGTCGGCTTCATATTTTTCCACAAAGCTGTGTGGGCCCTGTCGGTAAGGTCCCTAACACATACACGACTATCTAAAGGTCTCTGTCTGTAAGCTTCTCCACGCCAAGCTCCTCTAGGGTCAAGAGGTTATGATCTTCACTCGGTGGATGTGGGCCCTAAAACTAAATGGCAGGGTGGTTGTGCAAGATAGTAAATACACTCATGTGTACTCGGACTGTTTCACTATTGTTAAAAATGCGCTGTAGTAAGAAGGCACAGTTGCGAATGGCAATGCAAGAGGTAAGTCTAAGACCAGAGGTGGCGGGGTTCAGACAAGAATAAGTTGGTGCGCGCTGGTGCACAACCCTTTTATAGGCCAATACATGGGTGTGTCACCGTACTAGTAAGCTGTAGCCTTCACAAAGCTTTCCTTTTATCCCAGTAGAACAGTATAGCACCAGTAATAGGAACACTGGCAGTTGCGTCACGACACAGAAGAGAAGGAGGTAGGAGTCAGTAGCGATCAGTCATTTTGGGGGACCATTAGTTGAATTCGGAAGCTAACTGAGCCCAAGTGTTGAAGTCGGATCTGATCCATCCGACACCCGAACCCTGGGTGAGTCGCAATACAGCCCTCAAAGCGATGACCCAGCGCCATGGACTACCCTGAGACACAACACTTGAAATGTCAATACTCTGCACTGAGACAACACCGGGGGAGCGTGCAGTTTCCCCAGGCAAAACTCCAGGTTTTGCTTCCTGCGGCAGACTAGAGCAAAATAATTGATTGAAACTAAACAGCAATGGCTTAATAGATGGAGGCACTATCATACTAATATGTCTATCCACTTTTTCTTCCTGCTGGACATTACTACTATTTATAGTCTCAGACAATGTTACTCAAATAAGTGACGAGTGGGACTACTGAATGCCCGATATGGTGAGTGCAACATCTTGGATGGATTTATATAAGACACAGTTCTTTAGATATTTTTTATTGGTAAGTTAGTCAAACCGATATAATTTACAATGATAGATGCCTAATATTGACAACTAACACTAACTTGAGGTTAAGAACTAACATGTTCCAAAAAAGCAAGAGTCTCACTATACACCTGACCTACAAAAAATCCGTTTACATGTGCAAGAACTTGCCTAGGCTGGCTCAAATCGCCTATCTACTGAATATAACTGCAATAGCAAGGAAGTTCAGGGCGCAGAAAAGCATGGCAAAATTCATTCATTTTCTATGATTAGCGACCAAGCAGCTCCAAAGTTGCAAAATTATTATTATTGTATATATTTGTAGTGGAACCACTGCAGTCACAGCTCGGGCAGGTACAGCTCAGGCAGTGGTCCATCTGTAGATTGAAATTTTTTCAATTCTATCACTGTAGCCAATATTAGTCTAAAGGGAGCACAATGCTTGATAAATTATGGTTGTATGTACCAGTTCAGTACAGAGCTGAAGGTATAAGGAAGACTCAGTGAGTGCCGAATTTGACAGTCCCCAAATGAGAGACACTCTAAGAGGATCTGCTCCCCAGGGAGGGGTACGATGCAATAACCACGAAATGGTAGGTGCGATCGGTCCATAAGCATCCATGAGTTGCTCTCGTATGGCTAATGCAAAGTCTGCATACGAGTAGCATCACCTCCCGCAAGGCTGGAACCTGGTGACTGCTACAGAGGCGGTGATGTGTGCAATTACCGCCAACGATTGAATTGGCAGTGGCATCATATGTCATATATGTCATACATGCACAGATGTGCAATATTTGCGTGAGTACTAATAAGAAAATTGTGTTGCTTGCGGCCAACAAATCTGAATATTTAAACGAATGCTATGATGAGCACTGTAAAATTCTAGCTAATAAATACCAGATAAAATGCAAACAGAGCCACTTGAGGTCATAGACCGCATATTCTACTCTTGGCGACATATTAGTACTCGTGCGGTGTAAACTTATCATACACTTAAAAGTGACTGCAGTACACTGATTGTAAGCATATTTAAGGGCAAAAATTACCATTAAGTCTGACTAAAACAACCCTATATGTTAATCCTAACAAGCGATGACAGCAAGCAATAGCTTTGTAACAGGCACAAGAAAAAAATGGACAAAATTGGTGCAACGATCCAAGTTATTTTGCAGCTCATTCCTCCACAACACTAAAATTTAATCACTGGTGATGTTTACATTCAAAAATAATCAATGATGCGCAGAGGAAATGATTTTTCCTAGTGCAGTAGACGACTATACATAGTAATTCTCTATTCCAACTTGCTGTCTTTTTTGGTTCAGGATTTTCCTCGTGGGCGCGAAAATTACGTTCAAGCTAAAACTATATGACTGTGTATTCTGGGTAGATAACGGAAATCAAATTCAGTGATGCTTCAGCACTGGCTAATACAGCTAATTTTTTCCTATGCTATTTAGGGAAAGGAAGAAGTATGCTGAAGACGAATCGAAGGGTAGCGCTCAGTAGAAAGCACGCATCTCTTACGATAATTTGAGATGGCAGTAGTAGCGTTTTCCTCTACATGCATATTAGTAACGTGCTTTCTAGTCTGACATTATAAATCTATTAATATACGCTCATCTTTCAAGCAAAAGAACACGGTGAGGAATGGAAATTTTCATGACATAAAATGTTTTACCTTTCAGCTATTTTTTCGCCAATGCATTAAATTGCACGTATCTGAAAATAAAAATAAGGGCATTCTTGAGAGAATGGATAGAGGACTGATGACAATCTATAGATGAGCGAAATAGTGTGCCGTCACTACCAGAAAGTTCTTACAAAAAGACCAGTAACCCTGAAGTTCATTTATTAGAAGAAACAGTGCTTCAGAACGAGATGATGTTTCTGCAAAAATCCTAAATATGTGTAAGCTAAGTACGCTCACCAGTTATATCTACGGTGACGTAAGTCATTGAACGATGGGACAATACATTACAAAGCACTTATTTACACGCACTCATGACCCTAATCCCAAAACTGGAAATAATATGGATCCAGCTAACTATAGACCTGTCTCATTAATTAGCCTCGAAATAACGTTTGAAAGGGTGTTCTGTAAACATTTTGTGCACCATGTAAAGAGTAGTGACCTGCTCAATTCCATAACAATTATTGGAACATTATTATTCCATCCTAGTTACTGTGTCAAGGGAAAAATGTAGATTTAATATCTTAGACTTTGACAAGGCTTTTGCTAAGATTAACTACGGAATCTGCATGATAAACTTTCCCGCAAGTGTATCCGTGGAAAAAAGTCTTTGGTAGCTTGAAGCATTCCTGTCTAATAGACCCTAAAGTGTAATAATTTACAGTACAGTACAGAGTCAGTACTCAGTGGAGTTCAAGGCACAGTGTTTGGGCCTGTGTTCTTTCTTATCATGATCAATGACATGGGGTACGGATGCAACCCCCATGCATTCCCGTTGTCATGGGCTGGCATTACATGAATACAAGCTGTTGTGCAAACTGTGAAAGAAGAGTTGTCTATCCAACGAGATTTGGAAGATATGTGCCAATGGTCGGTAAAAAAAACAATACCTAAAGTCTTTTAACAAAAAAAATTCCAGCTGCTGAGACGGGAAAATATTCAACACTCTTAGGATCAACACTACATACTGCCAGCGATGGCCATGAAATTGAACAAGCTTTAGGAGACCTTGGAGGGGGAAAGCAAGACAATGCTCCTTTCGAAAAGAACATATAGCAAGAGTTATCGCTGTGGAAAAGAGTGGAGGGGAAAGGTTTTAAGAACTTTTTCGTCACGCAAAGTGCAGATGATGCTCACACTATG
This sequence comes from Parhyale hawaiensis, assembly GCA_001587735.2. NCBI lineage: Eukaryota > Metazoa > Arthropoda > Malacostraca > Amphipoda > Hyalidae > Parhyale > Parhyale hawaiensis. The sequence continues at coordinate 1,987,798 of LQNS02278129.1, read as the reverse complement.
AAAGTAATTACGTCTGCGAGAGCTGAGTAATGTTCTCCACTTTGGATGATGAGTACAAAGAAAAACTAAGGAAAAACTTCAAGCTACCCAAAGATCGTTCACGGCCAAAATTCGAGGCATAGAAGAGCACGATTACCACAAACGACTTAGTTCTCTCCAATAGCATTGAATATAACGAAGATTTGAGCGATTTACAATCATATAGGTTTGGAAAATTCTGAAACGCACCCCAGTGAACGTGAATGAATGGATAGTCACAAGACACTCAAAGAGAACTGGAATGACTTGAGATCTGCGCATCCCATGGAAAGATGGTGGCAAATCCGCTACGACAAAATATTCTAAAGCATCACTGCACACGAGGAAAGATTAGCAAAATGTCTCGGCATTTACCACTCATATGAAAGTTATAGAGATAAAAATTTGCCAGATTCTCATTTTAAAAGAAGACCAGACAGACCAGCGGTTACGTGCACTGTGGCACTAATTCGCTGCTGGCTCTCTCTCTGCATCCCCACAGTGGATACCAAGCAAGGTGACCCACATACGTGAGGTGATATGTGAAACGTCACCTGAACTTCGTCCGGAGGTACACAAGGTAAAGAGCACTGAGAAGTTTAAATAGTTAGAAAAACATGCACGGAAAGTTCTACACTATGTCGTAACATATGATTTTGTATCTTGCTGGATTAAGAACAATAGATCTGGTTTGTGCTACTCGTTAAAACTTTTACAGTTAATTTGTTGAGTGTGAAATGAGAAGGGTGAAGTACATTAGACGGAATGCAGAAAATTGGTGAACTTCGTTAGATAAGAAACATTACATTGGTTTAGACCAAGGGAACGCGTTGGTTAGAGGAGCAATTGGTGAGACTAACTGCACGAGTTCAAATGAAAATGATAAAATTGACTGATTTATCCACATTTCGAACGTCGTATGATGCGCTTCATGAAACAAAGTGCTTTCGATGAGGTGCGTTAGGTAAAATTATTAGATAACTAAGGTGCTGGATTAGAGGTATGGAATATGAAATAAAATGTAAATCGATGCTTAAGGTAGCTTAAACGAAGAGCATAAAGTTACACGTAGCGTATTCGGAGAGATGGGGTGCGTTAGTGAAGATCAAGTACATATGGCAGACAAGCTGCTTTAAGACAGACAAGGTGTGTTTGGGAGGACGGGCGCACTGATTACACGAGATGCGGTAGAGTGGACAAGATGCGTTGGGTTACAAAAAAAAGGGTCATAGAGCCAGCTGAGTTTGGGATTCCGACGTACTGTTTCTAAATTGGCCATTGACATAAAAAATTTCAACATTTGAGTTAGGCTGTTTTGCTGATGATACAAGCGATACGATTCGAAGTGACAAAGCCAACGCTCCAAACCGAACTTCCGGAAAGGTCAAAAGCCGAAATCTGCAATTAGCCAAGCCCATCAAACGCGCAGGACAATAGATGAAGTTTAGAAAGCCAGGGAATTTCCACCGGTCCCGCTAATTCTATACTCTTTCGTGCGACAAATATTGATTATGCAATCGAAAAAATTGCCAAAGTCCCCATCAGGCTGTTGCTAGATGCGCCAAGCTGATGCCTTCCTCTGAGGATCTCTGATGGACTTTTGAGATATCTTCCATTCGCGGCTACCCTGCTTCTTTCTATTTTTATATTATTACTGTTGATGCATGATCGTTTTTCGCTCTTGTTTCCAAATTTACTGCTCCTCTGTAAGTTGGTCCATTGTGAGGATATTCTCCTGCATGTGTCCCTTGTTTAAGTTAATATTCTTAGCGCCCCGTGCTTTACTTTTTTGAATAGCCTTCGCAGTGGTAGGGAAGGTTTAAACTCGCCTATACTATGAAAGAAAGTCTATCCATGTTCTGTTCTTTCTTTCTTGCCTTCCCCAACATTGCTGACACGAAGTCTGCTCCTGTCTCATCAGCTCCTGGTCCTGTCCTGCTCGGGTTGAGCTGTGGAACTTCTTTCTACTATCCACTGGGAAGGGAGCCTTCGTAGCGGGTGGTGGGATGGGGTTGTTGCCTCCGCTTCCCATTGTACTAATATGTAGCGAATAGTAGATATGTGTCTTCTGCACATAGGTAAGCGGATGCTATAAATATAACCACTGGACTGCTACAGCTACTGGCCGACCATGGAGCCGTAGCAGGTATTTTAATTCGTCAAGTTTTGATGCATACGAAGTTTTCGAATTGAAAAGTAACGATCTATGAGAAGACAAATGACGCGCCTCTGTCGAAGCCGTCTACAGCAAGCACAGAGTACCCCGCTGAATATTTCAGTAATGCAAACATGAAGGTTGTGAGGTTAATTCTAATTCAATGCAGCTTCATTCTTTATACCAATCAGAAAGTTTTTTTCTTTATGATAAATTATTTTTTGCCACAACGGCTGTTCCACTACCAAACCGCCAACACATCACAGTTCTAGCGTTTCACACCTCAAACCCTACGGCGACGACAAGAAGGTGGTACCAGACAATTATGTGCTGAGCAATCAGAGGAGACGAGATCTGTAGCTCTTCCAGGGACCACTTCAAATAAAAAGTTTTGCATCAATATACCGGAGTAAAATGAATTATAGAGGGGAAAACATCCACAATAAGAGCTCTCATAGAGGAGCTAATTCGAATGCATGGTATAAATAAAGTATTGTAAACTGGATATCCGTACTGTTGAATCTATGTTCTGAGAGCATTGATAGCCTTTCATGATTAATGCTTTACAGCAAGGTGATGCAGTAAGTGTGTTTTCTGCGTTGCTGAATAGTCACACTGAGAGCACTTGAAGCGCCTCTCACGAGTATGCTTTGCATCAATATGGCGCAGTAAATGGATTTTCTGTATTGCTGAATAGTCACACTGAGGACACTTGAAGCGCCTCTCACCAGTATGCTTTGCATCAATATGGCTCAGTAAATGGATTTTCTGTATTGCTGAATAGTCACACTGAGAACACTTGAAGCGCCTCTCATCAGTATGCTTTGCATCAATATGGCGCAGTAAATGGATTTTCTGTATTGCTGAATAGTCACACTGAGAACACTTGAAGCGCCTCTCACCAGTATGCTTTGCATCAATATGGCGCAGTAAATGGATTTTCTGTATTGCTGAATACTCACAGTGAGAGCACTTAAAGCGCCTCTCACCAGTATGCTTTGCATCAACATGACGCAGTAAACATTGTTTTGTTATTGTAGAATACTCACACTGAGAGCATTTAAAGCGCCGTTCACCAGTATGCTTTGCATCAACATGACGCAGTAAACATTGTTTTGTTATTGCAGAATACTCACACTGAGAGCAGTTAAAGCGCCGTTCACCAGTATGCTTTGCATCAACATGATGCAATAAACATTGTTTTGTTATTGTAGAATACTCACACTGAGAGCATTTGAAACGCCTCTCACCTGTATGCTTTGCGTCAATATGATAATGCAAATTAGATTTCTGTGTTGCTGAATATTTACACTGAGAGCACTTGAAGCTCCTCTCATCAGTATGCTTTGCATTAATGTGACGCTGTAAAACATATTTTCTTGTTGCAGAATACTCACACTGAGAGCACTTGAATCGTCTCTCATCGGTATGTTTTGCATCGATGTGATATTGTAAATTCAATTTCCGTGTAGATGAATATTCACACTGAGAGCACTTGTAACGCGTGTTACCAGACCCAGTCGCCACAGGATTATTAGGAAACTCGGAATTACATTTACTTCTGCAGAGTGTAGCTGGCGCTAATGTATTTCTATTTACAGTACGTATTTCTGATAATCGGCCATCGTCTTCCCCGCACACATGAGCTACCAAACCTTCTATTCCGTTACTCGCATTTCTCGTTCCATTCTCAGCACTACATGGCGAGAGCACAAGTTGCGCTTTCCACCTGATGGTGTCGGCATCCAAGTGAAGAGGTTCAACTTTCCCAACAGTGGAGTGTTGCACAGCAAAGCCACCTGGGGATACACGAGAAGCAAACATTACGAAGCATATACGGACATTTTCAAATAATAAGCTTGCATAATATTCCTAGAGCATATTCCCCTAAAAATTTTGCTTCAGTTCCAAGAGAAAGCAAACTAGCTTTTCAAAAAGAACAAAGCTGCAAATTCCAACAAAATGTATGATAATGCTTTGTTTATTTATCGTTGGTAGTTGTTGACTCGTGCTTCGAACAGGATTGGTGTCATGTGAAACGCAAATGCTGGGTTTGGCGACAGATCTGTAGTCTGAACATACAGTTTAAAGGGTTCTTATTGCCATTGTAAGAGTATTGTTCGCCGATCTGGGCACTGACTGCTGCCAGTCACATGCGTCTGCGGGATCGACTAGCTGGCTCACCCAGCAGGCTGTGTACTGGGATTGATCCAGTTAATGTGTCTCATAGATTGAGTGTGGCCTACCTCTGTACGTTTTACAAGATAAACAACGAAAAACATCGGTAGCATTCTAGTGTCTCTGCCCTTTAATGGCCCCATACACGCTCAGGCGGCGTGTCCGGCCACCTGAACAAGCGGCCAGACAGGCCGCCTGTCACCCACACACTATTCAGTCTGCTTCAAGCCTACTACCAGTTCGATTTCTCTAAGAAACACCGTGGAGTGAACATAATGGCTTCTCCCCTAAATAGAGATGAATTAAATTTACTTGCGTTATGATACAAAATACACATTGCCAGGAAAGGCTAAAAGTGAACTGATACGTTAAATAATAATCATAGTACTTCATGAAAGTGAGATTAAGATAAAGTTTGCTTTACGATGATATGCGGATATTTTACCTGACTTCATAGAGGACAACACTTACTGGTACTCTTTCCCTTAAGGAGCTCCTCATGTTGCTGATTTTTTTCGTGATTAGCTCTCTCGTTGCATCGCTGCCCTTTTCTTTCCCTTTCTCAACAAGCATGTCATAGGCTGCAGTTTTCGTTATCTTTTTTATTGCTATATTCATTTGACTTTACTTTCCACAGGCAGGGATTGTCCTTATAAAGTGCTATAAAGTTAGTAAAAACTTGACTCAATTGGTCGGAAGTGCTGCTGGTGTTGTGTGAGACAGACATGCTGACGCTAGGCTGTCCAGATCCACACCACAGTTCACTTACTATTGAAGTTATGTCAGATATGAGCGTTTGCAGCAAACCCTTAAAACGTTCAAAATTATGACGTCACAATTGAACTGATCTATACTGAAACGTGCGGCCAAAAGGCCGCCTCTTGTACCCACACACGCTAAAACGGACCTGACCGGATGTTGGCCGGATGAAAAAATCTGCCAATGCCAGATTCGCTCAAGCCGACTTCAGGCGGCCTGTAAACGAACCACATATGCTCAGTTTGGTCTGAAGAGTCCTGTTATGCTGAGGCCGCCAGATTTTGGGTAAAACACACGTACTGCAATTTATGCTCATCCGCTTTAATTGATGATTATTCGGTGACGACCTGATCAGTTTAGTTGGTGTTTTCTGCTCTGGTTCGTGTAAACTTGGATTGTCATTTTGAGGCAAAATTCTCCTTGTTAGTGCACAATTTTCCTCCTCTGATAATCAAACAATTTTTTTTAATTAAGCTCTCAAACATATGCCATCATATGACTGGAATTCCGTTCGATCTTATATACCTTTTATCATTTTGTCCAATTGGTTGGCTAATATGAAAGCTGTTTCCTCAGCAAAGTCAGTCAAAACTTAAAAAAATGGCTGCTTCGCAGTTATCATGTTCTTCATTCGTCTTTATTGTTCGACTGTGCAGGAAGAATACATTAGATTACATAGCTGGCAGTAGACGGACCAACAGGCCCATTCCCAAAGAGCATCTAGAATTTAGTCACCAGTCCTTTATGAGCTATTGCCTTTTTAAGCCCCAACTAACTTTACGTTCCCGAGCGCCACTGATCCACTGCAATTGATCGTGCTTGCGGTATGTACATATTACGTAGAGAAATCCGTGACTCCATAGAGTTGCACGACAAGCAGCGAATATGAAGTAGAAATTAGCTATGCAACACATAAAAAAATTTCTACACATTTTCCTAGGAAACCGACCCTTTCAATACAAAATGACAGCCTTTATGTCATTTTCTACATCACTTGAACATAACCCTTAGCTACTTTTGGCATAATGCACTATAAGAGTAATAATGCACTATAAGATGTCCCTCACCATCGACTGCAGGCTGAGAGCAAGACTTGCTGTAAGAGGAGGCCACTGTCTGCTCTGCGCTGCCATACGTTTCATCAGGCGTGTCACTTTCGTAGAATTCTTCCTTGGTAAATATATCCGCTTCAGACTTTATAGGGTCAGTGTGATGAATAGAAACAGGCTGGGAGACTGGACCAACAGAATCATACTGCTCGGTATTGAATACAGAAAAATAATTAGCAAAAATGCGCTCGTGAAGAATGAAAAATGATAAAGTATTCAATGTAGAAATTGAAAGATCTATATTACCTGATCTTCCATTAGTGAAACGCAAGTTGTACAACCATGAGTTTTGCGATAGCAAAATATCCCCCCTGCAAGATAATGATTGAATATCAGCTTGGAATCGATCAAGCGCTAAGTTGCCTAAGAAAATAATAGTTCAGTCAAAATAATTCATTGGAAATGCCAAGGGTTCACCGTATTGTGGATACCAACTGATTGTTGACCTGAAGCGTCGAAATTTTTCTGCGAAGTAAATCAAATATAAAAAGTCGTCTGCTCAGCGTGAAGATTCTTCTACTACGATATCATTCAGCAATGAAAGCGAGAATGCAGAGGCCGGAGATACAGAGCTATATTTGTCACGGGTATTCCAAGCGCTGAAATTGTATGGTATCTCAATTTGTTTTTCAGTACATGAATTTTCTCATGTTAAACTCTTAACTGCGTGAGGGACAGACGGACCAATATTGGAGCAGGGAAGGGAGCAATAAAGCAAGCAAGCAACCAACAACGGTGTTTTATTATATAGTAGATAATTCTGCTTGAAGCTTCATCCATCCGTCCGACGTCCCTGCGTCTGTCGGTTACGCATTTTCACTATTAGCTAAGGGAAAATTTAACTTGTCAGAAGTTCTGCTTTTCTCGGGGAGGAAGCTAAATAATATGTCTTCTTTTCGCATGCTCTTGAAGAAATTTACAAGTAGTTTCGAATCAAAGACATGAAGTTCCCTTTGCACGTATCATACCTACATTCCCTGCCGATTTTTATATCTTGAAATATTCACGTTGCTGAGGTCGCATAGGTAACGATCCAAACGTGGGAAAATTCGTATCCAGACTACGGTGCAGCGAGCTGTGCTGAACTGCTTCATTCTAAAGCATTTTTGAAGTGAAAGCGCGATGTTTAAAGAAATCCTGTGAGCTGACAGAAAAAGTGCTTTCGGCGACCTAAATAAATTATTGAAATAAGGCTGAGTCTGTTGTATTTTTATTTTGTGGGAAAGCTATTACACATATAACGTACAAAATAGTCACAGGTCCAGATATTGAATTAAAATCATCAAAATCACCGATGAGAAAAATGAAAATGTTAAAAATATGAAAGCCTAAATAATATTGTCTTCAGACTATGAGAAATAAAGGTTAACAAAGGCGTGTAAGTACAGAAGAAAATAATGAGAATAGTACTTCCAATACTACTTCCAAGGAATGAAATTGCTATAGTCTATTGGTTTTTATGCTGTTTTTATGTCTAGCTATATCATGAAATACTAGAGCGAAAACTTCGCTGGTAAACCATATGAGAGCTCCATTGGTGCTATAGTGTCTGGCATACGGTAGGCCTCCTGCGTACAAGTCGAAATACGGAAGCGCTTCACATTCTTGGAACACACGTTTCTGTGCGGGTGACAATGGCTGAATCTATTAAGGCACATCGATTCAAAATCGGTACACTTGCGAATAAAAACTCAATAGAAATTCACAGAGAGATTCGAAACTGAGCAAGTAGCCCTTGTTGTTGCGGAATAGCTGCCGCGACTCTGAATTTAAACAGTTTTTAAATCAAATATTAGACAAGCCGAAACTGCATACACAGCAGCGTAATGGAAAGGATGGGGAGAAACGCTTCCATGTTTACAGGTTAGAACTTAGACGGAGTTCGTCAGGCTTAAGAGACAGGCGCTGTATATGGGGCAGGTTAGGCTGAACTGTATTAGGTCGAATTAAGGTGAGTTATAGTAGCGTAGGTCAGGAGTGATTCATTTTACAAAGTGAGAACATAAACCAACCGTGGAATTTCAACGGGTTCCGCTAGTAACAATAAATCAGCCAAGTACAAAATTTCACCACAAGATTTTTAAAAAAGTCTCACCTCAAACTCTTCAACGGAGGATTTTTCTTTCTTGATGACCACCAGCAGAGGGCGTTCAGGTAGTTCCGCCTTTACTGCACTATAACCTAAATAAAGAATGAAAGCCAAGAAAATTATCTTACTTCAAGAAACAATGACGAAACCAAAGACACACATACAACAAACTGCTTGATAGAATAAATCACGAATTTGTTCAACAAAATGAGAGTGACAGAGGAAAAGGGAAAGCCGCCTTGATAAAGGTAAATTTCACGAGGCCTTGATTGCAAATAAAAAACCCACATGCATTGGTCCGTGCCGCGGATAAATGCCTACTAGGACCAAAGAAGTGTCCGGCCGCAGTGGACCAGAGGAGTGTCTGGCAGGAGAAGATGAAAGACGAATCTGCCTTTCGGTTACATCACGGGAGAGAAACGGGAAAAAGTTAAGCTGCAATACGAATAATAAATAACACGATCAATCTGCATCAGTAATATAGAACGAGACATCAACACAGAATACAATACCACACACCTTGCAGCTGTCCTCTGCACCTCTCCATAGCCGAGCTGCTGATGCCGAATTCATAACAGAAATTCAAATTCAAATCAGTAACAGTCAATTTATGCAGCTCCAAATCACAGTTCAGCATGTTGTTGTCCATTTAATGGCCTCAACAGTATGGAGGATAGCAGAAATGTCTGTCGAGACACAAGCGCCCTGAAGAGAAACAAACCATTATATTTCTGTGCGTGAATTTGCTCAACTATGAGGAGATGTGTTATAATAAGTCTCCCTAGCCATTACACGGAGTTAAACGAGCTGAAATGTAAGGGACATGCAGCAGGTATAAAAAAGAACCAGTGCATAAAGCACCGCTGCAATACGACCAAATAAAATAATTCTGAGGTCCAGTTGGTCTTGTCCAAAATCTCTTGGATTGTGTCGTGAGCAATGCAAGCAAACAGACGGACCTGAACAGTTGTGCAGTTATACAAACCATAAAGTCCGAGCTTCATATGGAGTCTCTCTTCCATCCTCCGTGGCTACTCCAGGCCAGGTGCATATGAATCAAGTGACCAGAGCTGGGCGCGGCCTTAGGGCAGCAATTTCTAGCTCTCCCCAACAGCAGTTTGGAGGCCTTACAGCCGGCGGTCTTGGCCCATTTATTGCAGGCTTCCTGGTCAGCGGTAACTCAAGTTATTGCAATAAGGATATAATTTGGTCAGGCAGTTGTGTGTGTTCCAATTGGGGACTGCAGTCACTTTAAGGCTTTCTTGGGGGTCAGTGAGAGAAATCAATGCTTACAGTTTGCAATCAGAAGACAAACTAAGGCCTGTAGCAGTGAATTTAAAAAAGCTCAAGGTGCCGGGACAAATTAAGGAAGTAAATTTAAAGTGAGAAGTTAAATTGGATAGGTGAGGAGTTTATACCTCCATTTTCACACACAAACGATCGAGTAGAGCAAAAAGCGAGGGACATACAGTACGTCGATCAATACGAGAAATCAATGCACGAGGGCGTTCCCAAACGGAAGCAAAGCGCATGGGTACAGTAAGTCAGCAAATAAGAAGAACAGCTTATATTGTCTTCAGCAGGAGTATGAAGATGGATGGAAATAAAGTGGATACCAACAAGAGCCGTCCCAGGGACCTAGCTATGATCCCATTGGAGTCACTGACTGTATCCCATAACATAGGATGAATGAACCTATCTCTACGACCAACCTAGGACGCAGAGGAAGTGCCAAGATACCAACAAATAAAACTTTAATAGAATTTGCTCCAAGCTTTGCAAATGGTATTTCCCAGTTAAGCTGAAGAGAATCAGTGAGAAGGTATTCAGAAAAACAAGCCTCAGGAAGAAAAAAGACCTAGCTGTCTCTTAAAGCATATTTAAAACCTATGCTCAGATATTTTGGAGTTGATTATATTATTGTGCATAAGTGAATTTTATAGTAATATGCTAAATTTTCCCTATCATGAGTATGCATAAATGTGAGTTGGACTTGGAAGAACCCCTAATGCGGGTTGAGCAATCTGAGGTTAAAGGTAGGTCATGTCACACTTGGTTGTGTTTGGTTAGACAAATATAAGCTAGGTTGGGTATGGTAAGTTAAGAATAAAGCAAATTAAACCAGGTTAGGTTAGACCCGGACATCGTCGGCAAAAATAGGTGAATTAGGAATCGACCTAGTTGAGCTACAAGAGGTTATTCGGACAAGCAATGTAAGTTTATGCAGGAACAAGTTGGGTTAGAATAGGCTATGATAGGTTCCATCAGAACAGGAAAAGGTTAAGCTAAGTTGCTAAGTTATGTGGTGTTAAAAGTGATTAGCTTAGGTTAAGTTAAATGAAGTAATAAAATACGATAGATGCTAGGCTCTGAATTTTACTTAAAGCAGCTGTTCTCCTATCCCAGCAACATTGCATAACAATAGAAATATGAATATTGACCGGTGGATCAGGAGAGACCCACCAAGAAGGGGTGTCGGAATCGGGCGAATTTGCTTATTTTTGGGCGAATAGCCTATGTAAGAGTATGAAAACGACTGGTGCCGGAAGTCCTCATCATTGAATATTGACTAATTTTGTCGAGGAGAGTTGGAGTCTGCCATTTCTGGGGACTCGGAAGCTAGGTGAACCCAAGAAACGGAGTTGGACCTGATATATCCGACTCCCAACCCTAGGCGAGTCGCAATACAGTTCTCAAAGTGATGACCCAGCGCCATGGACTACCCTGAGACACAACACTCGAAATGTCAACACTCTGCAGTGAGACAACACCGGGGGAGCGTGCAGTTTCCCCTGGCAAAACTCCAAGTTTTGCCTCCTGCGGTGAGTAGAATAAAAACGAAATAATTGAGAAAAGCAACATTAATCACGCGAATGTGACGCCTATGGAAGCATACTATTGTGTCGTCAAAGTCGATCTTAGCCAATTTTACTCGAGTTGACTGGTCTGGCACTGTAGACAGGGATTTTGGCTCACTTTGAGTCGGGCCGCAGGTGCTAGAGGCAACCCGCTGGTTTTAACCGAGTGGAAACTCAACTCTATAGAATAAGATTGAGTTCTTGGAAGTCGGACAGGTAATCAGTTATGGGTTAATGCCAGAAATTTGTATGAACGAGTCGAAGCCAGCGCACCTACCTGCAGTTGCGGACATGTAAAGTCGAGTGGGTTTTTCTTCGCTCGACGGTGACAATGCAATCGAAAGCGTCCTATATCGCCCGTGTATCACTGCCACACATTCATTAAAGACCCGCTGCTCTACGAACCTCAGCTTCAGTCACAGGGGGAGACGGTGTTGTGTATATGATCTGGCGCATGGCAGCGGAGAATGAAACGGCACGTTTAACACAAACCGGTAACGTGAGCTGCTTACTTCAGACAAGCAAACTATATGCTTCAAGATGAGATAAAACGAAGGTGAACTATGTTCACCTTTGTACGTGGGTTCTACTTCCCGTACACTTTTTAAGAGATCTTCTGAACACGCTGGGAGACGCTGTCGTACCGGTAACATCCTGCCCATCCTCCATTTTCATCTGTGCGACAGCACGCTGAGGTTTGCGGGTCCAGAGTCTGGTTAGAAAGCTTTGAAACGCTTACTACGTGCAATAGCTCTGACTTTAGAACAATTGAATCGCTTTATATCTTTAGACTGAAACAGATTTTAAATGATCAGAACAGTGCTCATCCACTTTTTAGTTAGCCATTAGGTGTTTTATTCTATGAATTCATAAGCATTTTTAGGTATTAGATTTTTATTTGTAATTGTAATATCTGTGTCTTTTCAGACGTTCTGATGATGGGCGAAGCTCGAAACGTTTACCTTTTCTAATTCGATGTTCTTATTTTATTGTAGTTTAATTTATTTAGTAAATATGACCTTATCTTCTATAATTCTGGTTCTTATTTTTGTTTTACGACTGCGTAGTAAAGCAGACTGTCAATTAGCTATTTGAATTAAAATATGTGCATGCACTTCATATATATTGCTCCCGCATCGAGCACAAGCTTCGCTCATTTAAAAGTAACGCCAATCAACCAACATGTAGAAGGCTATTTTTAGCAAAACCAGTACAGATGACAATAACAAGCTTCATTATAAAATTCTTTGCCATTATTTATGAGGGCTAGGTACCGTTATTAGTTCATACTTCTCTTCAGTAGTAGAGCGGCAGAAACTTATGAAGGTTGCACTTCTTTTTAGCAGAGACAAAGAAAGCATAACAGAAAAATTCGCTTTGCTTTTGAAAACCTGCCCGCATCAGCCTAACCAAGCCTTTCCTAGCTCATCATGCAGCTTTCAACATCCAATTGAAACAGCCTAATGGCAATGACACCAATATCTTACTTCAAGTCATGTAGGTCTAGGTGCCAACTGGCACAGGCTTAGATAACTTACTGGCTACTTTTATTGCTACATCAAACCTAAAAATGCCTATGTAATAATTCTATACCAAATCTACCAGCAAACGAATCCTATCAAATTTCTTGATCTACTTATAATACAGCACAGATAAAAAGAAGTAGCTATTAGTAATGGAGGTAACTGTCCAAACGACTAGTTAACGGCAGGCGTGACTGTCCTAAACATTAAAATTAATAAATGTTGCCTCTGTTCACAATACTGTCCATTTCATGACGTGTATTGGAGAGTTGCATATTAATAGAGCGAGCAGTTACTGATGCCACGCATGCAACTGATGCCAGTTATAAGTCACAAATCTGCAAAGAACTACGCCCTGTAGCCATTGCATGAGTGATGGGCAGACGTGACTTGTTACTAATTCAGTAAGCACAAAATATCCCAATTGTATAACAGTGATCATAAGTAAATTTTAGGACGACTGTACATGAGTGTTCAAGCAGGCTGCCCTGAAGCATAACACTTCCATTGTAAACAAATGACACTGAGACTTCACCGGGGGAGTGTGCAGTTTCCCCTGACAAAACTCCAGGTTTTGCCTCTTGCGGTTGACTACAGTAAAATATTTGAGGGATACTCAACGGCAATGGCCAAATCAGTGGGGCTCCACCATGCTCGCATGTCTATCCACTTTTTCTTCTTGCTAGACACTAGTTATTAGTTACAGTCTGAGACAATGTTATTCAAATGAATGACTGGGGTTGGTTTCCTGAATGCCCATGATGGTGGGTGCAACATCTTGGATGGATATTCATGAGAAACCATTCATTAGATATTTTTTATTAGGAAGTTAGTTTAGTCGATATAGTGTACAATTATTATATGATATTATATTAACAAGTAACACGAAAGTAGTAGAGTATCAAGGTGAAGACAAAACGTGTTCATGAAATGCAGTAATCTCAATACCTGACCTCTAAAAAATCAATTTACATGAGCACTAACTAGCCTAGGCTGGCTCAAATGACATAACATGTAAACTAGTGCTTATCAATAATACTGGTGAAATTGCAAAGAATGCAAGGCGCAGACATGCAAGGCGAAATCTATCACTCATCTACAATCAGCTAACACGCAGCTCCAAAGCTGCAACATCTCTATTATTAACGGCATTGTTCCTACCTTCCGAGTGTTATGCTCTTCATCAGTAACAGATAGCAGGAAATTAGATATAATATAGTTCGGTTGTATCCATGGTACGGAAGATGAAGTCGAGCTTGGCTGCATTAATGTGCATATTAAATATAAAGGTGATACGGGAAATACAATTGGACTGCGTCACATATATATTTCACTTGGGCACAGGCAGTGAGTTGAATATACTTTTCAAAGCAGAGAAGCTTGTGGGGGTGACCCGTACGGGCAGGAGTGAACGGGGACAAGTAGCGTGTTCTCTACGGCTAACTAAATAACATTTGACTTTTGCGAAAAGAAATAATGGTGATAACGATCCAATGAGTCACGGGCAGTTTAGTATATTATAAAACTTGATGTTTGTTCATCCTAATGTAATAAAATGCTACAAGTTTTGATTAATTTCGTGTCCGCTCTTAAGGAAATAGATAGGTGAAAAATAATAGGCCAGGTTGCAGATTTTGTACAAATCAATGACCAGGTTGCAGAAAAGGGTAAAGGTTGAATGCTTTTTCCTTTATCTGAATGCACTTTTAGCTTGAAACACTTCTTGAAATCTGAACAATATATACGCAGTTTCTGGAGTCCAATTCTATCATTTTTTTCTCTCAGGTCACAACGTGAAAATTCGGCAGATAATCAACAGAGCACTCACGACGGGCAGTAGAGAATATTTCACTGGTAGCAGACAATTATATCTTCTGTAAGGAAGATAGTATCTTGGATACAGTGCACGCACATTGCATATAAGCTGACTGGAGCAAGGCCCCCTAGATTGTTATTCTAGGGGGCCTAGACTGGAGTCGCATTAGATTGTTATTCTAGGGGACCTAGACTGGAGTCGCATTAGACTGTTATTCTAGCAGGCCTAGACTGGAGTTGCATTCAAGTTTATTGTAGTATTTTACTCAAAATTTTACATTGGAAGACACACGTTTAATTAAGAAAGAAGATAGGGAACGTATAAGAAGAATGAGACTACTACAGTCTCAAGTACGCAGACGGAAGACATGCTATACCAATGGAAAGAGAGAGATGAAGCGCCTGTATGATACAGTGACAAGAAAGACTTGAAGCAGAAAGATAACAGAAGGGAATATGAGCTGCTAATAAGCGTGAGTGGGAAAATGTGGAAACGGCAAGTCAGAGAAAAGAGCAAACATATCGATGATTGCGTAATTGTTTTAGGGACGGGTCCACTAGTAATAGACATTTGTAGTGGAGCCGCTGCAGTCGCAGCTAGGGCGAGTCAACAGTGAACTCATTTCGGAGTTTATGGTTGTCTTATAATGATCAGGTAGAGTTCAGGCATTGGTCTGAGGATTGAAACAGCTTACATTTATGGTTGCAGCACATATCAGTTTAAAAGGGCGCACGACGCACCTCAATTGGTTATGACTGGAGCCCGGGTTTATTGCAGTTTCCGGCGTTCGTGCAATAACAGCCATAAGTACAATAACTACATAACTGCAATGAGAGCTAGGAATGCAATATATTAGGCCATGTTCACATGTCTCTCATTTTAACGTGTTCACTCAAACTGTTGGACGCGGCGCGTTAATTTGAGAGAAGCAGCTGCAGCAAACGTGCTAGACTGAAGAATGAAGCATGTCCCTTTTTTTTTTGAACGCGCTGCGTCATTCAAGTACAGTTAACAGAACTTACAAATGCAAAACTTGTCCTCTGCAGCGTTTACAGATCATGGACAAGTCGATATATTTCTATCTTCACCTTAAAGATCAGAATCATAGTACAGTACTCCCTTATAAAAGAAGAAAACTAGAAAACCTGAAAATGTTATAAGACCACGGACGCCATCTTTGATTTGGTAATCCAACTGATTGCTCTGTGCTGAGTTCTCTTCTGTCGGTTTATTAGGCTATAAATATTTTTAAAATAGGCAATTCTTATCAAAATCAGTCTATAAGATTATGGGATACAAATGTGACTTCAAACTGACGCAAAATATAAAGAAACGATATCATAGCTGAACGCGCAGCGTCATTCATAAGAATGAAGCACAACTTCTATGTGTGGACGGAGACAAAAAAAGTTGACGCTCAGCTCGTGTTCAGTTTCGTGATTGAACGCATTACGATGAGGGATGTGTGAACTCATGGCACTTATTATCACTGCCCCGTGTCACAACACTTCAAACGCCCTGACAGTTGATTCTCTTATCAATTATTGTTCTAAGTATTTGGTGCGGTTAAAATGTAATTTAGTTGCAAAATCTGACCATTAAATGTTTATAACAGGTAAAGCGGGATAGTTGCAAGAATCATCCCGCCATTGGGAGGAATTGTCAATTAGCACAAGCACAAAGTATACCTACTGATAATTGGTATTTGGAACTGAAAAAGGTGTCAGTTGATTCACTGACATGCTATTCCCGTTTGCTACCGACTTTTTTCTGTCCTTTCAATTTTTTTCTGCATTTGCCTTTTCTTTGTTTCCTATTTCTTCCACTCCTATTGTTTAGGTGCAATAAGTGCAATTTTTAGGTGCAATAAGAGCAAATTCACAGTGTAATAAGAACAATTTTTTGGGTGCAATAAGAGCAATTTTTAGGTGCAATAAAAACAATTTTTAGGAGCTGTAACTGTAATATATTAAGCGAAATAAATCCAGGCTCTAGTTATGACTGTATGCCCTAGTATAGAGCTGAGAGCATGGGGCTCATTCAGAAAGTGCCGGGTTCGACTTTTCCCAAATGAGGGACACTCTATAAGGATCTGCTCCCCAGTGAGGGGCACGATGCAATAACCACGAAAATGGTTGGTGCGATCGGTCCATAAGCATCCATGAGTTGCCCTCGTATGGCTAATGCAAAGTCTGCAGATGAGTAGCATCACCTCCCGCAAAGCTGGGACCTGGTGACTGCTACAGGGGCGGCGACGTGCGCAATTACCGCCAACAATCGAATTTGCAGTCAACCTATCAAATGACGTGATTGATTGTTGTTCTAGCGGGTGTTTTTTCGCTGTTGGCGATACATACAAAGTTTCAGCAGTCCATAGTGACACTGTTTGAAAAGTACATATGAACATGAACATACTAAGCCTCTGTTGTAGCAGCCTAGAGGTGTACCTGTTGTGGCAAAAATGAAGTGGCTCCCTGAATATTTCTGTGACGTAGCATCAATGTAAACGTTAACGTTTCGAGAATAATTCCATTTAAATCCAGCGTTATCATTAGTTGTAACGGGAGACTCATTTGTAAATTACGCAATTAGATTTTGACTGTCGCGCACGCCTGTGCAAAGACCCTATCCATTAGCAGACCGTAGCTCAAGGGCCTCGATCCTCAGGAAGGAGGGCGACTCAGTCGGCTACAGGCCTGTTCGTACTGAGCTACCGGGGGGTGGGATTTGCAGCGTTTCCATTACAGCACTTGAAATCAAAATGCTTAGCTTTTATATACAATGATGTAGAAGCGATTTTCCAGGGCAAGATGATTTATGCTAAACCAATGGTTCTAAGCCTTTTTACTCCAACGCCGCCCTTAGGGATATATTTTTTTATTCAAGCCCCCCTAAGTGTTTTTAAATAGATGTGGTACCAAAACACGACAAAACGTTGCCTTAAGCAAGGCAACGGTAACGAAAAATTCAGAGTGGATCTGCAACCATGACTTTCTTTGGATCACCATCAAAATGTGATCATTTGTGCCTTTCGATAGTACAGTAGCTGTTAATATTGCAAAGTTTACCCCTGTTCCACAAAAACAAAGTTATTGCATGATTCGCCAATAATTTTATATTCGTATTCCCCCCATCATAAGAGAATAAAAATTAGGGTGGTATGACGGGTGTTGCTCCACCCCCGTGCCACACACAAATCCCCGCTACACAGTGCGTGTGGGATCCATCAGATTTCGAGCAGAATACGTGTACGGTGTTGCGATCCACTGGCCTTTACCTTCCTACATTTTCACTTATTTTAGCATCATAGCAAAAACAATCACGGCATCGTAATGTGTCGGAAGAAGCTTGCCATTGAAGAAAAGATTCGGGCTTTCCCCTAATCGAGCAGGGAGTGTCGATAAAACGCGTAGCTGTCGAATTGAATGTCAGCCGAGTGTTCCTCTTCAAGCATAAATGAAAAATCAGTTGCCGGAGACCACACCTCCAGGTAACGTGGGATGTGGGTGCAAGAGAAAGACACCAGCAAGGACTGACGACTGTTGGTGAAAGAAGTGATGCTTGCTGTTCTTTCTCTTGCGCCCACATCCCACTTTCTGTGGCGGTATGGTCCCGGCAGGTAGTGCGGCAGCGTTTTTTTTTAGCTAGAAGTGGGACACTCGGCTGACAATTCAATAGTTAGGCAGTTCAAGGGCACTCCCTCTTTAATTGAAGTGAGGGCCTGAGCTTGTTCATCTGTGGTAAGCTTTTCCCGACCCATTTTGATGCCGAGGGGGTTTTTGCTATGGTACCGAATAAGTGAAAAATTAGCAAAGTAGAGGCCCGTGGACCAGCCATATATGTACGGCACTCTGCTCGAGCTCTGATGGATCACAGATGGACTGTGTAGCAGGGATTTGTGTGTGACACGGGGGTGGAGCAACACACGTCATACTACCCTCCTCTCTCCTCTCATGTGGCGAGAAATGCGAAAACAAAATTATCGATGATTCAATAACTATGTTTTTGAGGAAACTGTCTTAACAATTGGTGCAACATTCTTGAATATCCATTCATAACTTTTGGAGTTGTGCAGGTAACAAAAATTATGACAAGCACAAATCAAAAGGACCAACCAATTGAAACCAAAATTTAATCATGTCTTTTAACATTACTAATAATCCCTGTAAATTTTATAAAAATCCATTTGAAACTTCTGAGTTATTGCGCTAACATGCAAAAAATCAAACAAAGCAACCAACAAATGAACAAACAGATCACAACAAAAAACGGGTAAATTATTCTTTGTAATAAACCTAACAATTTATGTAAATTTGCACCAAATCCCTCCATAATTTTATGAGTTATGGCACAAAGAAAAATAAGCAAACAAACGAATAGATGAATGAATTTCCACCAAACGTTAATCATCTATTACTGTTAACATGCCTGATAATTACCATAAGTTTCATAAAGATCCGTTCGAAACTTTTGGTTATCATGGCGAAAGAAATATAAAAAACACAACAAAAACATAACCTCCTAGCGGAGGCAATAAATGTATATCAAGCTTCACTTCGTAGGGTCGCCCCCCCCCCTGGAATCAGCTGGCGCCTCCCAGGTTAAAAACCACTGCTATAAACCATCCATGCCGAAACTGATTGAAGTTCTATGGATTGATACTGTAGTGTTGGATATTGCACTTTTGCACAGCTGAATGTTTATACTAAGAACACTTGGAGCGCCTCTCGTCAGTATGCTTTGCATTAATGTGATATTGCAAATGCGATTTTCTGGTTGCTGAATACTCACATTGATAGCACTTGAATCGCCTCTCACCAGTATGCTTTGCATCAATGTGGGTTAGTAAATTGGATTTATAGGTTGCAGAATATTCACACTCAGAGCACTTGAAACGCCTCTCACCAGTATGCTTTGTATCAATGTGAAATTGTAAATTCGATTTATTGATTGCCGAATACTCACACTGAGAGCACTTGAATTGTCTTTTGCCAGTATGCTTTGCATTAATGTGATATTGCAAATTTGACTTTTTACTAGCTGAATACTCACACTGAGAGCACTTGAACCGTCTCTCGCTAATATGTTTTGCGGCAAAGTGAAGTTGCAAACGCGATTTATTGGTTGCTGAATATTCACACTGAGAGCACTTGAATCGTCTCTCGCTAGTATGTTTTGAATCAATGTGACGCATTAAACTGGATTTCCATCTAGCTGAATACTCACACTGAGAGCACTGGAAGCACCTCTTGCCAGTATGCTTTGCATCAATATGATATTGCAAATTACATTTTTTAGTCGCTGAATATTCACACTGAGAGCACTGGAAGCGCTTCTCACCAGTTTCGTTACTCGCGCTTCTCGTTACACTCTTGGCACAGCCTGGCGAGAGCACACGTTTTTGTTGCCGCCTGCTGGTGTCGGCATCCGAGTGAAGAGGCTCAACTCTCCCAAGAGTGGAGTGTTGCATGGAAAAGCCACCTGCGGAAATGCGAGAAACAAACATTACAACACATGTAAGTTGATGATGTAACATGTACGACTGCTGTAAATAGCTTGCATGCGAGTGTTAGACAATTTGAACATTTTAGTTATGGAATTTGCTTTTGTAGCAGGTATAAAAATTTCTCTCTCTTGTAGAGTTAATTTTTACCCCTAACTGCTATACTATTTGCGTAAATGCTGTATTCAGTACACCTAGTTATGATCGCTATTGAAGTTGTTGGCAGATTGTCCCAAAGAAGTTAGCGTTTCCATAGTATCCATTGTTGCAGCACCGGTGGTTATTTTGGAGCCACCTTAAGTGTCTATATCTTGAGAGACCTCGAAAAATATAGCTGCGTGTTTCCAGTCTTTGTTGTGGAAAAGGCCAAAAGTACCATTAGAATATGGGATTATTTGAAAATTAGAACTTCAATCTGCAATAAATTAAATTTTCTATGCCTAACGGCGAATTAACGTTGATTAAGGGGCCAGTGCGAGCAACGAGTAATTGGAATAACGGACAATGTGAATCTTCGTAAGAAAAGCCTACCGCCACGAGAGGGCATTAGTTCCTGGCTTTGGGGAAATTTGGAAGTTCGATAGCCTCCGCGCAGTGACGGGAGATTTCAGTGAAGCAGCGGATGGATACTGTTGAAGACAGAGGTGTGAGCTTCAGTGCTTGCGGGAAGTTGTTCTAAATGCCGGTGAACGGTGAAATCTGACGTGCAGTGGCTATTCATGTACCTTTGCATATCTTGTACTTATTCTCTTGACAATAAAGTACGTCTGTCGGACGCCTGCCCTTTAACATTTTCTTCTTGAGTCCTCTGCTGATTTAACTTATTTACCTAGGAATCGTTAACCCTGTGTCTTACATGTAAACCTTGTCGGTTATTGTGAGATGGGTAGCGTTTCCACATTAATTAAATAGGCTTCTAATGCCATCTAATTACTTACTCTTCTTCTAATTCAACTAAGCATGAGGACTTATTACTAATTATTTTTCTCTTTTTCTTAATACCCAACTCGTTGAGGCCAATCATCTCAAAACTTAGAAACGAATAGATTCTAAGGTAACTATGTTTGCCATAATGCAAAAATACGTACTTATCCTATATGAGTAGCTCATTGCTATGAATAAATAAATTACCTAAGACTTTTGTAGGGCAAATTACGACACAGTAAGCAGGCTTAAATGAATTGTTTTTCACAGTACAAAAGCGTTCTTCCCTGCTGCTGGTTGTTTGCCATTAGCAATGAGAGGTCAGTCGTTCATTCAGCCATTGGTGGCAGTCCGCTGGCTGTCCGCCACTTCATGTGGTCCCTTCTGCATGCAGCTGCCGCTGCTTGTTCTCTCCATTTCCCTAATCCCAATACATCAGTATAAGATGCGAATAATAGCTTACAAATATAAATTTCCTTTAAAGTTGTAATTGAAATTACGCTGTACTAAAGCCTTATGCATTCAGATCAATTCATCTATTTTTACATATATTATTGTCTATTAAATTGAATAAAATAAATAAAATAAGTAGTTGAACTACAAGTAAATTGAAACTGCATAACAAAAATAATTGTAATACAATCTCGTTAATTACCTCTTTCATACAGATATCCCACTTCTTTTCATATTCGAAAATAAATCGTGAAATTCTGACTTTCAGCTTCGGTGTTCCAGTGTGTGCATTTTGACTGGTCGTAGTTCGCTGTTCCGATCTCTTGCCCACGAGACGTTTTCATCCCGCATACTTCACTACAACGAAGGTTCCCAGCCCATTTACGGGGATGCTGCTGGGCAAGTAACTTTTCCGTGGGACTTAATTATTTCCTATTTCGCTTATTTGGACTATGGTTACTGTTCGTTAGATTTGCTTATTATGCCGTGGATGTAACTAATTAAAAATCTTGAGCATTATTCGCCACGACACACCATAGTCGACCAGTATTATTTCATTACATTTTACTGCCATCGCTGGTTGAAATTTCTTTTTCATCTTTCACATAAATTTTATTTTTTGAATAATCTAGTACTCTTTTAATACGGTTCTTGTGTCGTTTGAACTTAATACTTTTAGTACTAGAGTTGTTACTTTTAGTACGATTTCGTGTATTGCTCTTTAGTACGTTGGAACTGTTCGTACTGAATTTGATATTATTTGTAGAAACTTCGAGTGTACTAGTACGTTTGAATTCTTTTGCGGTAAGCAGGTCTTGCTGCCTGAAAGCCATTAGTTCTCATGCAAAACATTTCTGTCAATACAAATAAACATAGTCAACTGATGAGAATATCATGCCATGTTGCTGTCAATTGTTAAAATTCGATTTAATTAACTTTTGAACTGATTTTACATTTAAACCTAAATTTAAATTTAAGTCTTAGGATCTTGTTAAAAATTATAAATTTATGTTCTTATAAATGTTCACTTCAAACCTTTTTAGTTCGAAAAAATTGTTTGTTGCGTTACTACTAACTGATTTATATTAGAAACTAGTTGAATCTTTATAAGAAATAGTCTCTTAAGTGAATAAAAGCAGCATAAATTTTGACTTTATTTTTGAATACCTTACAGCTCGTGTGGAGTTTTGCTGGGAAAATTTTTTACACAAGAGAAAAGCGATATAGAGTTTCAAAAAGAGCAGGGAAAGGACGAAGGCTTCAGTAACATGTGCAACAATGCTGTACTATTTATTTATCACTAGGTTTCTTGTGTCACGTGCTTCGAGTACAACTGAACTCGTGCAGAAGCCAAATGCCATGGTTATTGACAGAGACGAAGCATGTTTCGCTTTCATGCATTCTTGTTGCCTTTGTTGGAGTATTGCTCCTCGGTCTGAACTTCGGCTGCTGCCAGTCACATAAGTCTATCGGATCGCTTTACTAGCTCAGCCAGCAGGCTGTGGCCTTACAGCAATCTGGTGAATCTGTCCCACAGGCAGTGTGGCCTGCCTCTATATGTTGTATTAGTTATACAACAATGAAAGACTTTGATTGCATTCTATTTTCCCTGCCCTGAGGGTCTTGGATGAAGCACACAAACTGTGGCTTAGGCTCACCTTATCATAAAGGAGGCAATTCAGGGCCGAACTCTTTAGTTAAGTAGGCGTTTTCTGCTCTGCTAGAGACAGGTGCAAGCTCAAATGCAGCAACGGATTTTGAGCTCATAGAGGTGAGTAAAGGTATGCAAAACATGGCAGCAAACCTACAAAGCCCTAGTTCCCCTCCCCCACCCCACCTTCTAGCTCTAGTCAGCAACAGCAAGCCTCATCCACGATCGCTTTTTTAAGGTTCCGTGAAGAGGGCTTAAGCTGAATAATAAAGCTAATGGCGATAGAAACACTACCTTCCTCTCATTCTCAGAAGCTGCCTCTGCAACCCATGGAGCAGCGACAACAAAATATCAACCAAAATGGCTCCCAACATCTCTCAACCCTTTCCATATGTAGCGAACCACCATAGAAAATTGCCCAAACAGCCACGACATACGTAACATAACGGTAAAACTAACCGGAACTATTAGTGAGCCTCTACAGGATTCGTATCGGACGACAGCTGAAATGTTATATTCATAGTTTAAAATTCCTCACCCACAGAGTACCCTGTGATCCAAAGAAAGGAAGAAAGAAGTGATATAAGGAATGCCAAGAGAAATGAGGAACCCATGTACGAATCAACGTGCATGGGAACAGTAAGTCGGGAAAGAACAGAATAAAGCGTGATTAGTAGGAGTATGAAGGTGGAAAGAAGCAAAGTGGGCACGATAGATGTCCCGAAGGCCTAGGTAATAGCTAAGGTTGCCTATACAATCCCCCCGGGGTCGACCACAGAAGAGCCAGTAAGTGACACGCGATAACGAGGAAAAAATCGTGCCTGCCAACAGCTCATATTTCAGATACCAGCACGGGCAAGAAAAATACTCAGAAAAAAAACAAGGCACGGGCGATTCACGTTGCTTGAAGACGGATTCCTGAGCAAGCTCCAAGGCAAAAACATCAAGAAGAAAATGCTGCCCAGAACATCGAATGCAACAGGACAGAATGTTGTGTAAAAATTCAACACTAAACAGTCTCAAGAACATGAGCCTGGTTGTTTCACTAAGCGGCAAGACATACCAGACACCATCACAAAGGAGTTCAGCTCACTCGCTCCAAACAAGGAAAAATTCGATGTACAGCAGCTTGAGATACCAAATCTTCACCGTATATTCTCAGCCTTCAAAGTAATGAGCGCCTGCACTAACTACTTGAAGCTATTTGTTGACATATGGCCTGCAAGCACAAGTCTGTCCTTTCTATGAACAGAGTAGAAGCGTACAGCGAGCCGCACTTTGGAGCTACGATGAAAGTACGCTGGTGAAATATGACTGACAGACATAAGCATTCTCGTTCTATCTCTTCATTTGTATTTGTATATAATTATGATAACAATGATAGAACCTTACGTGTCTGTACACTGAATTGCTGCGAGGATACAAGTGCTAGTGCTATTGTGGCAGATTTGCTGACTAAAGTAGACCTATTTTTTTCAAGAAATATGACTATTAGATAATCTCCCATTTAGTCCTGGCTCAGGGGGAGGGGGTTTTGGATACATTTTTCTTTTACCGCTCTATCATGTATTTTGCTCTTCCATATGAGGACATTAAAAAAAGTTGGGTAGAACAGGTTCATTTCTGAGTGGGGCATGGGGGCAGGGCAAATTGTCGATTCAAGACCAATTATTCTGAAATTTGCTCAGAACATCTATATATTTCGAAAAAGAAATGCATTTCGCTCCTACGACTTTTTATATTTAGAGAATGTAACACGAAGGCAACTTGCTGATCAGAAAGTTTAGTCACTGCTCGGAAGAGGCCAAACGTCAGCTGCTTTGGAGCTTTTGCAATCCTCTCTACTGTAACTCGTTTGGTCGATATTTGAGCAGCAATTGTATAAAAATGTCATTTCATGAACTTTGAAGAAAGTTTTCTATGCATTGAACGCCATGTACGCCAACGAGCGGAAATACGTATACGGGGAAAAAACGGATTTCTCGTGGAAAAACTAAAGTGGATTTGTCCTGGTGGTGTTCACCGCTTTTTCATACTCTGGTCAAAGAATGGGCCGCAATGCGGTGTAGTCTGTCATGACGGTATTGTTTGGGTTTTTGCGTTTAATGTTACTCTGACATTAAGCTAAGCCCTGTGCTTGTGTACCATGTCCCAATGTGTACCTAATACAGTGCATTCATTCAGCTAGAAAAAATTATAAAAATTTTTTACAAATGTCAACTAGAAAAGATAACTTCCAATACAGGAAACACAGATATGTATTAGATCAAAGTTTAAATATATGCATTGCCATTTAATCAAACCATAAGCTGTCCTAGTACAAAACTGATCCTGCTAAATAAGAAGTCCCTCACCATCGACTGCATACTGAGAGCAAGACTTGCCGTAGGAGGAGGCCACTGTCTGCTCTGCGCTGGCATGCGTTTCACCAGGCGTGTCACTTTCGTAGCATTCTTCCTTAATAAATATTTCCGCTTCAGATTTGAGAGGCTCAGGGCGATGAATAGAGTCAGGCTGGGACACTGAGCCGAGAGCATCATCCTGATAGGTATATAAAATACAAAAAAAAATTTAAAATATGCGCCAGCACATATATAAATCATGTCAAATGAGATGGAGCAAACATAAACAAAATGTTTAGACGAATTTAATGATAAATTCTACAAAATGGGTCTCACCTCCAGTTCTTCTTCAAAGGAGGATCTTTCTTTCTTGATGTCCAGCTGCAGAGGGCCGTCAGGTAGTTCCACTTTCACAGCAGTATAACCTAAAGAACGAGTGGAAAACAAGAAAATGAACTTCAAGAAACATTAGTGACAAAATATAGCAGAAACAAATAGACAACAAAGTGCTTTGTAACAATGATGAAAATTCTTTTTATCGAAATGAGAGTGACAGATGTTTCTGTAATGTGGCCTTGACCTCACTCCAAACTAGATAACCCATAAGCATATTGCACAATTATAATTCAAGAACAGAGGGTTACGGTGCTGTGACTGGTGAACTTGGCTCAGTCTGTTGTATAGCCATCGCATCAACCACAGGTGAAAAGAATGGGCTACTAAATAATATAAATTGGTCCTGTGGAATAGTGTAGTGCAATAAAATTGGATGTTACGTCAAAAAATTGAAAGTACTAAGATTATAATTAATTTAATTATTATTATAATTAATTAATTAATTCTACCATACATTGTTGGATGTTTGTCTGCAATTTTTAATAAGTGCTTCACTCTAGGAATTTATTCAGATACTTTGAAGACTGTCAGTCATTCCAATGCGTAAGGGAGGCAGTGCAGACGAAATTACCAATTTTAGAACAATGTCAACTCTGTCAATTTTTAATCAAATTTTTAAAAATCAATTCACGGAAGAATTACAACATATCGTGAAATTTATAAAGTAATTAGTGATGTGCAATATGTGTTTTATGCATACGTTGTACCAGCTTTGGTAGAAAAAACTTATACAGTATGTTTGTTTTTAAAAAGCAAAAAGCCTTCGATGCTGTTGATAAAAAATTTTAAAGAGAAAGCTTGATCATGTTGGTATTAAAGGCATAGTGAACGAACTCCTAAGGAGTTATCTGACAAACCGTAAACAGTTTGTTGTTATAGATGGTAAGCAATCTGAAATAAATGATGTTGATATCGGAGTACCCCAAGGGTCTGTTTTGGGGCTCCTACTTTTTTAACATTTTTATCAATGATATAGCTAACATTCCCGATGCAAATGTAATTGTATTTGCGGACGACGTAGTATTTTATGCAAATGATCGGTCATTGGAAAGTGCTGTACTGAAAATTGAAAAACTTATTCAACGACTTGTGTCCAGGCTCTGTACTAACAGGTTAACTGAAAACGTAAATAAAACCTAACTATTCTTTTCAGTCCTTATAGGAAGTTAAGACAGCCAGATATTCTCTTCAAGGGCACCATAGTGGAGGGGGTACCGTATTTTAAATATCTTGGCATAGTAATTTATAATGAATTAAAATATTCAAAACATGCTAAAAGTCTGTGTGTCAAGCTAAGCAGAGCAAAGGGCGCTATATATGCCGTAGGAAAACTTTTATTGCATTATTAGACTTGCATTATTCTTTATTGTATTCACAACTAACATAAGGTATTGTCAAATGGGGAGAAGCGAGAGATAACGTCGTAAAACAAATTTCGACCATTATGAATGACACCCTCAGGATAATGCTGCGTGTCAAGCGAGATGTGAATAATAAACCAGTAATGTCAACGAATGCCGTGTATAGTAAGCTTCATCTGCTGAAATTTAAAGATATTCATAAGTATTTTATCCTTTAGTTTTTGCGGAAAACCATGTCTGAAGATTCCAACTCGCTTCTTTCCATGAATCAGTATAATGCTAAAAATGAACGATTCAATTTACCACATGTACGGTTTGAGATTCAAAAACGATTAACTGTATTTCAGTGTGTGCAAATTTACAAGAGTATTCCAAGTGAACTCGCATAACCCATGTCTCATACCATTTTTAAACGTACTTTTAAAAATCATTGTTTAAGACAGTACAATGATTAGAAATTCAAATAGAAGTCGACACGAGCTAATTAAAATTTGACGTTTCGGAAGCATCCTTCCATTTTCAAAAATCTAATAAAACCTTCTAAGGACATATACCTAACAACAAAAATTTTTTTATTTAAGAAGACCTAAA
>LQNS02278129.1:1928977-1957662 GCA_001587735.2 Parhyale hawaiensis | reverse complement strand
TCCTCCGCTTCCCGTGCCGCTCGACGCTTATATAAGGACCCCATAGCGCACCGTGGTCAATCGCCCTCTAGGTCCCACACTACTAACACCATCACGTTTTAGGTCTTCTTAAATAAAAAACTTTTTGTTGCTAGGTATATGTCCTTAGAAGGTTTTATTAGATTTTTGAAAATGGAAGGATGCTTCCGAAACGTCAAATTTTAATTAGCTCGAGTCGACTTCTATTTGAATTTTTGTTAATTACCATAGGATAGTGATTAGAAATAATTTAGGACGATAAAGCTAATGCTTTGATTAGATATGTGCCCTATAAGCTCAGAAAATCTTTCAATGGGTTTGTTCTTGGATTCTCTGTGAAATTTATCAATGTAGTAGGCACTTTTATTTTACAGATTTGTATGAAGTGAATTGAGAACAATGAAAGGTATATAAAGTACTAAATTATCTGTAAGCTGTGGGAAACAGAGCTCACCAAAGGTGCGCTAATGCATAGGAGAACAACGCAAGATGTACCATCGTATTTCAATGTCTTTGTCAAGACACAAGGGCGAATTCTTTGCTGACAAATCAAAATAGTAACGTGTTTCACAAGAGAAATCAGTATACTAAAAGAGGTTAGATGAGGTATACAGTAGACGGACTGCGTAACGGAAGGCAGTGTTAGGCGGCGGACATGAGTTTAGAAATTGAGGCTTAGGTTAAAAGCGCTGCTAAGGTAAGGAAAACATTAATTCGTCGTGGAATTTTCACGGATCCCGCTAGCTGAATATAATACTATTGAAGCTGTCTGCATGTACATTAAACCTAGGGGAACTAAAATACCCATTAATAAAGATCAATCGTTTCAATGGTGTTGATCTCACTTGTGAGGATAGCATCTCTTACCTGAGTAATAAAATCACCAACGAGTTTCATGATAAATGGTATAGGTAGGAACGAAACATGAAGGCAATATGCCGATCAGAAAGTTTGGTCGCTGCTCGGCAGATGCCAAATGCCAGATATTTCTAAGCTTTTGCTATCCCCTGTACTGTAACTCGCCTTGGTTGAAATTTGAGCAGTAGTATAGTGGACAAATACGTGTAGCCGATAGCTACTGGCATATTTCTTCGGCCGATGAATGTGCTGCGGTCAACTCGTGCAAGTATGACATTCGCTCAGAAGTATATTGATTGACGCAGAGTAAGAACAAGAAAATGCGCTCTCAGTAACCAGCTCAGGATAGAAAAATTTGATGACACCTTAGGCAGGGAACACATCGAAGCAACAAGCGATACAATGCGATTTTTGCGAGAGGCTTGTTGCATAACGTCGACTGCTTTGACTCGGGGTTGGCCATACTGACGAGATACAACAGCAACGTGCGTTATACGTGTGCGCATG
Organism: Parhyale hawaiensis; assembly: GCA_001587735.2. Taxonomy (NCBI): domain Eukaryota; kingdom Metazoa; phylum Arthropoda; class Malacostraca; order Amphipoda; family Hyalidae; genus Parhyale; species Parhyale hawaiensis. The sequence goes on along the minus strand of LQNS02278129.1, from coordinate 1,956,279 downwards.
TACGATCTGAAATCTTGAACGGGAGTGTGATGTTTAATTCGCAGACATTCAAAATATAAGCAGACAAAATTACGAAACTGCAGTTGAGTGCTACTAATTGATGCAAATAATGTATTAATGATCTCTATTTATTGACATAGGCATAAGAAAAACAGAGGAGCACATTTCAACAAATTGGCGAGCTTTATGCGCTTTTTTACTCAGTAGGTACCACATGAGAGGATTTAGCATGCGCGTTGTGAGTTTTAAAGTTTTCATTTGTAATAAAAAGAAGCTTTCCCTCAAAAAGAAAATAGTATTTATTCTTTAATGATAAAATCGATGAAGAGGAAACGATCATTACGAAATAGTCTGTATTTTTGTACGTCGAATAAAACATAACACGACAAAGACAAGTTTAACCCCGTTATAGTGAGATTTTGTGGAGTATTTCATGCAATTAATAAAGCAAATTTTTCTCCATGGTAAAAATATATATCATTTCCCATTGAAGTATAACTGTAATTATTATCTAAAGTATTCATTCGTCGAAGACCAGGGTTGGCATTGATTAAATCAAATTGATTTAATGAAGTGGTAGCTATTAAATCAAATTGATTTAGTCAAGTGAATAAATCAATTGATTATATTTTTAAAAAAATCATGATTTTTTCATTTCTTTGATTTTTTCAATTTTTTATGAAATGGAATATTTTTACATCATCAAATGATCAATGTGCCGCCAGCACATTGTGTGCAGCAAGCACAGCCTCCGACTTCCGCTGAGAGTTAATAAAAGAGCACGCTGAGATAAATTGACCGTTCATTCCGTCGCTGCAGCCGTAATAGGCAGTCACTCAGTCGTTATCTACTAAGTTTATCTGACGCTAGATCGCCACCCAGCAGAGTTTATTAGCAAGTATAATCACTTTGCAGCTTTGANGAAGGGAGAGTGCAAGATGTGTATTGCCTAAGTACCTGTGAATATAGTGATAAGGTAGAGTGTTAGGAGAGTGATGATGAAACCGTGTTCTGTGTCGAGGAGGATGATTCTGTAGACAGAGTTGAGGAAGCTAGGAGCCGCATTTCTGATGGCGGCAAACTACTCGCCAAGATCTTGGCGAGAAGTGCCACACTTTGAAATGAGGTTCCACAGGTCGCGGCGCTCATAGGCGCCCACCCGCATTTCCGAGGGCGGCAAACTACTCGCCAAGATCTTGGGGAGAAGTGCCACACTATGAAATGAGGTTCCACAGGTCGCGGCGCTCATAGGCGCCCACCCGCATTTCCGAGGGCGGCAAACTACTTGCCAAGATCTTGGCGAAAAGTGCCACACTATGAAATGAAGGCTAGGAGGAAGTTGCAAGACCCTCAGCAGGTTAGGAGTGAACAATTAGAAGATCCTACCTGGGGGCCTGTTATAAAGTTCATGGAAGGAGATAGGAGTGGGGACATCCCGCAATATGCGATGAATGCTCACTGCTATATTGATGAACATGGTGTGCTGCGTCACCGACGAGTCTTTGGTAAGACGAGGCAAGTGCGAGAAGCGAGATGTTGTTGTGCTATCAGATGCTCTGCAGGAAGCTGCGCATGTGTTGTGTCATGACAGTGAGTTAGGAGGACACATCATCACATGGGTAGGTCGAAGACGTGGAGAAGGGTGCAGCAGAACTTCTGGTGGATCAACATGATAGGGACGATAAATATGTTAAAACTTGCCTCTCATGCCAGTCATTGCCAGAAACGCACGTCGGATGGTCGTGTGATTGCACCCATGGGGAGATTCCCAAAAATGTGTGAACCAAATGAGCATGTGGGCATAGACTTGATCCACATGCCTTTATCTTATTGAGGGAACAAGTTTGCGCTTACGGTTGTTGACCATCTGAGTCGCTTTGTAGCTGTGTATCCCTTGCCAAACAAATCTACCGAGATAGTGACTAAAGCATTTATGAAATTCAGCCCAACTTACGGACCTGTAGCCACACTAGTGAGCGACAAAGGTAGTTAATTTATGTCTGCTTTGTTTCAAAATACTTGTCGCAGATTAGGTGTAAAGACAATGCACACTAGTAGCTTACATCCAGAATCGAACGGCCAAACAGAGCACAGTAATAGGACTCTAAAGAAAGTGCTCTCCCACATGACCGCTAAAGATATCGCAAGTTGGGACGACTACGTATCCTTTGCAACATTAGCTATCAATACCAATTACCAGGAAACCATACGGCAGACGCCTTACTATGTATTGTTTGGTAGGAACCCGCACAATGGCATCTTAAGGTGGCTTGAACCGCCACGTGTGGAATACTCATTAGGAGAAAATTATGCCCCGGAGGTGACGTTGAGGATGCATGCATCAGGAGGTGCAGGAGCTTTCGGAGAAAAGTCACCAACTATCAGCGCCAAAACGCGAGCGTCGCGTGAAAAATTACGACTTGCCGCGGGGAGACCTCTTGCTCTTGCGAAATGAAACAGCAAAACCGGAGAACGAAGGAGAGTGGCCGAATCTGTTCCGCGGTCCGTACAATGTGACACGTGTGTCTCAAACAAATGCGGAGATCAGAGAATTGTACGAGAACAAGAAATTCTGGGTAAATAAGAATAGGCTAAAGCGAGCTCACTTGCGTGACTACGTTGTACCTCTCTCCCGGGAGCAGCAGGTGCCGAACGTGGTTGACAGCGAATTAGAATTAAGTGTACCTGAATTTGATACTGATCATGACATCGATGCAGCATGAAAACTCATTGAGTTCTATTCATTTGAAATTTAGATAAAAATGCATGGGTATATATTCATATATATTTCCATTGTCTCAAAAACTAAGGCCTCAATAAAAACAATTGTGGGAGTAAAATGTGTTTTTTCAAAAATACATACACTATGCAAATTCCAGAAAAATTGTTAGGTGGCCCTCCCCCTCACATTATGTACCAGGTGCAAAAGTTTTACCCAAATTTTTTTTAATGTCCTGATGTCCTCAATTTAATGTCCAATCTGTTTTAGGGATTCTAAAAATGTCATTGCTTTTTTTATCATGGAAACTCATTGAGTTCTATTCCTTTGAAACTTAGAAAAAATGCATATCTATAGCTATATTTATAATTTCCCATTATCTGAAAAAAGGAAGGCCTTAATAAAAAAATTTAAATTTCTAGGAGCAAAATGTGTTTCTTTTTCAAAAATACATATAAACTTCTATGCAAATTTTAGAACAATCTATCTAAAATTGATCATTTTGCCCCCTCACATAATGTACAAGGTGTGAAAGTTCTCACCAACATTTTCTCAATGGCCTCAGCATATGGAATAGGAAAATACATGGTAGCTATAGCTGTAAAAGAGAAATGTACAAACAAAATATCCACATTTACATTTTTTTTAAATTTGTGAATGAAAATTTAGAATTGAATATTTGTTTACAAATGGGATCCCAGAGTCGGATTAAAAATTCAGACTCCGACTCCTAGAGCAAGTGAGATTTCAACTCCCACTCACCCGCAAACCTCCAACTCCGGCCAACTCCGACTCTGCAACCCTGCTTACAAAGGAATGAATTTACATAAGAACACAGTTCAGAAACAGGCTCCTGTGATAGGTCAATTGGAAGACCTCCACCGTCAAGGATAATAGACAACAGATAAGGGTAAGATAGATGATCACCGACGGCACCCTCCACATCAGGAGACGCCATAGAACCTCTCCCTGCTCTGCAGGCTACGCTGTTCGTAAGTCAGTGCTATCCGACAGAGGTACTCTGCCGGAAGCGAGCCACTGCAAATAGATTAAATGTTCCAATGAAAAATTTTTCAGTGGTAAGCAAAAGGCAGAGTACCTCTGGACATCAAACCTATCCCAAAGCCCATAGTTCTGGGCTTCTAGTAGCGAGATGTTTGCTCGTCGTCCATAATGAGGCTCAGGGGGGCAGGTGCCTACCTATATAGCTGTGGGCAGGAGGAGAGGGTAGAGGGGGTAAGAGGAAAAAAAAATTTAGATGAAGTAACTCTATCACCTGGATAAGGAACAAATTCAGAGTTATCAGATTTAGTAGTTCTTATACTAACATGCACAAGCAAAGTGTTAGTCTGGTCTCATAACAGTACTACACTAAGATACTAAGACAAAGTACAGAAAAACTACTAACAGGATAGTTCTTATACTCAAGAGCATACCTCACAAATTTGCCTAAGTCCGAAAAAAAAACGGCAAGAGTACTTACCTGTCGATAACAAAGTGTGACGACTGACCAGTCCTCTTGGTCTGGAGAAACTCGCAAAGACGCGAGTCGTTGTGCCGCCAGCACATTGCGTGCAGCAAGCACAGCCTCCGACTTCCGCCGAGAGTTAATAAAAGAGCTCGCTGAGATGAAATGATCGTTCATTCCTCCGCTGCAACCGTAATAGACAGTCACTCAGTCGTTATCTACTAAGTTAATCTGACGCTAGATCGCCACCCAGCAGAGTTTATTATCAAGTATAGTCATATTGCAGCTTGAGTATAATTACCCCTGGCGTTACCAGCCGAAGATCGGAAATCATCATTTACGGAAGAAATTCAGAACCCGCTTGAGTTCGCGTAGATAGTTCTCAGTAACTGGAAATAAATATAGGACCTAAAGCCGATATATCAACTCTTATGAGCATTTAAGCAACACATCACCATTTCTATCTCAAGATACCTTTGGTTTCCCTAAATAGAGTTCAACAACCTATATATACTTCTATATAGCTACCTACATAATTAGAACAAGAGGAAGCACATTCTTAAATTTTCTTTTTTAAATACCTTGATTCTCTGATTTAATCTAATCCTTCATTTAATGAGCCACTATCAAAATAACTACCATTGGAGCAGGGTTGCCATTGATTAAATCAAATTTATTATATTAACTGATTAAATCAATTAATTTTTCTTTAAAAAATCATGATTTTTTGTGTAGCTATTTCATTTTTTCATAGATGGAATATTTTAACCCTTTCAAATTATTAACTACTGTATTAGTATTCATACAAGATGACACCAGTTCTGTCTCTCAACATATCAATGGTTCCCCTTGAAAGAATTCAACAACCTATACATCTACCTAGCTAGCTACATACAGTAATTAAAACAAGAGGATGTACATGCCTAAATTTAAATATTTATGGTGTATGTTTAAATAACTCAATGCTTTGATAAAATCTAAGCTATCATTCAGTGAGCTTCTAGCTAGGTAACTACCATTGCAGCAGGTTTGGCACTGGTTAAATCAATTGATTTTAAAAAAATATCATTTTTTTCATTTATACATATAGATACCTATATTTCATTGTTCCTCAAAATGTAATATTTTTACACCTTCAAATAAGAAACTCTTATGAGCATATATCGGATTGGCATTGATTAAATCAAGTTGATTTAATGAACTTAATAAATCAATTGATTTTGCATAAAAATCCAGATTTTTTTGTTTTTGATTTTATTTATTTTTTCATGAAATGGAGTATTTATACACCATCAAATGATCAACTGTTAAAAGTATTTATGGAACACAACACCATTTTTTCAAGTTACCCAAGGCTCCTTTTAATAGAATTCATCAACCTATTCCTCTACATGACAAAAAAAAGAGAAAAGCATTATTGAATTTTTATGGCATTCAAACAATTTAATGCTACTGCCGCAGCAGAAATATTTATGTGTCATTAGTCATTACCTTTCACTGTTGTCTTCATAGCTGCACAGTGAGATGCTCTGAATCTCTTATTAAATTAAGTTTGCTTTTCCTTTGCATTTTCACCCAATCAAAAGCAATTTGAACTTGTTCACCACTCTTGGAAAAATTTGGTTAGACAACTGAAAAAAATCAATAACCTATCAGCATGTATATTTTGTTGAGTTACCTACCATCTCCAAGCTTAAAGCTATTTTACCATTTTTTTTAATTACATGACTGACAGCTAATTAATACTACATTTGCAACACTAGATTTCGTAGAACCGAACTTGATTTTTTGAAATTGCCTTAGTTTGTGTTTTATCAGTTTGTTGAAAATTTGAAGCCCAAGGAAAGCAGAAAAGCACTTTTTATAAGTATTATCTTTTGCATGCTGTAGAAGAACTATGAAGAATTATTGTATCAATTCGCATTAAGAAAATATTAAAATATAAAAAACATAAACAAATAAAAAATCAACTATAAAAAATCATTGATTGATTTTTTTACTTAAAAAAATCAAAACACCAACCCAGTCAAAGACAAGCTTTTATTTTATCCTTTGAGTTTTGCACGCGCGCCGCGCACTCCTTCAGACAAATTGTGATGCCAAATACCGCCAGTGACCGCCACTCGCACTTTGTTGAGAAGATGTAAGCATGTTGTTAGTATTCCACTTAAAAAAATTAATTCAGCACAGTTGATAAATTGTACGAAAGTTATAAATATGCATTGGACGCAAATCTAGAAGTTACTCTAGTGCACCAACAGCTGACCACTGGGGATAAAACTTGGTGAATTCACCACATGGGCTTGAACTGACGGAGAGCAATTTTCATACAACCTTGAATGTTGGAAGAGCATGGTATTCAACAAAATATTTCATGTTAGTTAGAAGTTGCATATTTATAGCAATTTGTATCACTAAAACCAAAAGAGTATGAGAAACACGGAGCCGCTCGGTATCATTTGAAATTTTCTATGCAATCCTTCATTCTTGTTGTCATTAACTGAGTATATGGCCAATTCTCATACCGGAAACGCGACGCTGATTGGTCATTGATTTTCACGTCATAGTTACCTACTGGCGCAAAATCGGCCAAAGCACTACTGAGGGATTTCAGTCATTTTCGGCAACAATGGCAACCATTTTGCGACATAAGAAGTCTGTAAACGCTGAGCAAAGAATTTCTTCATCTCTGACTGATACTGAATTTGTATACGTTATTGCTCAAGGTACAACCGAAATTCAGCGAACACAACCAAATCAAGATGTCTTAGGATACCAAGTAGCGTTTCAGTTCAGCCTTGTGCACACGCTGCAGAAGAGTTCAAGCATTTAATTTGCAGGAATTTTTCTAAAGAAGACGCATATAGTTGACAATATAAGGGCTAAATTATCGAATGCAATTGGGTATTAATTTCAGAGGGACTTGGGAAGCTACTGTCAACAATTACATATTTAGCTCCTAGAAGTTAAAAATGGAATGAAGTTTCGAGCGTGAGCAACGCAAAATTTGTCATAATTGCGGGCGGACAAGAACGGTACTCCTTGTCCAGTTACTGTAAACAAATGTTTAGAAAATATTTGCATTTTCTGGTGCCTAATCATGATCTTTTCTGACGTTTGATAGCACACTCACTGCAATTTGTATCGCGATAGCAGCAGGAGTTATTGAGAGCTCATTAATGCCATGTATCATTAGGAATTTCATGAGAAAAGTTAACACTTGTGATTGAATTGAGAGTGTGGCGGCAACTGGCATTTATCATAGAGCTAATTTACTAACATCTGTCTATTGGACTGTTATAGCTGAGAATATTGAAACCCCTTTTTTTGTTCAGAACGTAAATACTCATAGGAAAATATAAAGAAGTATCTTATATCAGCCAAATAATGATATTTCTCCAATGAATATAATTATACCATTTCTTATACTTGTATAGGTATAGTAATATGCCTGGTTCCTCTAACATTACTCTATTGCTGTAGCTATAGTTATACAAGCATGAGTGTCAACTAGGCTACATAGCGGGCCACGTTAATATGTCATGCTTTTGCAAAAAACAGCCTTCTTCTGCCACTGGAAACAAATAAACTACATAAATGAAGCCAATCGGAGAGCAGGCTAGTTATATTAATAAAGAATTCAGCAATTATACTGCTCAGTCGGACTGTCGGGGTTGTGTTGTGCAGCTGAAACTGTCAAGAGATACTTCTGATCGAACAATATTTTTTTGGCCCACTATTTAAGATCATTTAGATGTTTTCAATTTTTATAGTTACACAAAAAATACATGGCAACAATTATTGATAGATGCCTCCTGATTACAGCCAAGTCAGAGCATTGCCTGTTGCGACAGCGCACGGAAATTTGTAACAAGCAGCGTTGGAAGACGGTACGACATGCCATCTGTGTTGCGTTAGTGCGGCCACTTGATAGCAGTGCTCGAAGTTAAAACTTGTCAAGCAGTGAATTTGTTGCGTTGCATATCGCTTGTGTGTTCCCGGCCTTAATGTTGTACTAACATGTACAGCCGATTGTAGAGCAGCGCATATCGTTACCTACCAAACCAGGGCCAAAGAATGGGTCGCAATGCAGTGAAGACTGTAATGACGGTATTGCCCAGGTCTTGGTGTATAATGTTAGTCTCACATTGAGCTGGGCCCTGTGCATGGTTAGCATGTCCCTATGTGTACCTAATACAGAGCACCCATGTGCTTAGAAAAAATTAAAAAAATCCTTTACACACTTCATCAAGAAAATATTACTTTTCATTCAGAAAACACAGATATTAGATCAAACTCCAAATATATGTAATGCCATTTTAATAAAACCACTTGCTGTTTATGTACAAAATTTATACTGCAAAATAAAAAGTCCCTCACCACCGGCTGCAGACTGAGAGCAAGACTTGCTGTAGGAGGCCACTGTCTGCTCTGCGCTGGCATGCGTTACATCAGGCGTGTCACTTTCGTAGCATTCTTCCTTAATAAATATTTCCGCTTCAGATTTGATAGGCTCAGGGCGATGAATAGAGTCAGGCTGGGACACTGAGCCAACAGCATCATCCTGCTAGGTATATAAAATACAAAAAAATTGTTGAAATATGCGCCAGCACATACATAAATCATATCACATGAGATGGAGTAAACACGAACAAAATGTTTACACGAATTTAATGATAAATTCTACAAAATGTGTCTCACCTCCAGTTCTTCTTCAAAGGAGGATCTTTCTTTCTTGATGTCCAGCTGCAAAGGGCCGTCAGGTAGTTCCACTTTCACAGCAGTATAACCTAAAGAACGAGTGGAAAACAAGAAAATGAATTTCAAGAAACATTAGTGACAAAATGTAGTAAACAGAAATATTATACAACCAAGTACTACGTTACACGACGAAAATTTTGTTATCAAAATAAGAGTCACAGGGGTAACTGTAAAGTGGCCTTGATCTCATCCTCGACTAGAAAGCCCACATGCACTAGTTCATCCTCTCAGGAGGATATTTTGACACACTGTATGCCAATCATAATTTCTTTGGTCCCCACGCCTCAAAAGGATCCTGCAGCTGGCTTTTTCTCTTTGGAGGGGGGTCACCGATCGAGGTAGCCGACCCATTTCGGGAGGACCCTTAGGTGCGGAGAGCCATGGCAGAGGTCGTCGACAGAAGCGTATTTTGCTATCTCCACTTTGTCCTTTTCGTATCATTGAGATACTTTGCGCCTGGTTTCCCTGCTCGTAGTAGCACACGTGACCGACTCGAGACAAATAATGTGCATTGAACACTTGGTCGTTTGTGGTGGGTTACGCACAAGGCAGCCGCACCGAGCCTCACAGCTTGGATTACACTAAATGGCGAGTACGGTGGTAAACAAAGAATAATACTACTGCTGCAGCCAAATGCCCACTAGACAAAAGCCTGCTAGTGTACGGCTGCAGTCGATGAAATCTCTGAGAACGACTTAGCTGTCTGCTTACATGATGGGTAAAGAAAAGGGCGTACTGTAATTTCATAAATGGTGAATCTGCAGAATGATAAATTTACAGTATTGTAAAATGAATGGAAAATTCATTGCATTGAAAATAGAAGTAACTAGAGCACTTTGAGAGCACATACCTCTGCCAAGCGAGACAACGTAGCAAAAAATTGAAAGTGGCTCTGACACCAGAATTTTCTTTGAATAAAATTTAAAATCTAATCATTTGTGCCTTTTGATAGTATTCACAGCTTGTGCAATGTTCTTGAAGATTCATTCATAACTTTTGGAGTTATACTGCTAACAAACGTTATGACAAACATGAGTCAAACATACAAACGAATAAACCGATATGCACTAAAATTTATCAATTTATGCCTTTCAACATTACTAACAACCCCTAGAAATTTCATAAAGATCCATTCATTATTTTTTGAGTTATTGTGCTAACAAGCATAAAATTAAAAACAGTGATGAACGAACAAACGGATCGTTACCAAAATTTGGTCATTTACTCTTTGTTATATACCTAGCAACTCATTCATTTTATAAAAATCCATCCATAACTTTTTGAGTCATTGCACTGAGAAAAATGAGGCAGACAAACAAGCAAACGGATGGACATATCTTCACAATAAGTCAATATCTATTCCTCCCAACATACCCAACAATCCCTGTAAATTTCGTCCGAATCGATTCATAACTTTTTGAGTTATCTTGGTGACAGACACATAGACAGACAAACACAACGAAAACATAACCTCCTTGGCGGAGATAAATATTCACAATGCTAAAGTGGGGTTACTTTGTCCGCAGGGATCACTTAGTCCAGCTGGTTTTCACATATTCTAGAGAGTCAACAGAGTGTGGGAGTAGATACAGAGTAGGTAACTGAAGCGTATTGCATAATTATATGCTTATTTTCATGTCTGTCCATTTGTGCAAATTAAAAGTTACCCCATGCGGTCATAGTAAAACTACTTTACGGACGGCATTTGATGAAATTACTATCTAGTTGATAAATTTAACATTAGGTGAGCTTACGGTTCAGCGAATTTACTCACGATGAATTTGCCAGTTCGTATGGAGAACAGATGGAAACTTCAGTCATTATACTAACACTAAACAATATATTCACTTTGAATCAACAGTCTCAATCGGACTGTCATAAAAAGACAATGCCACATTGCCTACCTTGCCGCTGTTCTTTGCACTCCTCCATAGCCGAGCTGCTGATGCCAAGATCACGAGAGAAATCCAAATTCAAACCAGCAACAGTCAATTCGAAAAGCTTCGTAACATATTGCAGCGTCTTGTTGGTTCTTGAATAGCCCAACAGTACCGGGTATTGAAGAAATATTGGTAGGGACACAAACTTTCTCAGAAAAAATAAATCATCAGATCCCTGGGCAAGAATACGTTCAACTATTGGATGATATGTTATATTAGGCCTCCATAGCCACTACACGAGTTAAACTAGACAAAATGTCAGAAACAAGAAGCAGGTAAAAAACCTGCGCATGGAGCACCGTGGCACCAAGTCCACCTCAAATATTCCGAGGTCCAGTTGAACTTGTCCAAAGTCTCTTGGATTGTGTCGTGAGCAATGCAAGCAAAAGTACTGTAGTCTCCCACATCCACAGACCGGTTACACCATGTATGCAAATTATGCCCGCATGGAATGGAACGTCCAACGGACCAATCAGCTGGCTAATAACTTCACGATATATTGTTTCATATTCCAGCTTGCCAATCAGAGGCGTAGTAGTGGCGGCAGCCACTACGCCGCCGGGTGTAATCTGCTATTGGTTCAGGTAATTCGCACCTTCGATCAAATGACACGTTGTGAAAAAGGTGATTTTGTAAAAGGGAAATTACTAACATATAGGCCGATATAACTCATTTTTTATGCTCGAAATCGCTATCGTTCCACATACAGTGGCACAGTATGGTTATATTTATGAACCGAATATAATCTACACTGTATTGTAAGCTTACGGTTTAAATCACGAGCTATGTAACAAATTAAGAGTTTTCTACTTCATCTTACATTTCGAGAATGTCAGTCGAATGAAAAAATGCCACCAATGGCAGGCTGCGATTGGCAGCGTCCGCCAACGGCGGGGGTTGCTTGTAACTACGCGGCCTCGGATTCGCTGGCTGAAATAAGAAAAATTTAACAAGAGCCAGATGATCGGCTCACTGAATGTTCTATGTAGATTTTACCTTCCCCCAAACAACTCCCAAACTGAGCAATACGTCGCATAATCATCATTTATCAAAGCTCATGGCTCTCTTACATGTACCTATCCTTGCAATTGATACAGAACTCCCGCCATGGGCAGCAAAACGCACAGCCCAGTTATTCAGTGAGCAAAGGGCGGACCTGAACAGTTGTGCACTTATACAGAACACTATGTCCAAACTTCATATGAAGTCTCTTCCATCCTCCGTGGTGACTTCAGGCCAGGTGCATAGGAATCAAGTGATCAGAGCTGGGCGCGGCCTTAGGGCAGCAATTTCAAGCTCTTCCCTGTAGTAGTTTGGAGGCATTACGTCTGGTGTTTCTGACAGATTTCTTGCAGGCTTCCTGGTCAGCGGCAACTCAAGTTATTGCAATAAGGACATAAATTTGGTCAGTCAGTCGTGTGAGTCCCAATGGACGATTACAGTCAAATTAAGACCTTCTTTGTGCCCAATGAGAGAAATCATCACTTCATTCGGCAGTCAGAAAAAAAAAACTAAGGCCTGTAGCAGTGTATTTCAAGAAGCTTAAGGTGCCGGGATAAATTAAGAGAGTAGTTAAGCTATAGTGAGTGATTTAATTGGATAGGTGAGTTTATGCTTCCATTGACACACACAGAGACTATCTAACAGAGCAAAAAGTGAGGGACATCTAGTATGTCGACAAAAACGCAAAATCAATGCACGAGGGCGTACCCACACAGGAGCAAGGCGCACGGCTACAGCAAGTCAGCAAACGAGAAAAACAGCTTTGAATTTCTCCAGCAAGAGTATGAAGATGGATGAAAATAAAGTGGATACGAATAAAAGACGTTCCAGAGACCTAGCTAAAGGCCTTTCCACGCTATGGGGCATGCCCTAGGACACGTCCGATATAGCTCTCTAGCTGCTAGAAGGAAGGGTATGCCCTACTTGTCAGCAAACTAAACACAGAGAAGGTAAGAAGGGACGTGTCAACTTGTGAACCTAATGGGGCGAGTATTTAATAATATCACCCGCATTCTCATATCGGGTGCTGCCTCACTATGTGTGGAAGCAAACGCTGATACTTTGACGGTCCCACGGCCATGTTCTTGGGGCATGCTCTGGGACACGCCCCGTAGTGTGGAGGGGCCATAGGGTCCATGGCTAGGATCCCATTGAAGTCACTTCGCACCATAACTTAGTATGGGCGAACCTATTTCTATGACCAACCGATGCCTCAGAGGAGGTGACCGGATACTAACAAATAAAACAAAAAAAAAGCCGTTTCAAACTTTGCAAATGTGTATTTCCCAGCCAAGCTGGAAAGAATCAGAGGAAAGGTATTTGAAAAAAAAGCCTCAGGAAGAAGAAAGACTCCAGCTGTTTCGGGAAGCATATCTAGAACCTCAGCTCAGATATTTTGGAGTTGATTATATTATTGTGCATAATTGAACTTTATTGTAATATGCTAAATTTTCACTATCATGTGTATGCATAAATGTGAGTTGGACTTGGAAGAACCCTTAATGCAGGTTGTGCAGTGTGAGGTGAAGGTAGGTCATGTCACACTTGGTTGTGTTAGGTTAGACAAATATAACTTAGGTTAGGTATGGTAAGTTGAGAATAGATAAATTTCAACCCGGCTAGGTTAAACCGGGGATATCTTCGGCAAAAATTGGTGAACTAAGAACTGGCCTAGTTACGCTGTTATGCTACAGCAGGTTATTGGGACAGGCAATGTAAGATTATGTAGGAGCAATTTAGGTTAGATTCGGCTACGATAGGAAGAGGCTAGCCTGGTTAAACTAGGTTATGGAAGATTAGAAATGATTAGATTAAGTTAAGTTAGACAGGTAAGCTTAGTACAGCTGAGCTAATATATATACACGAGGTGGTATGCTGTAAATTTTTCCTACAGTGGCAGTGCTCTGATCCCAGCAACATAGCATAAGATCAGTAATATGAATATTGGCTGGCGAATCAGGAGACACTAAGGAGAGGAGTCGGAAGAAGTTTCCTACTTTTGGGCTATGAGTCACAGCAGGAGTTGTAAAATGGTTGCCAGAAGTTGCCGCCATCATTGAAAATTGACCAATTCTGTTAAGAAGGAAAATTGGAGTCGGTCATATCTGGAGAACAATCAGTCAAACTCGGAAGCTAGGTGAACCCAACAGTCGCAGTCAGATATGTAAATTGACTTCCCCAACCCTGGGTGAGTCGCAATACAACCCTCAAAGTGATGACCCAGTGCCATGGACTACCCTGAGACACAACATTCGAAATGTCAACACTCTGCACTGAGACAACACCGGGGGAGCGTGCAGTTTCCCCTGGCAAAACTCCAGGTTTTGCCTCCTGCGGTGGAGAAGAATAACAACGAAATACTTGAGAAAACCAATAGTAATCAGGCGAATGTGTCATCTATGGAGGCGTTCGATCGGGTTGTCAAAGTCGATCTAAGCTAAACTCACTCAAGTTGACTGGTCTGGCCCTGTATAAAGAATTGGGCTCATCACTTCGAATCGCGCTGCACGTCCTAGAGGTAACCCGATTGTTTTAATCGAGTGTAACTCAACTCTATAGAATAAGATAGAGTTCATGGAAGTCTCACCAATATTCAGTTAGGGGTTAGTTCGTGAAAGCTATATCAAAGAGTCGAAGTCAACGCACCTACCTGAAGCTGCGGACACGTGAAGTCGAGTGGGTTTGGCTTCGCTCGACGGTGACGATGCAATCGAAAGCGTCCTATATCGCCTGTGTATCACTGCCACACATTCATTAAAGACCCGCTGCTCCACGAACCTCAGCTTCAGTCACAGGGGGAGACAGTGTTGTGTATATGATCTGGCGCACGGCAGCAGAAAATTAAATGGCACATTTGACACAAACAGGCAACGTGAGCTGCTTGCTTCAGACTAGCAAACTATAAGCATTAATATGAGATAATAGGAGAGCAAAAACAATACAGCAAACATTTCAGGAGAGTTTCATCAACATCTTCGAATTGAAAACGCATTTTGTTCAAAGAAAATTACATCTGATAAATATTTTGGTTCACCTGCTCCCACCGTTGAGAAGTTTATAAACCATTTCCCAGACATCTCGAGCTGAGGTCGTTTTCCCTTTTGGCGATTTAAGGATTCTTACCAGACTGATCCGCTCGACGCCCATGCCCCATTAGTTTATTCTCTGCGGTAGTGTTCTCTTCTGAAATTTTACCAGCAGCTTTCGTATAAGAGGATCCTCATTTTTCAGAAATAAACCACAATGTTCAAGAAAATTGACGGCTTAATTTACCACGTAGTTTACCAGTCTCGCTTTGGAGGATTAAGAAAGAGAACATATCGACTGAATGAAAAGGTGATGGGTAGCAGGAAATTCGAGTCTCTAAGAAATACAGCAAAGATACGAGTTGACGAGTAGGTTCATGGAATATGATCGAAATACTGCAGCTCCTGACGCCTGTTTCACTTAGAAAAGTAGCTACGTAGTTTTGATGTCCCCCGTTTGATCGTGGATGAGATGAGGCTGAATCTTTTATGGAGTTTTCGTTTCTGTTGTGTATAATTAATTTCGCTCATCTTTCTTCTAGCTGACTTTCCTGTGCCAGTAGACACTTCGCGCTAAGCAGAGGCCAAAACAATTTTAACTTTCATTACTGCTAAATTTCAATCCCGAGGCGGTCACTGTAGCTATCCAGGATATCTCACTGAACTCCTGCCGAAGTACACCTCTTTGGTGCTACTTGACTTTCAAAGTAAACGATAATCAATTCTACATGTATGAGGTTATTTTTATTAAAACCAGTATATGTAACAATCACAAGGATCATTATAAATATATTAGCCGCTATTTTATATGGCTAGGTACCCTGGTTAGTCCATATTTCTCTTCAGTAGAAAAGCGGCAAAACTTATAAAGGTTGTGCTTCTTTCCAGCACAACCACCACAAACAGAGCAAAACAAAAAATTCACTTTGCTTTCGAAAACTAGCGTTAGCTAATGCGAAGCATTAGCCTAAATAAACCCATTCCTAGCTGATCATGAAGCTTTCAAGAGCCTTTTAAAGCACTTTGTGTTAAATGATTATTGGTAAGAAAATCACTACTCTAAGTCATCTAGGTCTTTGTCGAGAGGTGTAAACTTGTATGGGTTGAGGTAACTTGCTGGCTATTTTCATCACTGTATCAAACAAACAATTTATATGTTATCATGCTATGCCATATCTACAACCATACAAGTCATAAATTTTTTGATCAAGCTATGAAACAGTACAGATATAAAGGAGTAGCTATTAGTAAGGAAATGTATGTGTCCGAAGTAGCAGTTGTCCGCGAACGCGACTGTACGAGACTTGTTCATAATAAATGTTACCACTGTTTACACTATTGTCTACGTAATGACGTATATTGGGGAGTTGCTTTTCAATAGAGTGAGCAATTACTATTGCCACACATGTAGCTGATACCAGTTATATGCCACAAATCTGCAAACAACTACGCCCTGTAGCCATTTTGAGAGTAATGGGCAGACATGACTCATTCCTCCTTCAGTAAAAACATAAGTCAGCTGCATAACAATCATCATAACTTCAGAACTATGTACAAGAGTGTTCTAACAGACAGCTTTAATAAATTATCCAGAGTGCTGGCCAGCGCCATACGCATCCCTAAAACAGGGCACCTACATCGTAAACAAATGACACTGAGACTTCACCGGGGGAGTGTGCAGTTTCCCCTGGCAAAACGTCAAAGTTTTGTCTCTTGCGATAGACTAGAGGGCATACTTCATTATAGGATATTTGATCAATACTCAGAGTCAATGGATTAGTTGATGAAGCTCCACTATACTCGCAAGTACATCTACGTTTTCTTCTTACTAGACGTTACTATAACTTATGATCTGAGGCTTTGTTACTAAAATGAGTGACTGGGGTGGGATTACTGAATGCCCGAGATGGTGGGTGCAACATCTTCGATGGATATACATGAGAGACAATTCTTTAGGTAATTTTAACTGGCCAGTTAGTGAAACAGTTGTAAGTACAATTATTAGAAGCTTTATATTGACAAGTACCATTACCTTAGCAGAGTATTAAGGTTAAGACAAAACAACTTCCTAAAATGCAAGAATCTCAATACCTGACCAATAAAAAATTTGTTTCATGTCCACAAGCTTGCCCAGGCTGTCTGAAACTGACATGTATGAACAAATGCCTGTCTATGTTATACTGCAGTTGCAATGAATGCTAGATGCAGACAAGCAGTGAGAAAATCATCACTTATCTATGATCAGCCCACAAGCAGCTCTATAGTGGATAGTGGATACATTATCATTTATGTAATACTTGTAGTGGAACCACTGCAGTCGCAGCTCAGGTGAGTCACATTCCGGAGTTTATTGATTGATGACTCATAATGGACAGGTAGAGTTCAGGCATTGGTGTGTCTGTAAACTGAAACTTTCTCAGTAGATGAGTTTCGTAGATGAGTTCTATATGAGTTTGTCACCATACTTGTTTGTGAAGGCCAACTACAGTGCAAATAGTATATTTAGGCAACGGTGCAGAATGGAGCAGGATTAACATTAAAACCTTGTTTATTTAAATCTTACTATACAAGAGTTATGTGATATAAACCAGGTATCTTATTGATGAAAATAATTGATATCCAGGTTACATAATTTATTTATTTACTGAAAAAAAACCTAATAAACCAGGTATATGTAGCAAGCATGCTACTTGAAAGAAGCAGACAACAGGGTAAGAGATTTCCATCAAAATGAATTCTGTACGCTGGGTTGCTTCTTGCAGAAGCTGGTTGAGTACACTTTGTATCCGGCGTCATTTCGAAGCCGGCAGCTTAGGGTCGGAAGTCCCATATGATCTGTATGATTATGAGACTAGCAAACCTCTGGTAACGGATTTGGAATGTTAGCTTTTACCGATATAGGTTCCGGCGGAAAATCATTTAGGATCTTGACTGCCACTCACATTAGCGATAGTGGAAAGTGAATCGGTGAATCCGATCTTTTTCACCTTCGTTATGTGAAAGACGATCCGTGCAAACATCCGTTAATGTTAACATAAATAAGACCAGGAATGCGTCTCAACATTTGAATGTTAAAGCTAGTGTATGCAATATTATATGCGCAAGCGTATATATAACTGCGTAATTGCATAGCCTGTCATAAGTAGTACTTTATGGCAATGTGACGCAACAAATTGGCTTTCTTTATAGCAGAATATTCTAGCAAAGAGCACTTGAAGCGTGTCTCACTAGTACGATTTGCAATAATGTGGCGCATTAAATTGACCTTCTGTATTGAGGAATACTCGCACTGAGAGAACTTGAAGCCACTCTAACCAGTATGCTTTGCGTCAATGTGACGCAGTAAAGTAGCTTTCAGTATTGCTGAATACTCACATTGACAGCACTTGAACTGCCTCTCATCAGTATGCTTTGCGACAATGTGATATTGCAAAGTGGATTTACGTGTTGCTGAATACTTACACTGAGAGCACTTGAAACGCCTCTGATCAGTATGTTTTCCGTCAATATGAGATTGCAAAGTGGATTTTTGTGTAGCTGAATACTCACATTGAGAGCACTTGAAGCGCCTCTCGCCTGTATGCTTTGCATCAATGTGATATTGCAAATTGGATTTCCGTGTTGCCGAATACTCACACAGAGAGCACTTAAAGGGCCTCTCACCAGTATGCTTTGCATCAATGTGAGAAAGTAAATGTGTTTTCAGTAAAGCTGAATACTTACATTGAGAGCACTTGAAACGTCTCTCACCACCATGTTTTGCATTAATGTGATATTGCAAATGGGATTTCTGCGTTGCTGAATACGCACACTGAGAGCACCTAAAGCCCTTCTCACCAGTATGCCTTGCATCAATGTGAGTAAGTAAATGAGCTTTCTGTGTTGCTGAATACTTACACTGAGAGCATTTGAAGCGCCTCTCACCAGTGTGCTTTGCATCAATGTGATATTGCAAAGTGGAATTCTGTGTAGCTGAATACTCACACTGAGAGCACTTGAAGCGCTTTTCACCAGTATGCTTTGCACCAATATGACGCAGTAGAGTGGTTTTATTTGTACCTGAGTACTCACACTGAGAGCACTTATAGCGTCTCCTATCAGACCCAGCAGCATTGTGTTTAGAAGCCGCAGATTTATTGGGAGCTTTGAAATTACATTCACTTTGGTAGAGCGTAGCTGGTAATGTTTTCAAAATAAGTAATTCTGGGCAGCGCACGTCGCCCTCCATGCACACAGGAGCTTCACTCTCGTTAGTCGCACTTCTCGTTACATTCTCAGCAAAACCTGGCAAGAGCCCAAGTTTCTCTTCCCTCCTGCTGGGTTCAGCATCCAACTGAAAAGGCTCAGCATTCCCCACAGTAGAGCGTTGCACTGCCAAGGTACCTGCGAAAATATGTGAAGGAAACATTACTATGCTTACAGGGAAGGCTGCAAATAAAGAGCTTCCATACGTGTGGGCATACATACTTGTATATAGTAGAACTTTACTTCAGTTTCGAAAGAAAATTATATAGCTCTTCAAAACGACTAAAAGCATAAATTTAACCAACTGTATATTGCTATATTGTTTATTTATCATTGGGAATCTTGGGTGTTGCGTTTCAGTGGGACTGGTCTCCTGCGGCAGGCAAATGCTGCGTTTGGTGACAGAAGTTAAGTCGTTAGAAGCTTTTATGCATTCTTTCGCCTGTGTTGGAGTATCACCCTCCGGTCTGGACTTCGTCTGAAGCCTATCCCGTGCTGTGCAGAACCGACTTGCTAGCGCGGCCAGCAGCCTGGTGCTGAGAGTGATTTGGTTAATCCGTCCCATAGGCGGACTGGGGCCTGCTTTTCTATGATACAAAAGTATACAACGAATGACATCGGTTAAATTTTGATATCTGTTCTCAGGGTCTTTGGGTGAAACACACGAAACACACATATTGCGGCTAAGGCCTATCTGCACTCATAAGAAACTATTGGGCGCCGAACCCATGACTTCACTTTGTTTTCTGTTTTTGCCATGGTTTGTATTGAACAGAGACTCGCAGCCATGATTTCCGGACAGCCGTGCGAACTCTGCGGATTTTTGTCAGCTGTTAATGATCTTCCCAGTAGCGTTTCGGGCTTCCTGCCGTAGCATAACCTTCAACTGAAGTTCATCATCTGTACAGGGAGAATCAGGTGTGCAGATTTAATATTAACTAGATGGCCCGTGGCCCGTCGGGTCATCAGCATGATCGTCTTTTCTTTTATAAAAAAGGTGTTACTCTGTTGGTCGTAGATCACAAACTTTTCGATCGTCCGCTCCTGCCCTTACTGGTTATCATCACCGTGGGTGTGTCGTAATCACGATTAAACCGGGCTACTTCAATCTGAAAAAAGGGGTCACCGTAGTCCGAAAAGTGTTTGTGAGAGCACTATCTAGCGACGAACGGTGTAGGCTCAACGACAATGGAATTCTGTTTTATTCAAAATTTTGCAAATGTTAGTTTCAAGTAGGCGAGCTGATTTACTTATTTAGATGTAAGGAGTTTGTTATGCATTTTGATGAATTTTATGTTCCTTTTATCCTAAATAAGCATTTGTGCTCGGTGACCTACATCATGTAACCTGTGTTGCAGTCATCATCTGAGCTATGATTGCGACACGGGTTGCGACTGGCTGAATCACCGGCTAAGCACCGGTAACCCGCAAATGCTGATTGCGACACACCCCAGCTTCTTTGCTATTAAAAGGAATATTCAGCAACCTGAATGTATGGAAGAGAAAATATATGTGTAACATAGTCCTGTATTTCCTGTATAACCTTAAAATTTAACGTATGCATTCATGCATCCTACCTAAAGTTCATCGTTCAAATAACAGATACAGCCAAATTAAATCTTCTACCCTCGAATTTCTTCTTATTTTAAAGCTAAGAGACGGTGTGCAATCAAGATGACTAACAAATAAATAAAGTTCAGTGAGTGCTAGTAAAATATAAAAAAGTATATAGATAATGCTAATTATAACAAGCTTGCTGGCTCCGTGGAAATTCCGCGGTTAATTTCTGTTATCACTTACTTTAGTTTGACCTGAGGCAGTGCTTCTAACTGAGCCCACTCCTTCTAAACTACAGTAATGTCCACTGCAGAACCCTGTCTACAGTTATGCAGTCCATCTTCCTTACGCTTCGTTTAATTCAAGTATTCTGATGTCATCTTTGAATATTGCATTTGTTCTACCAACAAAAAGTTTGCACTTATGTCCGGATAAAGATATAGAGGTACGGTGGTACTTCTCGCAATGATCTCCTGTGTAGTTACCAGTTTTTTCAAAGCGCTGTTTCACACAGTTTATAAATGATTTAGTTCTTCGTAACCTTGCATGTTCCAATTTTTGCAGGCAAATCCAATTTTTTCTTGCATTATTGCAGAACCCGTGAATATTGAAGAGTAGCCCATAATTTTTCTGCTTTGTTTGATGCGATTGCTATGCAACGAAGTGCAACAGACTTGGCCAGTTTCTTCAGTCACAGCGTAGTAACTTTCTGTACAAGATGTTTTTGGATTTCCCTACATGATGGATATTAACTTAAAAATACATTAGAGTCGAGTTATCCATCACTACCCACTCTGGGCTCCCAAAGCATATCCTCGCTATGCATCTGGCCCAACTAAGGTGCTCATTTTCGATATGTAATCTATGTAATTCCTACAAAAATATAAGCTGTCCTCGTACAACAGATATAATACAATAAAGGAAATCCCTCACCATCGACTGCAGGCTGAGAGCAAGACTTGCTGTAGGAGGAGGCTAAATTCTGCTCTGCGCTGGCATGCGTTTCATCAGGCGTGTCACTTTCGTAGAATTCTTCCTTGGTAAATATTTCCCCCTCAGATTTGATAGGCGCAGAATGCTGAATAGAGTCAGGCTGGGAGACTGAGCAGGCAGCATCATCCTGCTTGAAGAGTAAAAAAAAAAAACTTATTATCACAAATGAGCTGGAGGAGCAGGAAAAACCATAGCGTATGGAACAGAGAATTATAAAGATAATAAATCAGTTAAGAATTATATTTCGCAGTAAAATTTATTAGAAGAATAGTTTCACCTCAAGCTCTTCTGTGGAGCATTTTTCTTTCTTGATGACCACCAGCAGAGGGCGTTCAGGTACTTCCGCTTTCACAGCACTATAACCTAAATAGAGAATGAAAGTAAAAAAATTAATTTCATTCAAGAAACAGTAACGACACAATATAGTAGACACAAATGCAAAGAACTGTTACATAGAATTGATAATAAATTAGTTCAACAAAATGAAAGTGACAGAGGTAGTGGTAAAGTCGTTTTGACACTTGACAGAGATTAAGATAAAGTCGCCTTGACAGGGGTAGAAGTAAAGTTGCCTTGACAAAAGTAAAGAGAAAGTTTCATTGACAGAGGTAAAGTTCAAGTAGCCTTGACCGCAACCGCAACAAGAAATCCCAGATGCATATGACTGTGCCACGGATAAATGCCTACTATAAGGTGTACAATAATGAGAGGCATTGGTTGTATTCCTATCTCCCTGCCCTCAAGATTTTTGGGAGAGAGACTCGTGCTGCGTGCGGAGCGCACTCTTTCACTTTGGAGGCTGTCATATGCCGAACTAATCAGTTCTATCGGTGCTTCGTGCCCTGGTCGGCTAAAGTTTGGAATTTGTTGCCTGAATTGGTTGCATTGGTCGTGTTGGCCTCCAGGCGTTTAAGTCAGCTGTTAATGTTTTTTTTTGCTGGATTTCCTTTAGCAGCGTATTGGGCTGCCCGGTGTTGCAAAATGCTTCATTTGGGTTGTATTACCTGTCCGTGGGGCTCAAGAGTGAAGTTTCAATAATAATAATAGGACCAGAGGGATGTCCGGCAGCAGTGGACCAAAGAATGTCCGGCTGCAGTGGACCAGAGAATGTCCGGCTGCAGAAGACCAAAGGAGTGTCCCGCTGCAGTGGACCAAAGAATGGCCGGCTGCAGTGAACCAAAGGAGTGTCCGGCTGCAGCGAACCGAAAGAGTGTCCGGCTGCAGAAGACCAAAGGAGTGTCCCGCTGCAGTGGACCAAGGGAATGTCCCGCTGCAGTGGACCAAAGGAGTGTCAGGCTGCAGAGGACCAAAGGAGTGTCCCGCTGCAGTGGACCAAAGAAATGTCCGGCTGCAGTGGACCAAAGAATGTCCGGCTGCAGTGGACCGAAGGAGTGTCCGGCTGCTGTGGACCAAAGGAATGTCCCGCTGCAGTGGACCAAAGGAGTGTCAGGCTGTAGAAGACCAAAGGAGTATTTGGCGGCAGAGGACCCAAGTTCTGAGGACTAACGAATTTGCCCTCGGGTTAAATCAGGGGTGAGAAACACAAAGAAAATTTAGCTGATAAACAACATTAAATGACACGTTTAATTTGAATCAAGAGTATAAATCGGAACATGAACTCAGAAAACAATACCACACACCTTGCAGCTGTCCTCTGCACCTCTCCATAGCCGAGCTGCTTATGACAAAATCACGACAGAAATCCAAATTCAAACTTTGAGCAGTCAATTTGTGCAGCTCCACAACACACTTCGGCATCTCGTTGTCCATTGAATGGTCTGAACAGTACAGGCTATTGTAGAAAAATCTGTAGAGATACAAGTGCTCTGAAGAGACACCATTATATTTCTGATCGGCTCACTTAATGTTTTATTCTATGTAGATTTTGCCCTATCACACCGCTCAAACACTTGGGAGTACATCGCATGATCATCATTTATCAAAGCTCAGGGCTCTCTTACATGTAGCTACCTATCCTTGCAATTGATACAGAACTCCCGCCATGGGCAGCAAAACGCACAGCCCAGTTATTCAGTGAGCAAAGGGCGGACCTGAACAGTTGTGCAGTTACATAAAACACAATGTCCGAGCTTCATATGAAGTCTCTCTTCCATCCTCCGTGGCTACTTCAGGTCAGGTGCATAGGAATCAAGTGATCAGAGCTGGTCGCGGCCCTAGGGCAGCAATTTCTAGCTCTCCCATGCAGCAGTTTAGAGGCTTTATGGCCGGTGGTCTTGGCCCATTTATTGCAAGCTTCATGGTCAGCGGCAACTCAAGTTATTGTAATACGGATATAATTTGGTCAGTCAGTCGTGTGAGTTCGAATTGGGAATTGTAATCACTTTATGGCCTTCTGGCGCTCGATGAGAGAGATAAACTCTTCATTCTGCAGTTAGAAGACAACTAAAGGCCTGTAGCAGTGGATTTAAAGAAGCTTACGGTGCTGGGATAAATTAAGAGCAGTTAAGTTATAGTGAGTGGCTTAATTGGATAAGTGAGGAGTTTATGCTTCGATTTTCACTCAGAGACAATATAACAGAGCAAAAAGCAAGGGACATACATTATGTCGAAAAAAAAGCAAAATCAATGCACGAGGGCGTTTCCACACAGGAGCAAAGCACATGGGCACAGTAAGTCAGCAAATAAGAACAGCTTAGATTATCATCAGCAGGAGTATGAAGATGGATGGAAATAAAGTGGATGCGAACTAAAGACGTCTCAGAGAGCCTGGCAAGATCCCATTGGAGTCACCGCGCCCCATAACATAAGATGGGCGAACCAATTTCTACAATCAACTTCTGCCCTAAAGCAGGTGCCAGAATACTAACAAACAGAACTGAAAAAATGTGCTTCAAATTTTGCAAATGATATTGGTCTGACACAAGCTGAATAGAATCAGTGGGAAGGTATTGAGAAAAAAGGCCTAAAAAAAAAAACAGCTGTCTCTTGAAGCATATTTAAGACCTCAGCTATTTTGGGGTCGATTATATCATTGTGGATAATTGAATTATGATGTAATATGCTAAACTGTACAAAACATTTCTTTGTGTAAACATGAGTTGACCTTGGAGAAGCCTCCAAAGTGGGTTGAAAGAGGCTAAGGTTTGTCAGGCTTGGTTAAGTTAGGCTGTATAAGAATAAGGTACATTAGCTAAGGTTAGGTTAAAATAGATTTGGTTAGATGTTGCTAGACTGTATAAAGGTGGATAAATATCAGGCTAATTATGGTAAAGTGGGAATAAGTTCAAGTAAAATTAGATCAGGTTAAGTTATACCTGAATACAGTATTTTGGGCAACAATGGGTGAATTTAGAATTTCTCTAGTTATGCTAAGTTATGCTAAAAAAAGATTATTTGGACAGACAATATAAAATTATGCAAGAACAAATTTGGTTAGAATAGGCTGCATTAGGATCCATCAGAAGAGGCTAGACTGGTTATGCTAGGTTATGAGTTAGAAGTGACTAGATTAGGTTGAATTAGACAAATAAGCTTAGTGCAGTTAAGGTAATAAACATGCTGCATATTTGATGGAAGGTTGTGTATTTTTCGTACATGAGCAGTTCTCCTATCCCAGCAACATAGCATAACAATTGTAATATCAATATTGACATGTGGATCCGGATACAACGTGAAGGGGAGTTGAAGTCGGTAGAAGTCGCTTATTTTTGGGCCATGAGTCTTAGTAGGAGTCGGAAAATGTCTGTTGAAAGATGTTGGCATCATAGAAAATTTACCAATTTTGTTAAGTGCAGATTTGGAGCTGGTCATCTCTTTGTACTAATTGGTCACACTCGGCAGCTAGCTGAACCCAAGAGTCTAAGTCGGACCTGATCCATCCGACTCCGCAGCCTTGGACGAGTCATAATACAGCCCTCAAAGTGATGACCCAGCGCCATGGACTACCCTGAGACACAACACTCGAAATGTCAACACTCTGCACTGAGACAACACCGGGGGAGCGTGCAGTTTCCCCTGGCAAAACTCCAGGTTTTGCCTCCTGCGGTGGAGAAGAATAACAAGGAAATACTTGAGAAACCATTTGGAACCATTTGATTGGGTCTTCAAAGTCAATCTAAGCTAACGCCATTTGTGTTAACTTGTCCGTCACTGTTAGCAGGGACTTTGAATCGAGCTATTGGTGCTGGAGGCAACCCATCTTTTTACCGATGGAAAACTGCATTTTACAGAATAAGATTGAATTCTTGACAGTCTCACGGGGGCTAACATTTAAATTAATGCCTGTAAATTGAAGAAATGGGTCGGGTCCAGCGCACCTACTTGTAGTTGCGGACATGTGTACTCGAGTGGGTTTACCTTAGCTCGACTGTGACGATGCAATCGAAAGCGTCCTATATCGCCCGTATCACTGCCACACATTCATTAAAGACCCGCTGCTCTACGAACCTCAGCTTCAGTCACATGCAGAAACGGTGTTGTGTATATGATCTGGCGCACGGCAGCAGAAAATGAAATGGCGCATTTGACACAAACTGGTTACGTGAGCTGCTTGCTTCAGACAAGCACAGCATAAGCTTCAATATGAGATAATACGCGAGAAAAAAACTCATCCGGCCCACTTTTCAGGAGGGTTTTCATCAATATTTTTGCATTGAATACTCAAGAGACAATTACATCTGGTAAATACATTCGTTCACCTGCTCCCTGTGTTGAGACGTTCATGAAACACAAGCATTCCCCAGACTTCCCGCACTGGGGTCATTTTCATTTTTGGTAAACCACGAATGCCTGCCAGCCTGATCTGCTCGACGCCTACGTTCCATTAGTTTATCTCTGTGGTAAAGTCCTCAGTTGAAATTTTACTAGCAGCTTCTTATAGGAGGATGTTTTTTTCATTTTTTAAGAAAAAAAAAAACAATCCACGATGTACATAATAATAGATGGTTTATTTTATTACTTGGTATGTCCGTGTCGTCCTGATGGATTTAGATAGAGAAAAATAAATCATAGTGATAAGGTGATGAGTCGCAGGACAGTAACACAACAAACAGGCTATACGAGTAGGTTCCCGGGATGTCATCGAGATACTGAATCTTCTGACGCCTGATATGTTTGAAAAAGTAGCTATGTAAGCTTGATGTCCTCCTTCTGGGCGTTGGAGATATGCGGCTTGATCTTTAACGGATTCTCGTTTCTGTTGTGTATAAGCAATTGCGCTCATTTTTCCTTTACCTGAATTCCTAATGGCAGTAGATACCTCACGCTGAGCAGAGACCAAAATATCACGAACTTTCAATGCTGCCAAATTTGAATTCGTATGCGATCACTGGAGGTATCCAGGATACGTTACTGAACTCCTGCTGAAGTACACCTCTTTGGTACCGCTTGACTTTTAAACATAATAATTGAAAATCTTTCATGCGATCTAATACTAAGAATGACCGTCGTTTGTTTATAAATATATAAATATATATATATATTTTTTTATGTTTGGTGTCACGCTCTTAATGAAATAGATAGGCGGAAATTAGCCCAGGTTGGAGGCTCTGGTGCTCCTCTCAAGCACCATTGAAAGTGATAGGCAGAAAATAGGCCGGGTTGCAGAAGATGGCAAACGTATCTTAAGCAGG
>LQNS02278129.1:1900452-1911536 GCA_001587735.2 Parhyale hawaiensis | reverse complement strand
CTTATACGACCAGCCTTTTTGCTGATAATAATTACTGAAGCTGCCCTTGTCTAAGTGGCCCGTGGATTATATTATAAGTTGCTCTGTCTAACTGGACCCGTGGAATTCCTTTGGTAGGTAGTAAACCACGGTACAGGTTCCCAAAGATTTTTTCTTAGGAATTTCGAGCGTAAAAACAATAATTAAAAAGACCGGGCCTGTGGCCGAGAGATAAGTCATCAGCCGTATCACAGATACGCCAGCTGCCCGAACTGAATAAAGCTCGAATTTCCTTCAATCTATTAATGATGAAGAGCGTGACACAAAAGGTACGTATGTATTAGCGTATTAATATATAGATGCTGATTGCCTCGGGGCTAGTTTCATTGGAACTGAATATACTAGAAATATATCATATGGGTTTGTGCTTTAAATAGCAAGTGGGTGGTGTGTGGATTATGGTAGGCTGCATCAGCGGCTGCTCCTTCGTAGGTCATGCTCAAGAGGGCGGAGCTCGCTGCCGTTCGCTGTGCGACAGTGTGCGGGTCGCCCCCGCTCTTCACATTAGTCCATGCCGGTTTACATTCTATGTGTCTATAGCATTTATTCGTATTTTCAACCAAAGAGTAGTTAGGTTTTTGTATTTTTTACTAATTTGCCTGAATAGCTTTGCTACCTATAGGCTTGACATTGAACATGGAATGTGATTTTTATGTATTCTGTCCGTTTAATATAGATGCACCCTTGTACAAAAGATTCTTTTGTAAATGACTGTCAACAAACCTATTATTTTAGAAAAGTGACAATTCAAAGTCAAACTCTTCAGTCAAGTTGGCGTTTGCTGCTCTGCTTGAGGCAGGTATAAGCTCAAACGAAGCGACAGATTTTCAGCCAATAGAAGTGAGTAAAGGTATGCAAAACATGGCAGCAAAATTACACAACCTTAGCCCCCCCCCCTACTCCACCTTCTTGCACCAATCAGCAACAGCGAGCCTCATCCATGATCATTTTTTTAAAGTTCCGCCAAGTTTGGCCCAAGCTAAATAATAAAACTAATGGCAATAGAAACACTACCTCCCTCTCATTCTCAGAAGCTGCCTGTGCAGCAAATGAAGCCACTACAATGGCTCTCAATACCTCCCGACCCTTTGCATCAGTAGTGAACCACCATAGCAACAAAACATGGTGTTCCCAATGATAATTGCCCTAACAGCCAAAGCCTACGGAACAGCACGGCACAACTGACATACCAGGACCGGAACTATCAGCGAGCGTCTAAGGATTTGCATCGGTCGACCACAGAAGAGCCTGTTAGTAACACGCGCAATAATAAAACAAACATTATGCCTGCCAACAGCTCACATTTCAGATACATTCACGGGCAAGGAAAATAACCCAGAAAAAAACAAGGAACGATCGATTCGCGTTCCTTGAAGATGGATTCCTGAGCAAGCTCCAAAGCAAAAACATCAAGAAAAACCAGCCTAAAGTATCGTATGCAACAGGACAGAACGTTGCAGAAAAAATAGACAGTCTAAGTTTCTAAATAGCTTCAAGAACAAGAGCCTGACTGTCACAAAGGAGCTCAACCCGCTCGCTCCAAACAAGGAAAAATTCGATGTACTGCAGTTTCGCAATAAATTCTGCTCTAGTGGCAGATTTGCTGACTATAGCTAGTTATTATTCTGTTTCTTCAAGAAACTTGGCTATTTAATCACAATCTCCCATTTAGTCCTAGCTCTGGGAAAGGGGGTGCTTGTGTACATTTTTCTTTTGCCATTATTTTTTCCTATTCCATATGATGACATTGAGAAAAGTTGTGTAGAACAGGTACATTTATTTCTGAGTAGGAATGGAGGGAGGGCAAATTATCGATTGTTGACAGATTGTTCTGAAATTTGCTCAGGATAACTATATATTTTTTAAAAAGAAATGCATTTCGCTCACACGACTTTTTATGTTTAGAGAATGTAACACAAAAGCAACTTGCTAATCAGAAAGCTTTGTCACTGCTCCGAAGAGGCAAAACGTCAGCTGCTTTGGGGCTTTTACAATCCTCTGTACTGTAACTAGTGTTTTTGATATTTGAGCAGAAGTAGATTGGACGCCTACGTGTAGCCTATAGCTACTGGCATCTTTTTTCGGCTGATGAATGTGCTGCGGTCAACTCGAGGAAGTATGATATCCATTCAAAAGTACATATATTTATATTAATTGCAGCAGAGTCAGAGCAAGTATATGCGCTCTCAGAGATCAGGTCGGGATAGAAATATGTGATACCTTAATAAATCTTTGAACGAATATCGCACTTGCACGAGTTGACTTCAGCACATTCATTATCTGAAGAAAAATATCAACAGCTAACGGCTACACGTAGGCGTCCAATTTACTTCTGCTCAAATTTCATGAAAAGCCAGTTACAGCACAGGGGATGACAAAAGCTAAGAAACAGCTGGCATTTGATATCTTCCGAGCAGTGACCAAGCCCTCTGATTAGCAGTCAACATGTACAGCCGATTGCAGCACTAACTGTTACCTACAAAACAAGGGCCAAAGAATGGGCAGCAATGCAGTGTAGTCTGTAATGACGGTATTGCCTGGGTCTTTGACTAATATTACTCTCACATTAAGCTGAGCCCTGGGCATGTGTACCATGTTCCTAAACGTATCTAACACAATGCATTTATTTACTTGGAAATATTATCAATTTTTTTTACACAATACATTTAGAAAATATAACTTTCAATAGCTTCAGAAAAAAAAAGGTATCAAAACAAGGTCCAAATCTATGCAATGTCCTTTTAATAAAACCATTTGCTGTCTTAGTACAAAACTCATACTGCAAAATAAGAAGTCCCTCACCATCGACTGTAGACTGAGAGGAAGACTTGCTGTAGGAGGAGGCCACTGTCTGCTGCTCTGCGCTGGCATGCGTTTCATCAAGCGTGTCACTTTCATAGAATTCTTCCTTGGTAAATATTTCCGCATCGGATTTGATGAGCGCAGGGTGAATAATAGAGTCAGGCTGGGAGACTGAGCCGACAGCATCATCCTGCTTAGTACATATAATGTAGAGAAACTGATAAAATATGCCCCAATATATGAATAAATCATAATACATGATATAGTGAAAATATGAACAAAATGAGTACGTGAATTTAATTATAAATTTTACAAAATAAGTCTCACCTCCAGTTCTTCTTCAAAAGTGAATCTTTCTTTCTTGATGTCCAGCTGCAGAGGGCCGTCACATAGTTCCTCTTTCACAGCACTATATCCTAAGAAACGAATAAAAGACAAAAAATTAACTTCAAGAAACATCAGTAACATAATATAGTAGACACAAATATATGACCAAGTGCTCTGTAAAAATGATGAAATTTTGTGAGTTGAAATGACAGTGATAGAGATAACTGCAAAGTTGCCTCGACCTCACTCCTAACTAGACAACCCACATGAAATTGTTTGTCGCCTCAGGGGATATTTTGGCGGACTTTATTCCAGTCAATAATGACTCATAATACCTTGGCGGCAAACGCCCCGCAAGGATCCTGCAGCTGGCTTGTTTTGTAAAAATACGAAAGGGAACGGTTGTCGGCACAATTACTTCCGTAGAAATTGCAGAAGAGAGTAACGTAAGGCCCACAGAATCGTGGAGCTATGATAGGTTAGTACAGGAAGTAGATTTGAGTCACTTAACTGATGAACAAAGCGAAGCTGTGTATAACGTTCTTAATTCAGTCATTGACGTATTTAGCTACAATGAAATGGATATTGGTCATGCTAACGTAACGGAACGGAACATAAAATAGAACTAACGTCAAACACTCCTATTTACGAACGACCGCGAAGATTTCTGAAGCCGTTGGAAGACGAAGTTAACAAGCAGTGTGAAGATTTGTATGCGTTGGGCATCTTGGAGCCCAGTAAATCTCCCTGGTCGTTTCCCATAGTTCCCATATGGAAACCTGATAATGCTATTAGAGTTTGTATCGACTATAGGAAACTCAACAAAATTACAAAGAATGACAAACATCCAATTCCGAACCTTACCGATTCAATTTATAGTTTGCATGGTGCTAAATTTTTTACTGGCCTGGACCTTGTCAAAGGCTATTATCAGATACCCCTTGAGGAAACTTCTAAAGAGCTTACAGTATTCAGCACAAGCTGTAAACAGTGGCAATATCGTCGTCTTCCTTTTGGGTTAAAATGTGCCCCAGCATCTTTCCAGAGAGAGATACAAGGTGTTTTGAGTGAATTACCCTCCGATAAAGTAAAAATCTACTTAGATGATATTTTGCTAATAGAGTCCAATTTTGATGATCACTTGAATTTGGTTGCTAGAGCTTTGGGTTGCCTGAAAGAACGGGGGATGAAAATTAATCCAAATAAATGTAAATTCTTTGTTCAAGAGGTGGAATTTCTTGGCCACACTGTGAGCCAGACTGGTATCCGTAAGACCACCGCCTATACTGAGGCTATCAGGAATTATCCTCGACCAACAACTACAAAAGAACTACATCAATTCATGGGTCTTGTAAATTTCCAGAGGAAATTTGTTCCCAATTGTTATGTCATTGGTAACCCCTTAAGTGATCTTATGAATCGGAAAGGGAACAAAAAGTTAGTTTGGACAACGGAAATGGAAGAAGCATTTTGTGACTTGAAAGATTTATTAGTGAAAGACGTAGAGCTAAGCTAGCCTGATTATTCTCCTGAAGCCGAGAAGCTGCAGTTATGGGTAGATGGTTCCTTATCAGGCGCTGGGGCGTGTCTCGGCCAAACCCAGCACGGCCGTCTAAAGATAATTGCATATTGTTCCACTACATTTTTGCCTAGTCAGAGAAATTACTCTACTATTGAACGAGAACTAGCAGCTCTTCGTTGGGCTGTAAAGTCGCTGAAACCTTTCTTGCTCGGCGTGGATTTCGTAATCCATACAATCACCAAAACCTTGGGGTATTTACATAACATGAGATTAGTTAACAGCCGTCTTGCCCGCACTGTTGAAGATCCCGCAGAGTTTTGATTTGAAATTAGGCATACGCCTGGAAGCGCTAACGTAGCCGCTAACAGATTGTCGCTTCTAGGTCAGGCGAGTAAGGAGGGTGAAACTTGCGGGATAGAGACAGAGTAGAGGTTACCACCTGGGTTAGCAGTGGATGGATCGCCGACCCCTGATGGTGGCGACTCTCTTTTTGTTAGTGTGCTCAAGGGGTTAACGAAGTGTAAGTTTACCAAAGAATGTCCTGACAGTGCAACTATTCTTAGGGAACAAGCTATTGATGAATTGATAAATTGTCCTGAAGACTATGGCCTCCGTCTAAATAAAGGAAATAGGCGCCGTTTGAGGCTAATGAGAATCTGTGGTCAGCTTCCATGTCTAGGAGTGTTATTAGCCATTAGTAAGTTATACGATGTCACTATTTATGTTTACTTTTTTCCTGACCAACCCGTAATGTACCGGCAAAATGCATCAACTGTTAGTGATGAGGTTGAAAAGTGCGTATTTTTGCAGTGCTTGGCCGGTGTCCATTTTAACGCCTTGGTAGAGTTGAGAGGATTTGTGTGGCCGAAGATTGTCGAATTAAATGAGAACTGTTCTCGGGTTACCGTACAAGAAGGAACGCTGGTTTCCGATTCAGATGAAATTGAGCCCTACACAGCTTATCACATTCTCTGTAGTGACCAGCAGCTGGCCTGTGAACACAAATTCACTGCGCAGCCTAAGATGTCTCTTAAACTGGGTTCGAACACTTTCTGTGCTGTGATTAACACGGGAGCCGAAGTCTTGTAAATGAAGATGTCTTAAGTAATATACTTGCTGAAAACTTAAATATCGCAACGATTCCTGCCAGAGAAATTTGTGGGCTAACCGGAGAGCCAGTCTCTGTAACACAGGCGGTGAGTATTCCTGTAAGTCTGTGTGACGTGGTTGTTGATCAGGAAATTCTGTGCGTTCCTCCGGTAATTATGCCACATTGTTTACTTTTGGGTCTAGATTTTCTGGTGGGTAATAATGTCAATTTAAATTTTGTTTCCAATGAATGTTATTCTGAAGGAAATTGCTCGCAGAACATTGTGTTGTCCGACGAGTTGACGGAACTGCCAATAGCCGTGGTAATTTCTGCGTCGCAGGGGCAGTTTGAGGTGGACTATTCAGATATTAGGTTTCATTGCAAGTTTCACAAGTTTAATATGATCACTGGTCTTGAAGAATTTTGGCGTGACTTTCAAATCATGAAATTAGAGGGAAATGGCAAATTACGTACATTGCGTAACGTTCTATCTCAGAATTTAAACCCACCAAGTTGGCCGGCTGGTTTGATGCAATTCCGACGGTTCGCTCTGAATTTGAAGCTGAAGAATGCTATACATACGCTCACAGCTAAGAGTGGGCAAGATAAGCCTTCCCTTCCTGTTTTGCCATTCGGGGAAATTGTTAAACTAGTCTTATCAGTCCACCGCAGGCTATATCATGTCGGACGTGAGAAAGTATTCCTTTTTGTTTTCACTATTGCATGGAATCCTCAGCTCTACAGAGTAGTGAACGACGTGTGTAGCACATGCGCGGATTGTCAGCGAGAGAAACCAATTGGAACGGGCATTGTACCCCCTACTTGGAAAGTTAAAACAAACTATCCATTCGAAATGGTAGCGGTAGATTTGGTCTCTTTTCCGAGAACCCAGAGGGGAAATGTCGCCTGTTTTGTTTTTGTAGATCATTATTCGAAGTGGCTATCGGTTGTGCCCATACGTGACAAAACTGCATCCACGGTAGTGCGCGCCATGACGGAGCAGGTGCTACCTTTCTTATTGCGTATCCCGGATAAATTGCTGAGTGACAATGGTGGGGAGTATACGGGAGAAAAGTTTGAAGCTGCTTTGCGGATGTGGGGAATAAAGCACATTACTACAACGCCCCATAAAGCATCCAGTAATGGGGCCGCGGAGCGCGTAATTCGTACGCTGACAGATTTATTGAAGGGGTTAGTTTCTCAAAGTACAAGCTTGGATTTGAATCTCCCCAAGGCGGTTTCTATCTATAATAGTACAAAGCATCAACAAATCAACGAATCTCCGTCTAATTATCTGCTAACCAAATGTCACATTTTGTCCCAGTCTTCAAACTTGAGTTCTGTCGCCAGAAACGTTTGGGAGCCAGGACACCCGAAGTTTGTTCCATTTAAGCCTGGTGACATGGTGCTGAGCCGCTGCGTGTACAAGGGGCGAGTGAATGTGAATAAATTTGGCCCTGCATTTGAAAGTCCGTTTGTAGTGGCCAGAGCCCATCCAAATGACGTAACGTATGAACTGAAGTCTCCTTCAGGTAGTGCAGGCTGTATTCGCACCCATCATCGATTTTTGAAAACCAGGAAAGAACCTCCCGCTTATCTCCGGAAATATGGAAGTGCCCATCAATTTAACACACTCGATGGAAGTTTAGCTGGAGAAGGATGTGGGGAATTCTCGCAGTCAAATTTGGTGCTTGACACGGATTCAGATGCTTCGGTTGCCAGTTCTGATTCATCGGATTTAGAAGTTTTACTTTCGGATCTGGTGCCTGTGGAGAAGAGGTTAAGACACAGCGTGAGTTCGGGTCGATTTGATATTTCCAGTTCAGATTACGATTTAATCTTGTTCACTGCTGGTGAGTGTCCTGGATGTGCGGAGGCGAGTCATGTCGGAGACTTGGAACACAGTCAGTCAGAACAGCAGCCTATGCTTGTGGAACTTGAAGCTGAAATAGATGAAGCTTATGAAAGAATATGCTTGGGAGACGACGAAGACACAAAGATTGCACAGGCTGCCGATGTGTCGCCCAGGAAGCTGCGATCGGCGGGGGCCGCCCGAGACTATCCACACGTACAGCCGCGCTTGTTGGAGCGCAGACGAGGCAGCGCACCTGTCGTATAGCCAGCTTGAGCCGCCAAGACGAGGCTGGTGGAGGGGTGTGTTGTGGGGTAGAAAATCTGCCGTCAGCCCGTCTGTGGCTGCTCTTGCATCGTGTCCTTCGTGTGTCGAAAACCCTTTTCTTCTAGACTTTTAATTTGGTCAAATTTCCGTGATAAGGGTAAAATTTTATTGGAATTGTATTAATCGGCGATTGTTGCGAAGTAAATAGAAATAGAATGCGTGATATTATTTTGGCATGCATGTAATTTTCTTTATTCGCGTATTATGTTTTATAGTTGCCGTTTAGGGTAAATTTCGTAAGTTTTAGCCCTAGGTTATACGTGGCACCTGCGACGGGTGATTCTGCCTGGAGTACCAGCAGCGAATGCAGGCCAATTGCATGGCTGTGATCGGTGCTCTAGGTGAATTTACGAAGTTTCAATATATGTTAATAGTTTTAATAGTTGAGTCGCTTATCCAGTGTTATGGAAGCAGCGCCCCGGGGATTCTGTGGGTTGCCTTGGCCACTAGCTAGGTCTTTGAGACGTCTGTCTTTCGTGCTCCTACGCAATATTCAGCGTTCATGCTTCTGCTGATCGTGCTTAGTTCTTTTCTTCTTTTTTCTCACTTGCTGTTCCCGTGCGCGTTGACTTGTGCGTGGGTTCCGCTTTTCTCTTGACCTTCTTGTGTCCCTTCTTTCACTCTCTTTGGAAAATAGTGTAGCCAGTGCGTAGGGAGGTTTGAACAGAATACGTTGATAGCCATTATCCCTTAATTCGCCCAATAGGTATTGATGTTTTCCTCTTTTTTTTTTTTGCAGAGCTGCATAAAGACTAATTTTAACCCTATGTCACCGGACTTTTAGGGAATTTTGAGGCTTATGTAAACTGTGAGATATCCTTCTGGAATTTTTTTGTGGAAGATTGAAACTTGTGGTTCCTGTGAAAATTTGTCGATATTAAAGCGCTGAATATTGTCAGATGGCACCAAATTTTATCAGCTTGTGATTTTTGAAGTAAATAGAAAACACTGTCTGGTTTTCTACTTTTTTCCGAACATCTATAATTAAGTGAACTCTCCTAAAGCTGTTCGGCGAACTGTTTGGTAATATGGCAAATACCAAAACTACAACAACATGAACATCGAGACTCGAAAGCTCATGAACATCTATCGAGTACTGCACCCACGATCGTGCGTAGACAGACTTGACCTTAATAGCAGAGAGGGGGGTCGTGGCCTTATCAGCGTAGAGGACTGTGACGAAACGGAAAAACGCACTTTCAACAATACAGAGAGAGCAACAATCCGTGGGCACGCTGCTTAGTCGAGGCGAAGTTTCCGAAAAAGACTGAAACTGCAGACCAGTTCAAACAGCGATGACGTCTCGATCGGACTAAAAAATGGAAGAGCATGAAGATATCCGGCCAGTACCTCGAAGCTGTTTCAGACAAAATAGTCCCCGGTTCATGGAACTGGCTCCTGAGGGGTGAGCTGAAACGGGAAACAGAAGGCACCATCTTGGCAGCTCAAGAGCAAGCCCTCAAATTATGTAGCTGCATCCAAAACATGATCGACAGGAGGAACTTGACTACTACCTGTAGAATGTGCAAGAGCTCTGACGAAAATATCAAACACGTGATAAGCGAATGCGGAGTGCTGGTGCAAAAAGAATACAAGCGCAGGTACGATAAAGTTGCTAGACACTACCACTGGACCCTTCCGCGGATCCATAACTTTCTGGTCAGAGGGAGGTGGTACGACACCAACCCGCGCCCACGGTTGAAAACGAAGATGTGCATATCTACTTGGATAAGCGGATGGAAACTGATCGAGCATTTCACGCCTACCGACTGGATCTCGTCGTCAAAGACAAACAGGAGAAGTCGGTCAAACTGATCGACGTCTCAATCGCTTCTGATTCCAGAATCATAGACAATGAAACAGAGAAGAAGAAAAAGTACCGTGACCTTGCCACCGAACTCCAGCGAGTGTGGCAGATGAAGATCGACGTCGTTCCAGTGGTTATCGGCGCTTTGGGGGCAATGACCAAGAATTTCAAGGCTGCCCTGCGAGAGCTGAAGTGCGGCCATCTCCATCCAGGAACCCCCTAGAAGAGCACTCTGCTTGAAACAGCGCACATCATTTGCACAGTGCTCTGAGCCTTATGTCACAGGAAGTGACCCGGCGCCAGTGTGTACAGCTGAACATCGCTCAACTGAACCAATTTGAGTCGTGAAATCCCTCCGATATATCAATAAGTCCAGCAATTCGATATCAGTATAGATGATGGTAAAGGTATTGTTTAAAATCTCTAGTCGGGGGCGAATTCGTTGGTTAATTCGCTGTTTTCTGCCTCGGTCCACGTTGACATAAAATTCATAACAAGGTTTCACTTTGGGCCGTGTGGATCCACAGGTCAGTTGTTAACAAATGACTATTTCATGGATTTTGCTAAGCTGCAATTCTTGCTTTCGGGCGTATATACAGCCCATTACTAGTTTGTGGAGGCCCGGCTGTGTAGCTGATTAGTAACTAGAGGGACCCNGAAGTAAAAAGAAAACACTGTCTGGTTCTCTACTTTTCCGAACATCTATAATTTAGTGAACTCTCCTAAAGCTGTTCGGCGAACTGTTTGGTAATATGGCAAATACCAAAACTACAACAGCGTAACTGGGCGGACCATAGCTTTCGGCGGCAATCACAGACTAAAGAATATACTATGTTCTTGAGTCTGTGGCGGCAATCCCTACGGGAATCACCGACGAAAAAGTGGACGCGTAAAATACCCATAACAAACATTATGACAAACTTAAGTCACATACAAACGAACCAACCGATTTTCTCCAAAATTTAACCATTTTTGCCTTTTTACATTATACACAACTCCTGTAAATTT
The DNA here is from genome assembly GCA_001587735.2 of Parhyale hawaiensis. NCBI lineage: Eukaryota > Metazoa > Arthropoda > Malacostraca > Amphipoda > Hyalidae > Parhyale > Parhyale hawaiensis. The sequence goes on along the minus strand of LQNS02278129.1, from coordinate 1,900,762 downwards.
CATAAAGATCCATTCAAAACTTTTTGAGCTATAGCGTAACAAACATTATGATTAACACAACTCAAACATTGCAACGAATCAACCGATCTGTACCAAAATTTAACTATTTTTTCCTTTTAACATTATTAACTACTCCTGCAAATTTCATAAAGATCCATTCAAAACTTTTTGAGCTATAGCATAACAAACATTCATTACAACAAACACATTTCAAACATAGAAACAAATCAGCCGATCTGCACCGAAATTTAATGATTTATGTCTTTTAACATTACTAAGAAATGCTGTAAGTTTCATAAAGATTCACAGA
>LQNS02278129.1:1846565-1865037 GCA_001587735.2 Parhyale hawaiensis | reverse complement strand
CCAGGAGACAATCAAAGACCCTATCGTCAGCAGAAGGGCTGCGATATACCGAGAACAAATAAAAGTTCCTGAATGAGCCACAGACTCGCAGCACCATCATCTCGTAGCACGGACACTCATATTCACTCTGCCTGTACATAACAACACCCTTTCGAACGTAAGCAGCCAAACCCCTAAATTCAGGGCAAGAGTCACGCAACCGCAGCACTGGCTTTTCAAAGTTCGGGATCATCAGCTCAGAAACATCTTTAGTGAGTTGCCGTACTCCTGACCGTCAGCTGAAATATAGACTATAAAAGGCCTTCCTGGATTGTCCCGGAATAAATCTATGGAAAAACCCTGTTAGGACAATACTGTTCTAACCAGGCTTCTTGCTGCTTTCAACCTTACGTGCAGGTTGAGGAAACGCTAGCCAGCGCACAAGATTGCTTCTAGTTCGTTCAGATCTTCCAGGGCCCTTTGGACTACCGGTACTTCTTTTGCCTGGCTCTTTCTAGAACCGGAAGGCTTTCAAATCCCTTCCGGAACCCATTTCGGTTCATTCAGAAAACTGTCCATCTGTAGCAGAGGTCAATTTCCGAGAGGGCTGGTTTTTCAGTTCGAGCTGAAAAGCCTGCTCCACCTTCCTTACCTTGTTAACCTGTCTATTGCCGGGAAGACTACCGGTACCTGTAGTATCCCAGAAATTACTCTGTGGTAGTTTTCTCCCGGATTGTCTCTGCCGTTAGGCTGGGATTTCTTCACTAAGGGTCCTGGATTCTAGGTTCCTAGAAGGGGAACCCTCAGAGGCTCAAGGCCACTATCCAAACTAATCCGCTTCCTGAACTGTCTGCTCGGTTGAGCAGATCCAGTTACGAAATAACCCTTCCTAATTCTAGAAAACTCACACTTCCATTCCCGGAACTTCCATAAGCATGGTAATCTTCCCACTGGGACGACTGAGGAAGTTACTCTTAGGCTTGGGAACCCTAGTGCCTTGATGTCTTATTATACGCTAGTTATGGAGAAGGACCATTCCCTGAGGTAGATGACACTTTCTTGCAACTCCATTGCTTTCTACCGTCGTAAGAAAGCAAGTTTGGACAGGATCCTCAGGGAGGTACCTGTACTGACCTATGGGTAAACAGGTTATTCCCCTACGGAACAAGGTCAAGAGGAACCCAGAAAATGACCCTGTGAGTGGAGGAGATAGTTTTTTTTTTGAGCATTAAGTCTAACTGAGGCTCTGACCTTGAAAAAAAAAAGAATAACTTGGAAACTCGTACTCGTAGAGGAGGATTTTCAGTAATTCTTCCTGAACAGGGGCTCCACCACTCAAGGTTTCATCTGCGTCTAGTCTCCTCCTGGTGACAGACCCAGTATCTAAGCCTGTTACACCTTCATTTTACTGGATATCTATACTGTAGATTTAAGCTATTATCCAGCTCAAGCCTTGACTGGGTAGACGTCCACTATGCGATTCTGGATTAAGATCATAGTCGCACCATCTCAGGAGGAGCTGAGAGACTCTGCTCTTGGAGGTCCCCTTCCCGTGCTGGAGGGAAGTCCTCGTCTATACTAATTGGCTCAGCCCGATTCCCGGAAGGGCCCTGTCCTAATCGGCCGCTTTGCCTTAGCTATGGGTCAAGATAAGCTTCTGAAAGTTGGGAAACGAACTTTATAGCTCCCTGCATTTTCCCCGAGGAGAAAATCTTTGCCAGCTAAGAGGGTTCCCTCCCGGTGAGCAGACCAGAGAGAGAGAGCCGACAAAAATTTTGAATTCCTGGAAATTCTAAAATTTCATCCTACATTTCCTGCGGAGCTAAGGGTAGGGGACAAAGCTCATTGCTAGGTCCAGCTGGGTTAGCTACTAACCTACCATCTCAAGTCCTGGAACTTAGGATAGCTCTTAGCCCATCAAGTTCCTGACTGGGCTTCGGGAACAAGGGACGTACTGGGAACTCTGTTTTCGTCCTAAGAAGGATCTTAAAACCTTTGGATGAACCAAATTTCAGAAACCCTAAGGTTTTGCTCTGAGTTCTCAAGGCCTATCGCAAAGTTCTGGCCATCCTCCTCTGTTTCCTTGAAGGAAAAGCCTTCTACTGGTAGCTGACCCTCCATAGCCGGAACTGTTGTAACTGATGTAGATTAGCAACAGCTTTCTGGGTCATAGCTGAGATTTCCGGGACTAAGCTTAGGGAGGTTGTCAGTAGCCCTGCCAGCTACTGTCGAGATCTCTACTCCGTCGAATAACCACTGCATGTCGCTCTTTTTAATCTTTACCACCTTTCGAGACAGTGGGCAGCGTCCCTTTAGGGCAGAAAACGGTATTACTGGACCCAGCCCTATCAGCTGGTCCACTTTCTATCAGGCGAGATCATCTGGTCTTGATCACTCCTTAAGAGCGATATCCAAGAGCGAACCTTCCACAGGAGGCCCGCTGTCAAGTTCTCCTGTAAGCCGACTACATAATCACCGTTTGGATAGTCTCGTCCTATCCCTTCTCGCTCTCTGTGATTTAGGGTTCCCTAACCACATAATTCTTCGAGGATAAGGTAAGGTAAAGGGATAAGTCAGGTTTAGTCAAGGCGTGATCGTGTTTCCATAACTGAGCTGACCATGGCCTGAAACCATTCTCTCTTCCAGGAGTTTGGTTTCTGCATCACTTCGAGGAGGGAGAACTACTAGCACCTTTTATGCTCATTATACAAAAATCCATCTGTTGTCTCAACTCACCTCGAGAAGAACAGAGTTATTAAAGCATAGGGACGTTAGTTTCCTGCCCTAGACGTTGTTGAATCGTCCGGGAAGTTATTGACTTCCCCGGAGATACACTGGGCTAGTCAGTAGGTATTCAAAGACCGTAACTACAGCTTATCTCCCTTGCTTGGGCTGATGTCAACCAAGTGTTTCCTAGGCGCCAATCTTCCTAACAAAGGAGTTATATCAGTAGTTAATATGAACTGGAAGAAACTTCTTTCCAGGAGGATCCATTAGAGTTGTGGTACTCATTATGCACACCAAATCTTTGAAATTAGTCGTCAAATTCTCCAACAGAAGGAGCCTGAGGTAGCTTCTTTGCAGTGAGCTTGTACACAGGACTAAGCGCCTCAGGGGCCAAAACCCTCCAGTACCGTCTTTCTGGATGAAAGAACACCAGTTGGAGAAAGGGAACTCCTGTTTGGGAGACCCTCTCTGGCTTTGCTGCTCGAGAAGGAACGCCAACCTAGCCGCTAGTTTCGCGTCCTATATATGGGGTCTCGTCAACTTCTGATCGGATTGTAAACTGTTTTCTCAACGGGATAACTCTTGTTCCGCTCTGGAGTTTCGTTTTAGAAACCAAAACCGCGTTCCTCACGGGAAGCAGATAAAGAGCCTACAACCCTCTGTGGTTGCAGCTTGGAATTCTTACTAAAAGATAAACCGGGAGCTTCTGCTGAGTTCCCAGACCTCCCCTGAACTCTGGTATCCAAACTGTAGAAACATCGTCTCGCTAACTAACGTAGCAGGGACAAGGATTAGCCCAAAGAAGAAAGGATAACTCCTTCTTGTTGACAACCGAAAGTTTCCTTCTAGAGTTGAGGGTCAACCGCTCACACGCACTCGTGTTGTGATTTTGAAATTTCGGTGAATACCGGATTTAACTCTGGAATGGGCCAGAATAACAATTATCCACCAAGCCATTTTATCTACGAGCTCAAGAGACTAAGAGCCGCAGTCTATTTCCGCTGCTCAATGAAAATTATCCGGAAGTTTAGGTCGCGGCAGGTCCTTAGGAGACCTGAGCTTCAGTCTCTAAGCAGGAAACTTTTTCTAAGGAAGGAGTACTTGGACCTCAACACAAGCACTTAGGACTAGTCCAAACAATCCCTAGGGGAAAAAGTGGGCCCCTGTGTCTGTGGTGGATAAAGTCAAAGCTCGTACCTCCCAAACTACTTAATCTCACCAGACAGTAGCCGTCGGAGCTATATCACCCCTCGGTTGATAATTTTTGGTTTTTCTGAGCACCGCAGGAATATAGACTCCTATGGCAGATTCCAGCAGGACCAAAGAAAAAGTCACAAACTCCAAAGGTACTTTTCTACCAGAGAGGATTCCAAATCATTTCAGTAGTATCTGCAAGGCATCTACCTTTTTATTATCTGGAGTTATAACCTGTCCGGAACTTAAGGGGATACTCTCAGTCCCAGGGGAGGGACCTCCCTATGGGACTAGGTCAAAAATAGGTCGATACATATCTGCTCCAACCTGCAGTGGAAGTCATCATCCTTGATATAGGCCAGAGATGTTACCTTACCAGATGCTGATAAGTCCAAAACCTCCTCTGTGGGGGTAGGAAATATTAACTTTCGACCCTCTGTAATTTCTGTTAAGGTCGTCTTGACCTATAGATTTTGTAGCAAAAAACAAGTGGTCGCTCTTGTACTCCCATAGTGGAGCAAGAGTGCACCTCCTGTTTTTTTTTGGGGGGGGGAGGCATTGCTCATAGTAAGTATAAGAGCATACTCCCCAGCAGTTCTTTATAACTGTCTCAATATGTCTGTGTAGACTGTTGTATACACCTAAGACAATTTATACTAAATGCGTTATTGTACATGTTTAGTTTAGGAACTTTGTAAAAATCTGCTAACTCTGTTTTTGCTGCCTGTGCAGCAGCTAGAGTTAACGTCATCTTGACCTACAGATTTTGTAACAAAAAACCAAGCGGTCACTCTTGTACTCCCATAGGGTAGCAAGGGTGCACTTCCCGTTTTTTTCTGTTGCCGGCTTTCCGGCGCCTAGGCGCCATCTTGGAATTTCGTCAGATCAAGAAGAATCTGGCTCATTTAAGCTTTCAACAAGTATATTGTTTGCTTACATACTTCGTGGTAGGCCCTAGTGCCCCTAACAATTCCTAGAAGTACTAGATATCAAACTAAGAGTAAATAATCAAATTAACATGAGTCGACATTTAAAAAACGTTTACGTTTCGGGAATAAGTTCCCATCTTCAGAACTAAAATAATTAAAAATAAGGATTTGAACACCTAAAACGGGAAATTTATTGTGACAGCCTAGCTGGAGGTACGTGTTGTCTCGGGAAGTGTAAAAGTTGAATGACTGGAATAAGCTCGGGTGGTCATGATATCAGTGTTTGTACAGTCGGGCAGTTAGAGAACGTCGTTAGCGGAAGCTGTGCACAGTCTGAGAAAAACGTCTATTGTGAAATGTAGTGAAGGGAATTGCTCCAGTCCTCCCTTCGCTGGCGGAAAGAGTGTACTGCCAGGGAAAAAACGTCAGTTGTGAATTGTAGTGAGGGGAACAGCTGAAGTCATTACATTGAGGCTGGGATTAGTTAAACAAAAATAAAAACTTTATTGTTCAGGGCATACCACTTATCTTCCTCTTACCTAGTATTTTCAAACGAAATAGACTTTCTTCGATATTTCTTCAAGAATAACGGTTATCCGCACCATCTTTTAGACCATTATTGCAAACTGTTTCTTGAAGAACTATTCGACCTCGGTATTACTAAACCTACTGTTCATAAATTAGATTTTTTTCACTCTCTCCCGTACTACAGCAGAACCACAGTTGCTACAGTTAACTCTTGGAAAACTTTTCTTTCCGAAGCCTACCCGCATATAAATTTCAGATTCTCTTTCAAAAACACATTTACCATAGGATCATATTTTAAATTTAAGGACAAACACCCCACACCTTTGCTGTCCGGTGTTGTCTACAGATACAATTGCAGAAGTTGCCAAGCTTCGTATGTGGGCAGCACTGGGCAGTATTACAAAGCCTGCATTGACCAACATTTAGGTATATCCAGTAGAACAGGTTTACCCCTACCAAAACCTTCACATTCAGCTCCCCGTCTTCATGCAGAACAAAATGACCACCCCATTAGCAATAAAGACTTCTCCAACCCAATAGAACTTACAACTTTAGAATCTCTGTACATTCATAAAACTAATCCAAGCCTCAATGTAATGGCTTCAGCTGTTCCCCTCACTACAATTCACAACTGATGTTTTTTCCCTGGCGGTACACTCTTTCCGCCAGCGAAGGGAGGACTGGAGCAATTCCCTTCACTACATTTCACAACGGACGTTTTTCCCAGACTGTGCACAGCTTCCGCTAACGACGTTCTCTAACTGCCCGACTGTACAAACACTGATATAATGACCACCCGAGCTTATTCCAGTCATTCAACTTTTACACTTCCCCGAGACAACACGTACCTCCAGCTAGGCTGTCACAATAAATTTCTCGTTGAAGTGTTCAAATCCTTATTTTTAATTATTTTAGTTTTAAAGATGGGAACTTATTCCCGAAACGTAAACGTTTTTTAAATGTCGACTCATGTTAATTTGATCATTTACTCTTAGTTTGATATCTAGTACTTGTAGGAATTGTTAGGGGCACTAGGGCCTACCACGAAGTATGCAAGCATACAATATACTTGTTGGATTTTTTGGGGCACAAGTGCCTACAACCAACAAGCATTTATCAATATTCCTCTATTCCGAGGTAACAATTTATGTTAGCTTTCATTTATAAAGCAACCATAGATTTGGTGGAATTCTTGGGGCACAAGTACCTACCGCCTAAATGTATTGCTGAGCTAGATGGGATTGTTAGGGCAACAAGAAGCCAACCATCCAGACTTGAAGCTATAGGTGGCATAGTAAGGCCGTAAGGACCACCACCGTAACAATAGCAAAAATCAAGAGGCAATATACTTCTAGGAATTCTTACGGCCATTAGGACCTACCACGAAGTATTTAAGCAAACAATATACTTGTTGGATTTTTTTGGGCACATGTGCCTACCACCACCAAGTATTTATTCCTCTATTCCGAGGAAAAAACAATTTACGTTAATTTAATTCAAAACACAAAATCACACAACACCATCACTGTCACTGGTCTTCATAAAGAAAACACTGCTGCAACTCTGTGAACACAAGGAGACATAGGTAAAGGATCACAGATGGCGGCCTCCTAGGCCGATCACACACCATACACAGTCTCCAGAACGTATCACTACAAACGGTAAAAACACATTTCCAAACAGAAAAACCGTATTAGAGCACTAATAACTAGTAAGGGAAGTATTTCCTAAACTATAAGATCGATAGGTAAGCACAGAGCAGCAACTAAGACCAGAGCTCAGTAATAGATGTTGACAGTAGCGCGAGTCGTAAAGGAATGAGGAGTGCTGCTGTTGGGCTCCTGAAGTACCAGGTGAGCGGGTCTTGGAAAAAAAAGATAGAACACCAAAAGCTGTCTATAATGAGGGTTATGCCTCGAAACGGTTTAAACTACCATTTAGACGCCCCCAGAGTTGGGCGCTGTAACAGGTCTGGTGCTACCGACAGAGGCGTTCTGTCGGAGCGAGCCACTGAGAAAATAAAATAGACAAGAAGAAAAGACGTCACGAGGCCCAACTAAGGCTATGGTAACTCACAGAGTGCCCTAAGAGTCACGGTGACCACACAATAGGATGGGCGAGCATGTCTCTATGGCATAACCTATGCCACAGAGGAAGAGCTGAGATACTACAAAATAAAACTCAAGAACCGCTCCAAGCTTTGTCAATATTCCCGACAAGCTGAAGACGATCAGCGGAGCAGTATGCGGGAGGTAACACCGGTTGGAAAAAAAGATCTGGTAGGAAAAAAGCCCAAGCTGTCTCATGAAGTATATTTAAGACAAGCAGTTATTTTGAAGTACATAATAATTACTTCACAGAACTGAACTATGCTAAGTAATACTTATCATTTTTATGCTCAAATAAATATTAGAAGCGCCCCGATTACATACCTATATGTTAAGAGAGGTTAGGTTAAGCTATGTTAGGTCATTTTTGATTAACGATAGGTTAAATTGGGTTAGCTAAGGCTACATTGAACAGGCATAGTTAGCTTAACCGTTGATAGATTAAATTTGTTTTTGTAAATATAGATTAGGATAAGTACGGAAAGGCAAGAATGAATAAAATTAGAACAGGCTACGTGAGCCTAGAGAGCTTGGGCTGAAACAGATCAAGTTAAAACTGATGTATTTATGCAAAGCTATATTTAAATGGTGGTAAATTAGAATAGGTGATGCTATATGAAGTAGGAACAAGTTCGATCAGAAATGTCTAGGTTAGATTCGACAACATGAGGCTACACTGGTTAAGCTAGGTTAGGTGTGTTGAGAAGAGGTCAGACCAGTTTAAGTTAGCTGAGTTAGAAAGATGAACTACATAGGGGATACGGCCTGAAGAAGACGCACTGGCTCAATGGAGACGCACCTGCGTCTCCATTGGGCTGTGCGAAGGCTGGACGTCGGGAAGATAGCTGCTGTCATGATCCTGTCACCTGATTGTTGATGGCTGATCGTCTCGTTCTGATGAAGAGGGCTTCCATTATCTGTAACCGTTGGAAGTTGCTAGTGCGGTGAAGGATTGTGGTACCATTCGCAAGCATGTTCCTGGTTAAGATCATGTTGTGCTGCTGCTGCTGTGTGTGGTTCTTTAGTCCACGCGATCCGAAATGTAAGATGAGACGTCTCGATAGAGTGGTTGTGGTCATGCCAATATATGATCTGTTTCGGGGCTCCCAGTCCCCAACTTTACACTTAGACTCGAATATGACGTTGGTCTGTTTCAGAGGCGGGGCAATAGTATTGTTTTTTCTTGTAATGAGCTGAGAGATATTGGGACTCTTGTAGTATACCAGTATTCGTAGTCGATCGTTTCTGTTGGTGCATTCTGGGTTGTTCTTAATAATTTGCTTGAGGACTCTTTCATCGGTTTTGTCGGCTGCAGACATCTGGTTTTGGTAAAATATTGTATGTGTTGCTCCTTCGTCGCTGGGTGCATTCGTGGGACTGGTGACGTTATTCAAGTAGTGGCGCAGGGCAGAGTCCAACTGTTGATTGGAATATCCGTTGTTGATTGAGAACTGCTTCAAACTGATCACTGTAATTTGAAAATGCTGCCATGTGGATGATATTTTATAACAGCGGTGGATGAGGGCCTTAACAGTTCCATCCTTGCATCTTCGGGGACATTCACTGTTTGCATTCAGGTAGATTCCGGCATTGGTCGGTTTTTGGTAAACAGAAGTGATGTATTTTTCCGAGCTGCCGTCTATAGTGACGTCTAAAAAGTTAATTTTGCTGTCCGTGTTCAGTTCTTGGGTAAAGTTGTGTACAAACGATGTTTGGAAAACTCTCTTGAGCTCGAGAAGCTGTTCAACACTGTCCGTGATGATGAAACAGTCATTTACGTAGCGGCAATATATTCTTGGTTTGAAGTTTGGGTTTTCCTGAAAGGCTCTATTTTCAATGTAGGACGTATAGTAGTTCGCAAATGCGACTCCAAGAGGTGAGCCCATGGCAAAACCATATACTTGTTGATAGAGCGTACCATCTATGTGGGTGAAAGGCGATTTAGTTGTGCAGGCGACTAGTAACTTCTTGAGGGTATCTCTCTTGATGGGTGGCGGAGGGAAGGTTTTGTGTGAGTAAACGTTGTTGGAGATGATATCGATGGTTTCATTGACTGGAACGTTGGTGAAGAGAGGCTCCACGTCGAGTGATGCGATGATTCCGGCTGGTTGGGTGGCTCTAATACTTTGTAAAAGTCATCGGATGAATTGATAACGTATTGGGAATGTAGAAAAAGGCATGATGAGTTTATTCAGTTCTTTAGCCGTGTTGTAAGTTGGTGTTGTGACTTGAGATATGATGGGTCTAAGTGGATTGTTTGGCTTGTAAATCTTGACCGTGCTGTAGATATATCGAGGAGAATAATCACCGATGACTGACTGTAAGATCTTAGTTAGCTGATCCTTGTTGACTGACGGTATGAGCTAGTTTACTTCAGTTTTTAGTTGTGAAGTTGGGTCTCTTGATATTAGTTTGAATTTTGACTGATCGGCGAGAATATGGTTGACTTATTCTTATATGTATTCGTATTTGTCAAGTATGATGAATACTTGGGACTTGTCAGTTCTACGGACGATTGCTGTTGGGTGTTCCTTCAGTTGGCGTGCTGCTGTACGGAGGTCCTTGTTAAGTAAGGTGCTGGAGGTATGATCTCGCTGTTTAGTGCTTTCTGCTTGTAGTTGGTCTCTCAAATCTTCTTTTATAGTGATGGTATTTTGACTTTCTAGACGCACAAGAGAGTCGTAGAGTATTTCAAGTTCTGCTGCTTTTTTGAGTCTTGAAAACGTAGGTTTATAGTGGCATTTGATGCAGAATCCGAGTAAATTTACCTGGTCCTCTGTGAGAGGAGAACTAGTTAGGTTGACGAAAGTGGCCTTAGAGTGCGGTAGATAAATGTGTCCAAGATACAGATCATTGAGTTTCTTGGCTGTCCCAGATGAAGTGACGGCTTCGAATTAGTCAGAGAGTCTCTTCAAATGGGAGAATATTGAGTCTTTCAGCGCGTCATTGAAGATTTTGTTACTAATGCGGGTTCTCAATTCACTTGAAAGTCGTTGCAGTTCTTTTAGCTGCTCTTCTTGTTTCTTCAACTGTTATTTTATTAGCTGTCTCTTGTAATCGACGGTGAAATTTTCCTCGTGGGCTGCTGGGTCGCTTATAGATATACTGTATCTGAATACTTAGGTAACAACTTTTCTTTCATACATGTTTGGTTAAATAGAACGCTGTATTGTTTAGTTAAAATATCTTTATTCGTTTTCTAAAACAGACGAATATCTAAAATAGTCTCTCGATCAGTTTGGTGCAATAGTTGGCCGAAGCTCAGGTAGCTGTAATCCGGTGCTGGTGGTGAAGTTGGTTGGCGACGCGTTTCGACCATAGCTCATGCTCATCTTCAGGCCGTGAGAAGCTGCAAGAAGGCTGACGTCTGTTGTTGAGGGCATGGGAAGATAGCTGCTGGTAGAAATAAAAAGTGCTATCGTTGGCAAACGTCTGCTTCTATTTATCAGTGCTTGGCGGTCAGAGTTTGTAGCGGCGCGTTCTGATAGGCTGCTGGGCTTTCCGAAGATCAATACTCCGAAGATATCAAAAAGCAGTTCGGCATAAGATATGCAGAGTCCTCAGCATCGAAAGAGGAGAGGTTACTGCATCCGAAGGAATCACAATCGAAGAAGGCACCATCAAGGTCATAGAGGAGACAGGCTACAAGTACCTGAGTGTCATGGAGTATAACACCATTCTCCACAGAACGATGAAAGATTCCATTCGGAAGGAGTACCTCACTCGACTCCGACACGTCCTGAAATCACACCTCAATGGGGGCAACACAATCAAGGCCATCAACACCTGGGCCATACCCGTAGTCTGCTACTACGCTGGCATTATCAACGGGACCATACGCCCGGGGAACTTGATGGGCTTGCGAGGCCCACTACACTTCACTCAAACCCTTCCCTTTTCGGTCCCTTCAGGACTATGGTCTGATTGTGGCACGACCCCACTTAGGTGGTAATGTGGGCCTGGGCCTGCAGTACTTGTCTGCAGGATCAAACGCCATCACTAATTTCCTCCACGTCAGAGAGGGTGGTGTTCAAACTCCGCCCTCTTGGAGGCAACTCAACAACAACGGGACAAAGAAAGACGGCACTGACATGGACATCAAAACTCGAAAGCTCATGAACATCAATCGAGCACTGCACCCAAAATCGTGTGTAGACAGACTTAACCTTAATAGGAGAGAGGGGGGTCGTGGCCTCATCAGCGTAGAGGACTGTGACAAAATGGAAAAACGCACTTGCTCCCAACAATTCAGAGAGAGCGACAACCCGCGGGCACGCTGCTTAGTCGAGGCGAAGTTTCTGAAAAAGACTGAAACTGCAGACCAGTTCAAACAGCGACGACGTCTTGATCGGCCTAACAAATGGAACAGCATGAAGATATCCGGCCAGTACCTCGAAGCTGTTCAGGACAAAATAGTCCCCGGTTCATGGAACTGGCTCCTGAGGGGTGAGCTGAAACGGGAAACAGAAGGCACCATCTAGCAGCTCAAGAGCAAGCCCTCAGAATAAAGTAGCTGCATCCAAAACAAGATCGACAGGAGGAACGTGACTATTACCTGTAGAATTTGCAAGAGCTCGGACGAAAATATCAACCACGTGATAAACGAATGCGGAGTGCTGGTGCAAAAGAAATACAAGCGCAGGTACGATAAAGTTGCTCGACACTACAACTGGACCCTTCTGCGGATCCATAACTTTTTGGTCAGAGGGAGATGGTACGACACGATCCCGCGCCCACGGTTGAAAACGAAGCTATGCAAATCTACTGGGATAAGCGGATGGAAACTGATCGAGCATTTCACGCCAACCGACTGGATCTCGTCGTCAAAGACAAAAAACAGGAGAAGTCGGTCAAACTGATCGACGTCTCAATCGCTTTTGACTCCAGAATCATAGACAAGGAAACAGAGAAGAAGGAAAAGTACCGTGACCTTGCCACCGAACTCCAGCGAGTGTGGCAGACGAAGGTCGACGTCGTTCCAGTGGTTATCGGCGCTTTGGGGGCAATGTCCAAGAATCTCAAGACTGCTCAGCGAGAGCTGAAGTGCGGCCATCTCCATCCAAGAACTCTCTAGAAGAGCACTTTACTGAAACAGCGCACATCATTCGCAAAGTGCTCTGAGCCTTATGTCGCAGGATGTGACCCGGCGCCAGTGTGTACAGCTGAACATCGCTCAACTGATCCAATTTGGGTCGTGAAATGCCTCCAATAATATTAATAAGTCCAGCAATTCGATATCAGTATAGATGTTGGTAAAGGTATTGTTTAAAATCTCAAGTCGATGCCGAATTCGTTGGTTAATTCGCTGTTTTCTGCCTCGGTCCACGTTGACATAAAATTCATAACAAGGTTTCACTTTCGGCCGTGTGGATCCACAGGTCAGTTGTTAACAAATGACTATTTCATGGATTTTGCTAACCTGCAATTCTTGCTTACGGGCGTTATATACAGCCCATTACTAGTTTGTGGAGGCCCGGCAGTGTAGCTGATTAGTAACTAGAGACCCGCGGAAATTCAACGGTTTGTGAATATCTTCACCTTCTAAAATGCTGCGCACCTAAGTAGACCTTCCACATGTTTTCTTAGTCAAACCTAATTCAGATCTTAAAAAGTAACTCATCCCGTCTAGTCTACAACCGTCACTTAACTCAAGGCAAATTCCGCCCAGTATCACAAAGTCCCACTTCATTTATCCATATTGTCAAATATAACGCTGTTCATGAAACAGAATGCTTGTCATCTCTCATGAAGCGAATCGCATAATCTAACGCTCCTCATCTAATCATAAACCCTAGCAACCTAACCTAACCAAATGAGTCTCATCAATTTAACAGCACTTTATGTAACCCAGCACACCTCATCTAACCTACTTCTTCTCATCTACCTTAACATTACTCTTCCAATGTAACACTTCTCAAATAACTCTTTGGTCATCTAGCCATATGATCTTCAACTCAGTTAATGCTTCTCATCTTGAACTTAAGGAACGCCCCTAAGCAAACCTAATGCTTTTCATGTTGCCGAAAGCTATCATAGAACGCGGCCTAATGTTTATAATTTAAATTAATTATCTTTATCCTAGTACTGTATTTCTCAAATAACCTACTGCATTTCACTTAACCTCACTTAGCTCTCCTCCAAATGGGACCTAACACATCTCCAATAACCTAATACTCACATCCAGCTTGTTTTAGATCAAACCTTAAGCATCTTATCTACCTAATACTAAATTTGACCATAGGCTTTTCACTAGCCATTCTAGCCTAATGCTCCAAATCTAACCTGACGGTAGATGGAGTGACAGATATCCCTGGTCATTATTTTGCGGCTACACCATAATTCACCATCTTAGTTTAGATCTAATGCACCTCGTCAATTTAAATTTTAAAGATAATGCCTTCCATCTACTCTAGTAAACTTTTTCTACTTGAACTCACAGTAGCAGCACAGTTTCAAAGTTGGGAGTGCGGTCAAGTTGACTTTGCTTTTGCCCTGTGCCCTATAAATAGCAGTGGCTACGTCTCTTGGAAGAGGAAGAACTTGCGCTTGAGTGACGAATGTCACCGTACATGATGACTGCAGACAACCAATTTGGCTTTAGAGCCAAACATGGAATGGAAATGTCTGTATCCACACTGAAACAAGTCATAAATCACTACCGTGGTTTTCCTACATGCTTGTGCTTGCTTAATACTAAGGCAGTATTTGATTGTGTTGACCATTACTCTTTATTTAAGGGAGTGCTTGAGCAGCAAATCCTTCCATACCTTGTTAAGATTTTCAAGTATTGGCTTCTAACTTAGAAATACTTTAAGAAATAGAGAGCGGCAATGTCATCGGCGTTTGGCATGACTAAAGGCATACGACAAAGAGGCTTGTTTTCCCTAATTCTGCTTAATATCTTCATTGATATTATCCACAACCATCTGAATACAGCTGGAGTAGGGTGTAATATAAACGGTAATACAATAGAAATATACTCAATAATGCTGATCACATGGTCTCTTTGCCTCTTCCCAATCCAGTGGGCTGCAAACACCGTTTTCAATTTCCAATAATGAAGCTAGCAAACTGTGTATTGAAGATCGTACTGTTAAAACTATTAGCAAATACAGTACATTAAACCTTGGAGAATTAAGCTGCCCACTGATAATCACTCGTTTCAATGGTTCCGATTTCACTTATGTGGACAGTCTCTCTTATCTGGGTCTTAAAAGCACAAATGACTTTCGTAATAACCAAGATATAGAGAAACAAAAAAGCTCCATGCAGTAGGCAACACGCGAACCAAAAATTTGGTTAGGTACTGCTAGGAAGAGGTCAAATGCCAACTGTTTCGGAGCTATTGCAATTCCTTGGACTGTTGCTCCCTTTGGTGAAATTTTAATTAAGCACGTGTCTATTGGACGCTTGTATGTAGCTATAATGACATATTTTAGCGTCTGACGATTGTGCTGAGGTCAACAAGTGCAAGTACGGTATTCGCTCAAAAGCACACTTATTGTCTCAAAGTCAGTAACGAAGAAGCACTCTCAGCGTTTAGCTTAGGAGAGAAATTGCTGACAACACCTTACTAAAGGTGGTCCATAATGGTCCTGGATGTACAGGCTCCAAACTCGCCTCGCGCTATGTGCGTTCGGACTACAGTGTATTTTGTATACGTGGCATTGCTGTGCGTGCTGCGTTCAAGGTACTGCTGTGTGCCAGTGACACAAGTTGCTGTCTCACAGGTTAGAATTGATTAGGCTAGGTTAGGTAGTGCTTTTGGTAGTGGTGACGCGGTAAGAAAGCTTACTTGAACGCACACACAGCCGATGCACGTACACAGCGAGGCGAGTTTGGTGCCAGAATGTCCTGGCTAATACTAACTTGTACAGCCACTGGCAGCATGTGCTATCACTAAACATAGGCTGCAATGCAGCGTAGTCTGTAATGATAGAATTACGTTTTTTATCTACTGTAACTCTAATGTAAAGCTGGGTCCTGGTCAAGCATATCATGTCCATAAGTGTACCTAATACAGAGTATTTATTTACTTAGAAAAAATTATCAACAAATTTTTACATAATTCATCTACAAAATATATTTTCAATACATGAAACACAGATATTAGATCAATGTCCAAATACATGTAATGCCATTTCAATAAATCCATAAACTGTCTCTGTATTGAAATTGATACAGCAATATATGAAGTCCCTCACCATCGACTGCAGACTGAGAGCAAGACTTGCTGTAGGAGGAGGCCACTGTCTGCTCTGCACTGGCATGCGTTTCGTCAGGCGTGTCACTTTCGTAGAATTCTTCCTTGGTAAATATTTCCGCTTCAGATTTGATAGACGCTGGGTGATGAATAGAGTCAGGTTGATAGACCGAGCTGACAGCATCAACCTGCTCAATATACAAAATATAGAGAAATTAGCTATTTAGAAAAACAGCGCCAGCAGATACCGGTATACAAATTATATCGCTTGGGAAGATGAAAATATGAACAAATGAGTATGTAGAAATAATCACAAATTCTACAAAATGAGTCTCACCTCAAGTTCTTCTTCTAAGGAGGATTTTTCTTTTTTGATGACCATGAGCAGAGGTCCGTCGGGTAGTTCTGCTTTCACAGCACTATCCTCTACAGAACGAGAGGAAAACAAAATTATTAACCTCAAGAAACATCAGTGACAAAATACAGCAGACACAAATATCATGCTACCAAGTGCTCTGAAAATTGATGAAACTTTGTTCATCAAATTAAGAGCGTCAGAAGTTAATGTAGTCACCTTGATCTCACTCTTAACTAGAAGAACCACAGGCACTTATCTGTCCCCTCGGGAGCAGATTTGGGCGGACCTTATTCCTATGTCAATATTTTGGGGGCAAACGCCACCCAATGAACCTGAGTGATTTTGATGCTGGATATGCTGCAGCTGACTTGTTTTGCTCCGGGAGGTGGGCCACGGATCGAGGTAGCCAACCTACTCCACGAAGCTACAGAAGAGGTCATCCATACGAGGGTCTACGGTCTTCTTTGTAGTTTTTTTTGAGATGCTTTGCACCTTGTATTCCTGCCCGTGGTAGCATGCATACACGATTCGAAAAAAGTACTGTGTCATTGAACACTTGGTCATCCGTGGTGATCGCCCCACGGCGGCCGTATCGAGCCTCACTCCTTGGACGTTCACTAGATGGTGAGTGGGGGGGGGGTAAACTTATAATACTACTGCTGCCCGCTAGTGTACGGATGCAGTCGATGAAAGCTCCGAGAACGAGATTGTTATCATGGTACATCATGGGCAAAAAGTAAAGAAAGGTGCATTGTAAATTCATTACGTAATGGGAAATTTAATATAACATTAATGCATCAAATGGAAAATTATTAAATGCTAAATGCAAGTAAACATCCAGTAGCTATTTGATGAAGTTTGTATTTGATAAATTTATCATTTGATGAACTTAAGATGAATTTACCAGTTCCTGTGGAAAATAGAAAAACACTTCAGTCATTAAGCTAACACTAAACAGCATATTCACTCTGAATCAATATGCGCAATTTGGAAAATAAACTGAACACAGTCCAACATTCTTAAAATAAAGAGCAAGGCGAAAATCGCTAATCGTCATGTCATTTTATTAAGATTGATAGTTACATGAAATTATCATTTGATAAAATTGAACGTTTCAGACAAACAGACCATCTTCAGCAAATTCTGTAGAACAATACACAAAACATTTACACTACAAACGAATCAAAAATCAAATTTTTAAAACTAATCCTAAAAAGCAGTGAAATTCTATGGGCATTCAAAATTATAGTGAGAATATAGAAAAAATACAGAGCCATGGACAAATACAGAAAGTGGAAGACGAATAAAAAAAACTAAATTTATTGGGTTTTCACGTAAAATTATGTAACAATTGTTGGAACTAGCAGTTCGCAATTCGTTTTTCATTTTTAACGTTAAGTACCTACTACAAACAGGTTGACGGATTAGATATGGGTTTGCCCTCAGCCCCAACTTTTGCCAATGTCTTTATGTGTCACCATGAGCAGGACTGGTTAAGAGCTAGCCCAGCTAATTTTAAATTGGTGTTTTACAAAAGGTACGTTGATGACACGTTTGCATTGTTCAACGATAAATCTCACGCTGACCTCTTTCTACAATACTTAAATTCATGCCACAGTAATATTAGGTTTTCCAAGGAAGATGAAGTACTGTAGATAACCGTTTACTTTTTTTAGATGCTAGTGTTCAAAAAGTTGACAGCAAGTTTCAGTGCTCTGTCTATCGAAAACCTTCGTTTTCAGGGTTATGCACTAGTTATTTTACTTCTGAGCAAACAATTTCAAACTCAGCAGCATTCGGACTCTTATCAATAGAGTTGCCACAATACTGAACAGATATGGACAACACGGCTTATCAATCTTCAGAAAATATCAAAATTTCCCCAGAAAACTCGAAAAATCGAAACTGGATGTCAACTTCCTCACTTGCTGCAAAGCCTATCAGGTCATTCCCAAGTTCCTCCGCTTGCGTTTATACCGTCAATCTCTCCAGAACCGCCAACTATACAAGTCTTGGCAATTTAAACTTTTAGACTTAGAAATTCAAACGCAACAAACCATACAAATTCAGTTAAACGTTTTTTATCCCAAATAAAAAAATTCATTTTCATTTTTCGATTATCTCAGTCTTTTCCATTTCGTACAACGCAATAATAGAAAATTCATTGATAGAGCAATATCCGTTCATAGCAGAAAATTAACCGCATTAGGAGCATCTCCGAACCTAACATCTGGTAATCCAGACAACGTAATTTTCAACTACTCAAATGTCATCCTTCAACCCCGCTTTAAATTTTTGTTATCCTTTGGTCTGGAGTTTTGCCTACCTGTATTCTAACCAGATTACTATAAACATTTCATTGGTTTTGAGGGCTTAGCCAACAGACTGAAATCTCAACAACTACACCTTAATTTCTCGTTTGCCGAAGTAAGAAACAAAATAAAAG
>LQNS02278129.1:1817988-1828643 GCA_001587735.2 Parhyale hawaiensis | reverse complement strand
GGTAACGCCTCAGAACGGTTCTAAACTACCATTTAGACGCCCCAGAGTTGGGCGCTGTCGCGGGTCTGGTGCTACCGACAGAAGGTGTTCTGTCGGAGCGAGCCACTGAGAATATCATGTAACATTTTTTTTCATTTCATCAAGTCAATTATGAGCAAGCGAAGTTCAAGGAGAGTCCTTCCATTGGCGGACACGTCCGGAAGTAACTTACCATTGTTTCAGACGATTCACACGTTTGGACCAATTGCAATTCAAGACGCATGAAATTCCGTAACAGACAAGTTCTTAACATTATATATAGTACCTCCGCCAGAAAGGTAATATTATACCGGAGTTCGCCTGATTGCGCTCTATCATCAATACACAGTGATTGGTAGGTATGTTGGGAGGAACAGATGATAGACTTTAGGAGATGGCCCACTGAGCCGTTTGAATATTTGTCTTCACTTTTTCTTGCTACATGCCCTAACTCCATAGTTGTGAATGGATTGATGTGTAATTTACAGAACTACTAAGAATGTCGCAAAGAACAGATGATTACATTTTAGTCATGGTCAATCGGTCCATTTTTTTGCTGTTAACTCAAAAGTAATTTGGAAATCTGAACTTTCTCGAAACTGCTACAAATGACACAAAAAGCAAATTACTGAATTTTAACGATTACTTGTGCGTTCGTTTGCTTTTTTTTTTGTCGTTTGGGTACGTGTAAGATGAGAGAAAAATTTTGGAAAGGATTTTTGAGAAATTAATAGGAACTTTAGGGGAAGGTCAAGAGAAGTAGATGATGATATTCAAGAGAGGTTTCATCTACCATGTATCTGCCTGTCTAGTAAACTGTAACTAAAAAATTGAAAACGGATCTTCATGAAATGTGCAGGAATTATCAAGCATGTCACAAGGAACAGTCGACTAAATTTTGGTGTTCCAGTCTGTCTTTGTTAGTATTGCAATTGTTGGAGTAGCTTTGAGCTCTCTGAGTGCAGTTCTAGTTGGAGCATGGCGGCGTCTTACAGCATTGCTTTGATGATATTGACTTCAAATGGAAGATGATGGCATTCAGCACCTTACAGCTCCGCTTTGATAGGCCCAACACAGTTAGATAATAGTAACACTTAGCACCTTACAGCCACGCTTTGATATGTTCTGTATGGTTGGAAAATGGTGGCATTCAGCACCTTACAGCCCCGCTTTGATATGCCCTACACAGTTAAAATATAGTAGCACTTAGCACCTTACAGCCCCCTTTGCTATGTTCTGCATGGTTGGAAAATGGTGGCATTCAGTATCTTACAGCCCCGCTTTGATATGTTCTGCCATAGAGCACAGGAACATTGAGTACTCACTTGCAGGAAAAGAAGACGTCACTTCTCGCAAGCGAGGATGGTTGTACGGTGCTGCAAAGGCATTTTATATGTTGTCCAATTACGTTTTCATACTTTGTTATGGTATTTTATTCAATTCATTTACATCCAGTATTGATTGGCAACCCTGTACATATTTTTAGCACTTGTATATGCAACAAACTTACAAAAATATAAAGGCTTGAGCTATAAGATAGCTAAATAAACTGTGAATCATATCCTGAGATTTTTTTACTATGGACGATAAAAATTTCGTAATAGTAAACTACAGAATCACATGTTGTAGAATTAGAGGGTTCTCAAATTCGTGGTATCCTTGATTTGTTATTAAATGTCAAATAATTAGCTAATCGAGATATTACTGGAAATATTTTGCATACGGGCTAAGCGAGAAAATTAGAACAGACAGCAGAGCTGAAAGGTGAGTTGGAGCAGCTAGCAGCCATGAAGTGATGAAGCCCTGGCTGCAACGAAGTGATGAAGTGCTGGCTGCCATGAAGTGATGTAGCATTGACAGCTGTGAAATGATATAGCAATGAAGCCATCAAATGTTCCAGCATTGGCAGCCAACAGATCTACATAGTGTAGCTCACAGGAAGTCAAGCTAAAAGTGCCTGTTACTGCACTCTTAGTGCAGCTAACACAACAAATTCTGAATAGCTTCACAAAAATTTATAAAAACCATCACATGAGCTCTTCTTGTTGTCGGTGGCTGTTTCTATGTAAGTATTGGTGAAGGCCCCAATAGCTCAAAGAGGCCGGGGTGTCAGTCCCGGTGTCTCTTTGGGAATGGGTCTCTTGGTTCGTCTACTGCCGCCTATCTAATCTAATCTACGGTAAATCGATGTTATTTTTTATATTTCATAAATCATGATCAGGTGCTGAGTTATTAATATAGAACTGAACTTGTTCATACGATTCAATGTTGACCTGATTCTGTTGAAGACAAGTAAATCGATGGTATTTTTATATTTCACAAATCATGAGCAGGTGCTGAGTTATTAATATAGAACTGAACTTGTTCATACGATTCAATGTTGACCTGATTCTGTTGAAGACAAGTTGTCTTTTAACCCGCGCACACGCAGTGTAATCTTATGGGAAAACCGTGCTTCCACAGCTGTCCTCTTGGAAGGCCACCCAGCAGCCACAGCCCATCTACGGACTTGTATGCCTTATATCACAAAAATTAAAAACTTGACGCAAAAATGAACGCGGATTTGGAAAGGGCTAATGTGTGCCTATCAACCGTGTATGTTTCATTTCCGTGCTTGTAACAGCACTCCTATGCTAGGTTGCTAAAGATGCCCTATTTTGGAAGCTAATTTCTGGCAGACACTGAGGGCGCGTAGGTTCTGCTGGGTGTCGTCACAAGAGACAGTGCGTATGCATGGGTTAAGCTGGGCAGCTGATACTTGATGTTGTATTTGATATTTACCTCCGCCAAGGAGGTTATGTTTACGTAGTGCTTGTCTCTCTGTCACCAAGATAACTCAAAACGCTATGAACCGATTTTGACGAAATTTACAGGGATTGTTAGGTGTCTTAGGAGGAACAGATGATTAACTTTTGGTGAAGATATGTCCATCCATTTGTTTGTTTGTTTGCCTAACTTTTCTCAATGCAATAACTCAAAAAGTTATGGATGGATTTTCATAAAATTAACATGAGTTGTTAGGTATATAACAAACAGTGAATGACCAAATTTTGGTAACGATCCGTTTGTTCGTTCGTTTGTCACTGTTTTTAACTTTATGCTTGTTAGCACAATAACTCAAAAAATAATGAATGGATCTTTATGAAATGTATAGGGGTTGTTAGTAATGTTGAAAGGCATAAATGATTAAATTTTGGTGCAGATCGGTTTGTTCATTTGTATGTTTGACTCATTTTTATCATAACATTTGTTAGCAGTATAACTCAGAAAGTTATGAACGAATCTTCAAGAAAATTGCACAATCTTGTATTACTATCAACAGGCACAGATGATTCGACTTTAGAGTTTATACAAAGAAAATTATGGGTTCAGAGCCAATATGAATTCTTTGCTACCGTTGCCTCGCTTGTCGGAGGTATGCGCTCTCAGAGTGCTCTAGTCATAATTAGTGTAGTGTTTTGCATGGCTGTGTAACATTCAAATACACCTACTTTGGAAACATTGGTAGTAATTATTTTCGCTATGCTATGATATTAACTGTGCATTTCTAATGGTAAAACTTTCTTTGTTGGTGTTGGGAGCTCAATTAATTAGATTTCAATGACTGCAACATTTCTAGAATAACTCTCACCAAACAACTCATTCAATATGAAAGCCCCACCCAACTCCATATTTTTATAACTCCACCGCCCTTTTGAACCACAAGCAGTCAATGGGTTGAGGTGTTGGTGGTAGTAATATAAATAGTTGGGGAACAGTGCAACCGAAGCTACAGCATAGAAGGCTGCTAGTAACTGCAAAAAATTTCAGGGAGATTTGACAAGGAATCAGCTGACAACGGGTATCAAGCTGAATTAAAAAGCTCCATAGCCCAAAGATTAAATAGGTATATTTGCTATGAGCTCGCTCCCTCATGGAATTGTGATTGAGGCCGAATTTCGGAATATTAATTTGAAAAATTATGTAGATAAACGCCAATCTTATAACATTACGGGTTATGGTGAAAATTTCCATGCAGCTGCAGTACAGCTGAGTTATGATAACAACGCGCCTCAGTGCAGGCACAAGGAACAGGGTAAGTATTTCTCCAGTGTAGCCATGCGGGGCGAATTTAGTCAAAAGAACCTTGTAACTAAGTCACTGTCTGATCACAAGTTCTGTGCTCTGCGCGGTTAGACCCAGTCCTACCGCACTGTACAGCACCGGGGTACAGTATCAAAACAATTCAGTACTCGTACAATACCGGGGGAGTGTACAATATCCCCTGACAAAACAAAGTTTTGCCTGCTGCGGTAAACGTAGAATAAAAAGTTTACATAGATACCTAGCCTATATTGCACAATAATAGAAAGGCATTAAGAATTTACATAACTGTCCAAGTTCGTTCAAGCCTCCCGAGCCGAGAGGAGAAAAGGAAGCGACAAGTAGTACGTTGACAGAAACGTACAGCCTAGGCCCATGGAAAATCTCACAGGCGATCATCGTGCTTTGGAACAGCAAGCAGGGAGAGAAGGGGAAGAAGAGAACAGTGTATCATCTGTAGAAATATGAAAGTGTAAGGAAGCAGTGCGGGCACAAAAGATGAACGTCCTGAAGGCTTAGCTAGGGTAAAGAGAGTGTTAAAAATTGTCAATTTTCGTAGCTTTTATTTGAGCGTAACTTTGGCAGGAGGAAGCAGGTCACAAAGCAGAGCAACTTAGTACGCCAAGTCGCTCCGGCAAAGCCACGGCCCACAACACGGCAAAAGAAACAAAATAAATTACTTTGTGGTATGGGAAATTATTTACCATCAAGCAAAAGGCAAATATTTACACAGCAAGTAAGCCAACAAGGGCAATACATATATTAAAATTGCTAAACTTTGGATAATTAAAGAGTTGCGGAATCAACTGGAAATATCCGACCATAACTTCAATTTATCAATTTCAATTTTTTAGGGGATTGTTGTGGAGTCGAACGTACCAAGTCCGACAATCAAATTCATCAATTCCTTAAGGGGTTGTGGAGTTGAATGGAACAAGTCCAACCCCTAAACTTAGACTCCCAATTCTAATCATTGTATGCATTCAATTTTTCAAAGTTTGAACTCTTAACACTCTTTATTAAAATAGGCTCATATTCAAGTTACGAAATAAACCAGTTTCTGACTGCAACGGTAAACTGTTGGTCCCTAATATACCCGACACAAACTTCACAATCCCGGACCCTCACACTGTGGGTCTGCACAATGTATCGGCCACAACAGAAGCCATTCAAGCCGTCTCCGCTGCGTATATTTAGACGCCCATGCAGAAATACTGACGAAGCAATTAGGGTTGAGGGTTGTAGTGGTGGCAGGAACTTTTAATTTCAGACACGATAGCTCAAACAAACACGATTGATTGCAACCGTGCACTCTTTTGGTATAGCGGGCATCAATGTGAAGGATATAGTCAAGTTTTGACAACAGTGTAACAAAAAATGAATCAGTTACTGAGTCTCACTCCTTCAGCATGCTCTGTTTCAAGATATGTGCGTTTCTGGAGTCGCATTATCTTCAAGTTAAAGTCTTACTATTTACAGCAATTATCGCCCTGCAAGTCTCACGTCAGTCTGCTGCAAGACAGTGGAAAGCATGATTGTCGGCCGCTTGTTGGATTCTATAGCCCAATAATAATCTGTTGTCTACAAGTCCATTTGGATTCCGGCCTGGGAGTTCTGCTGAGTATCAGCCTCTGCTAGCATATGATGTGCTGAAGGGCCTAGCGCGGCGAAACATCGTTGATGTGATTTTTGCTTTTTGCCAAAGCTTTTGATAAGGTAAGTCGTGTAGTCTTTAAAAGAAAACTATAGGACTTCAGAGTTGATGGAGCAATCTTATCACGGATTGATGCCTTCCTACTGGCCACACCTGTCAGGTCAGTGTTGGGGGCAATCAGTTGCAGCAGACCTATAACCAGTGATCCCTCAATCTTCGGTTCTGGGACCACTGCTGTTTTTTCACTACACTGACGCACTGATTTCTTGATTGTCCCGTTCAGGGAAAGCTTTTGCAGATGACTTCTAATTGCACTTGCCATATTTGAGGTTCTTCTCGCTGGAGGGCCAGTCTTTGCTCCATGGTGACGATGATATTTGGGCTGATGTAAAGTCTTGGAACTTGGTTTTGAATGGTGAGAAGAGCGTGGTTATGAGGTTTTCCCGTGTCCACCACATGGAAGATTATTTCTTGCACCCATATACTGTGGGCGATGTTGCCTTGACCTTTTTGAGCGAGATCGTGGGCTGGGGTGTTGTTAAGACTGTAAATGAGAGTTCCATGCTCATTCAGGGTAATTTGTCGGTAAAGCAGTTGAACTGGCTGGAAGTTGCTTGAGCTGCACTATGTGTAAGTCACCCGAGTTAATGGTGGCCCTTTCTATGACCCATATCAGACCTCCCCTTCAGTATTGTTCAGTTGTGTGGAACATTGGCTATGTAGGCCAATGTAGGCTATGTAGGCCAATGACCTCCGTCTCTGTTGTTGGAGTCAGTCCAGCGTGGTTGAATGAGGCATGTTGAGGGACTTGAGGATGAGAGTATGGTGAAAGGTTGAAACGTTTCAACTTTCTCTCTGAGAGGAAGGTTAATGCAGGCAGATATAAATAAATACTGGAAGGTGCTGATACCAAGGCAGAGGTAGGACTAGTCTTGCCGAAGGAAGTTGTGTGACCTCAGTCTTTCGATTTATTCTAGGGGCGTCCTGCTTGTCATTCGGAGAAGGCGTAGTATAATTATGTATGATGTCTTTCTTTGTATGTGTTGGCTCTCTATTGGCTAGCTGGGGATTTCTTTCTCTGCCTTGTTGGCCGACCATACTCTTGGCGTTGGCTAACATTCGAGGCGAGGATGTGGTGGCAGAAGGTGCTGCGCTTCCGAGTGAGCCCTAAATGGTTTGCTGGGTGACCAGCTGTATGGGTGTGGGTAGTCTTGTTTGTTGTAGTAGGGTTGGTGGGTGGGACTATTGTGGAAATTTCTATGGTGATGTAGGTGCCACTGTGCTGGAGAGTTGCAAATTTTTCTTGAACTCTTAAGCCGTGGGGTTCCTTACCCAGTGCCACATGTTGAATGGATGTGGATGGTCTTGTTTTAGGGGTGGGGTGGGTGAGGGTTTTGTAGGGTAGGAGATGCCACTGTGCTATAGAGAGTTCATGCCCGTGCTCTCGGCGATGGTGGTGCTTACCCAGTGCAACATGTCCATGCTTGACCTTTTGTGAACGCGTGGTATGCTGTTTCAGTTCTTGAACTGAAGAATGTGAACAAACGGATTATATTCCAGTGAAATGGAGCACCGGGGGCTGGTGGGTTCATTTGGATGGAGATGGGCTACTTGCAAGGCTTTGGACTCGGCGAGACTAGCCAAGTGAGTGTTATTTTTTTTGTGGATTTCTGATGGCCAACTGTGCACTTCTCAGGCTCGCTTGTTCTGTGTACCTGTGCGTTCTCTTGCTGGTGTGGCGCGGGACCGTGCTTGCCTCCCAAGTCCGGCGCTCCTGCTCTGGGGGAGCCTGGACTTACGGAGTTACAAAGCTGAGTTACAAGTACTTGCTACTCTGAATTTGTCCTCTTGGCAGGGTCTCTTTCTCTTTAAAAATTGATCCAAGAAACTTTTCTGCAAAAAACTGGACAATTTGAGACAGAAAGTAAGCTCCAACTCAATGGCCATTTACCTCAAAGTCCTGACCAGACACAGTGTGAATTTTGGTAATTCCATAGGGTGACAAAGTAAATTGGCGAGTTCTCAGAGGATAAACTCAGAGCGCAAAAGATACCTGCCTGTGAGTACTCTTGAGTGTGTTATTAGGGGGATGATACGGATCTAGAAGTGCGCAACCTTAGAGACGTATGTGTACCGAAGGGGTGTGTGGCTCAAGATATGTGAAGTTCAATTAATTTCTGCTTTGTTTTTCGGTTGCCAAAACTTTTTGAGCGTCCTGAGCATCTGGAGCATGGCTCAAAGCATGTGAATTTCCCACTTAGGGTGTACGATCAATTGATGTAACCTCAGTAACCTATACACACATTATTATATGGGATTGTTTGAGCCTATGTTTCCAATAGAATGACGATATTGCAGAGAAAAATATGGGACATATTGAAGCTATGGTATAAAAATAATGTAGAACCAGTGCACAACAGCGTTCCCATACATGATCAGGACATATGGGAACAGCAATTCGGAAATGAAGAGGAAGAACAGAAAAAAGCAAGATCAATAGGGAAAAGAAAAAAGAAGCAAAGTGGGCAAGGTCCTCCAGAGATCACTGCTCTCAACAGTAACACTGGAAGGGTGAAGCTAATTAACCTAAAAACCCCTAATTACAAGAGTGTCACAGCTAGAGCGCTAGCGCTAGTTAACAGGATTAGATACTAGCGCACCAATTAAATCTAAGCCACAATGCCGGGAAAATAAAATATCTTGTCTCAGCTCACTTCGAATTTCTGCAGAAAAGTCTCAGGATTAGACGAGCACGTAATTACTAATATGGAAATGAGGCGTGCAAAAGATCTCAAAAACGTGAAAAAACCAAGTACTGTATACAGGGGTATAAAGCGCTTACACAGATTTCTACAACGGGCATCATCTCATGGGCGTTCTCGTAGAAGTTCTGGGGGATAGGTTGCGTACCACCAACAAACTACCTCACAGAACAAAAAAAGCATAAAAATGTATCTAACTTGAGAAACTATTTTAGTCAGCAGGAAGAGCAGCCACATGCAACAAACTTTGCGGTATGCTACTCGGCTAAGCCTTTGAGGATGCGAAATATTATTATATTGGTGTTTGAGGATGCAAAGCCCATGGATGTTCTGATAGGGTCTCCCAAACTCTAAGAGGTCTCCATACGGCTCGTCATATCACGCTGAGAGGTTGCAACAGAAATGCAGGGAAGATTTGAGATGGAGTGTTCCAGGACATTGTTTCAACCGGGGGAAGGAAAACATGACGAGGACATGGAGCAATAGTAGAGAAATTTACCGCTAATTTGCGAAGGTCAACTGTTAGAAACAAGAAACATCTGACAAAATACGAAACTGAAGAATACAAAACTGTGCACGTCACAATAAAAATACTTACTGATAAATAATAGACTCTGACTGAAGATGACGACAGTTAAGTGACTGTGCAATACGATGCATGAAGACGGTGCTTGTAATGACAACGATGATCTATGTACAGGACGCCAAAGACGAATTTTTACAGGTAGATGACGAAAATGATAACGATGATTTATGTACTGCACAGCAATGCCGAATTTTCACAGTTCTTCATCTGGAGGCTTCTCTTCAGACCGATCAGGAGGTGCTGCATCTAGCGATGTTGGTGACGTTTCTTCTGCAGCGGGCGCATCCGATGTCTTCTTGACAGGACCGGAAATTGAGACGGGAGAGAGTCGCTGTCGTTTTGTCTTCCTATTAAGGAGATTCTTGTAAGAATGCATGGCATTATCAATAGCATTGACTACTTGCGCGGCCCGAACCTTATAAGGATCCCACTGTAGGGCCTTTTCCTGCAGTTCCTTTGCGCCTCTGAGAATATCGGTCAACTGTTCCATAGTAAGGCCTCTGTCGTCTTCGTCTTCTTCCTCAGATCCTGGATCGGTCTTCTTCTTTTTCTTCCTCCTTTTTTCTCTGATCCACTCTTCATCATCTTCCTCTTCTTCGCTACCAGACTTGGTTAACGTGGCCAATTCCTCGTCCGTCAAAGGGTTCGCCGGAGCATCCCGTGAGTTTCTGCAGTCATATTCTAAATCCTCCGCATCCCCAACTGTAGCTGCTCTCCAGTGCGCAAATAAGCTCCTGAAGTGAAACCGTTTCTGGAAGCGGTAGAGCCAGTCTTTGGTGACCACGTATTGCTCGGGCTGTGGAGCTGTGGTCGATTCCGGCTTCTGAGAGTCTCTCTTGGCCCCCTCCGCAGCAAACTGGTCGAAGAGTTTCTGCGCTCTCTCCAAAAGCGTATCTGGATCTAAGGAAATGTCTTTTTGCTTGCAGTCTGTGATCAATAAGGCCAGGGCCGTTTCCATCCTCATGACGTGTTTACTCCTGCCAGTCGAAACCTTTTTTCTGCCCGGCAAAAACCTCTTAGAAGCTGCCCTCCTGATGGCACCTTCTTGCAACTTCATGGAGCGGATTGTACTGGTGCTGGTGCCAAAATGACGTCCAACGGAGCTGAACCGCACGCCGTCGCGTAACATATCGAGTATTTCAACTTTTCTTTGAAGTGTCATAAACGTCCTTTTTTGCTTCACCGTCTTGGAACTAGAAGACTTAGTAGGTGTGGAAGGTTTGGGCGGTATCGCTGCTGGTTCTTGGCTGAAATCATAGAAGCTGCATCAACACAATTACACCAAAAGGCAATTCATTGCTTATAGTAAAGAATGGGTGAAACAGGGTTAAAACAACAAACTATTGACTTTATCAAAGCCCACCAAGCGCTTACTCCGTAGTAACGAAACCAAGATAAAAGTTCATTACTCTGTAGCTCGCATTCATTCCAAATTAGATTGAATGTTCCAATGAACACTTTTGCAGTGGTGAAGCGTAGCAGAGTACCTCTGTCGGTAGCACTTAGCACTTAGACTCGCATAGCCGAGGCTTCTCCATGACAGGAGGACAGG
>LQNS02278129.1:1734293-1744999 GCA_001587735.2 Parhyale hawaiensis | reverse complement strand
GCAAGAGTGACACTTGCAGCACGACACAGGCACAACTGAGGCAAGAGTAACGCTTGCAGCACGACACAGGCACAACTGAGGCAAGAGTGACACTTGCAGCACGACACAGGCACAACTGAGGCAAGAGTGACACTTGCAGCACGACACAGGCACACCTGAGGCAAAATTGACACTTGCAGCAGAACACAGGCCCGCGTGACACTTGCAGCACGACACAGGCACACCTGAGGCAAGAGTGACACTTGCAGCACGGCAGCAC
Source organism: Parhyale hawaiensis (assembly GCA_001587735.2). Taxonomy (NCBI): domain Eukaryota; kingdom Metazoa; phylum Arthropoda; class Malacostraca; order Amphipoda; family Hyalidae; genus Parhyale; species Parhyale hawaiensis. The sequence goes on along the minus strand of LQNS02278129.1, from coordinate 1,744,740 downwards.
GACACAGGCCCGCGTGACACTTGCAGCACAAATGGCACACGTTAGACGAAAGTAACTCAGAAGATCATAGTGGCTTACTGGAGCACAACACACAATGGTTTAATACCTCAAGTGACGCCATTTGCAATGAAAATTATATTCTGAAGCCTACCAATTTGCCAAAGTCACTGGAGAATATAGATGGATACTTAGTGACATACTGAGTAGTTTATGCCTGTGTTTGCGTTGCACAGGGAATTTCATACAAAAATTTGGGACAAGTAGTGTGTCAAGATGAATGTGGCACCCATGCACGATGGTGTTCTCACACAGATTAACTTGCATGAGAATGCAGGAAGTCGGAAACGAAGAGGAAGTCCAGAAAAAGGGTCATCTGTAGGAGTACAGGAGTGGAAGCAAGCAAAGTGGGAATGAACGAAAAATATCCAAAAGGTCTAGCTAAGGCTAAGGTGACCTATGTATTCCCTTAGGGTTGATGCTTCCCATAACCTGGGTTGCGAAGTCGGATGATTCAAGGTCCGACTCCGACTCCTGGCCCTCCAGAATTTTTGACTCAGACAATGGGTCCTCAAGATTCTTTGACTCCCGACTCAGACTCCTGGATCTGACTAGTTTTTTAGCTAATGTAAATATTAAACAAGTCCAAATAATTTTGACCAACATATATATATATATGTATATACACATATATTAAGCTAAAGATGGTAGTTTTGTACATGCCCCCTGAAAACGTTCATCAACTATAATAAAGCCGATTGGGAGAGCTTCATGGGGCTCACCAAACGAACCTTGCGAGAGCTGCCACTCCCCTCCTCTTGCGCGCAGGGTGAGAAATCATTTAGAAGTTCTCTTCTCAAGGCGCCAGGCGCTGCATCCCGGCAGAATGCCGGCGATCTTTCATTTCCTGCCCTTTCGGAAGAGGCCAGGGCCCTGATTCAGGAGCGTGACGAGCTCTGAATCAGAGACCCCAACCACCTCAACCTTCCAGATCTTGAAGGCCGCACCACGAAGGCCTTCACGGCCTGTGCCAGGAAGGCATGGATCGACACAGTCTCACCCCTCTCGACTATGGAATCTTCTCCGTAGCTAGTCGGGCAAACATAAATCCACCGCCCCTAACCAGCCCATCATCTTCGATAGCACTCAGGTGTCATGTGCCCGTGAAGCAGCCACTGGCTTCTGCAAACAATTCATATGCACACGATCACTCCTGGACCAGGAACTCATGAAAAGAATTCGGGCCCTTAAAGAAGAATTCGTTAGCTGCCTCTGGACCATGACCAGTTCTTTACTCCTCAGCAAGTAGGTGCTGCCATCCGAGCCTCAAGTAACTCCTCGGCCGAGGGCCCTGATGGACTGACATCATTACACATCAAGCATCTTGGCCCCCACGGTCTCCTGTTCCTGACCACTCTTTTCAATCTCTCCCTGGCGCATGCTAACCTGCCGAGCATCTGGAAGGCATCCAACATTATCTCCATCCCCAAACCTGGTAAACCTCTCCGACTGTAAATACTACCGTCTGATATCACTGCTTTGTTCGGCGGTGAAGATCCCAGAGCGCTGGCTCCTTCCGCTTTTTGTGGAGTCCTTGGAAGTGTCTGACTCCCAACACGGGTTCCGCTCTATGTGGTCGACCACTTCAGCCCTCCTTCCCCTAGTCCAACATATTGTTCATTGGTTCAACCAACATCAACCCCCACCTGGTCGACAGCTCTAACAGTGGACTTCATGGACGTAAGTAATAGGAAGTTTGAGCCTTCGTTTCCGAGCAGGACGATATCAAAGAGGAAAGAGCAAGGGACATATAGCATGTCAAGAGAAACAGGCAACCCAAACACGAAGGTGTTCCCACATAGGATCAACGCGCATGGGAACAGCAAGTCGGGAAAGAAGAGGAAGAACAGAATAAAGCATGAACAAGTAGGAGTATGAATTCGGGAAAGAAGCAAAGTGGGCACGAACGAGAGACCTCCGGAAGGCCTAGCTAATGCCTGAGGTAACCTATAGGGGCCCCCTAGGGTTGCTTGACCCCATAGCATAGGATGGACGAACCTAAACTAATCTAACCCTATGGCCTATGGCCCATCCCATGCCCCATTAGGGGTGGACTTCAATTCCTTTGATACAGTCTCCCACCACCACCTGTTAACTAAGATCAAGCGATCAGGCTTACCCCACAACCACATTAGGTTGAACTTTGCCTACCTACGTGGGCGCCGCGCCTCTTGCCTATGGGCTGGTAAAAGGTCGCCTTTCCGTCCCATGCACGCGGGGGTCCCCCAGAGTTCGGTGATCTCACCGCTCCATTTTAACAACTAGCTATGTCAACGACTTCCCCCAGGTTGGTGACGTCACCCCTTCTTACGCAGACGACTTTACCGTCCTATCTTCGGTTACTCGCGTCCCGGAGGCAGCAACGAGCCTAACACGCAACGCCTCGACAATTGAGATGTGGGCTGGAGAGAGAGCTTTAACCGTCTCCCACTCCAAGACCCATTCCACATTGTATAAGTCAGACTATCACCAATTTAAGAAAGACCCAGCATCCAAGATGGGTGTGTCGAACCTCACCCTGAAGCGCAACCCGAAAATTTTGAGCGTGAAGTTTGACCCACACCTCACTTTTGCTTCTTACACAAGTTATGTTCGCAACAGGTGCTGCTCCCGCCTGCGGATTCTTGCAGCGCTGGCCGGCGGTTGTTGGGGACAACAGAAGAAGACTTTATTATTGACTTATCAGGCCCTCACCAGAAGCGTCATGCTTTACGCCGCCTAATGTCTCTAGAACCGTCGTGAGTAAGCTGCAGGCAGTACAGAATGCAGCCCAGCGCACAGTCACCGGATCCCACCGCATGGCTTCGGCGCATCACCTCCACCAAGACACCTCGACCCTACCAGGTAGAGACAGTCTAGGGTTGCTGTAGAAACAGTATCTCCTCAGCGCATCACGGGTACATCATCCTGCCCACGGCACTATCATGGCCCCCTCGGGCTCTCGCCGCATTCGGCACACTCTCCAGTCAAAGTTTGAAAAGGACATCGCTCCCCTTCTTATAGATAGGATTCCTCCTCCCGAGCAGCACCGCGCTGCCTTGAGTGCTTTACACACCTCTGCTGTCGCAAAAGCAGCAGCTACATATCCCCCTAGCAGAGTTCTGGGCTATCAATGCCCGCCTCTCTGTGCGGAGGAGTCTCTACTCCCCAGATCCTTTCGAACTACCCTCTCCCAGCTACGCTCTGGCCACTGCTTAGTCTTAGTGGATTATAAGTTCCGAGTGGAACGGATTGCTGATTCCTCATGTCAACTGTGCGAACTTAACGAAGAGTCTATTTGTCACTTATTCTCTTGCTTTTAGTCACCCCACTGATCTTTCGGTGAGCAGTCTCAGGCTGGACCCGCTCGGGGCTGCGCGTTTCCTCGCTTCTCTTCCTCTCTTCTACTTTCTCCCTCCTCTGCCTAGGCCCCCACAAGAGCCTCCTCCCTAAGCTGGCAATGGCGGACCCTGACGATGGCAACCAACAACAACATGTACAACTTAGGACAATTTAAAAATGGCACGCCGGAGTCAGAGTGGGAATAAACATACCGACTCAGACTCGTAGAGCAAGTGAGATTCCGACTTTCCCTAAAATCCTCCGACTCCGGCCGACTCCAACTCCGTAGCCCTGCCCATAACAATGGATGTGCATACTTAAGTAACTAGAGATCCCGTTTTGAACAGGAGTACAAAAAAGTTCACATTGGTAGTAATTTGAATGATACATTCATTTATGTTTGATAAGAGATATACTTCAACCTTTCAACTCGTCTGTGTGAAATAATGTAAGAGAAAAGGATGTCAACATCCAATCTCTGATTAAATAATCAAGTCGGACTGGATATGCCCGACTTGCAGGAGAATTCCTGCAGCTACATTAGCACCCTGAACAATGAGGGTTTTTAGCTGAAATCCGTAATTGTCTCCTTTTATTTCATCACGTCGTGCCTAGCTAGAAATTTTAAATTTTCTGTAAAGTATTCAGCTGCTACAGATGACCAAAACGCTGGGATCGTTCAGTTTCTAAGTAAACTAGCTGTGAGAACAGTGGTCTTTGCCTTAACATCTACATTAAAGCATTTTCCACAAACACCATAAATCAGAACGACATGCATGGCAAATGCCAATTTATAATTGAGCATGGAATGCTTAGTTTGGCTCTAGCACTGTGCAATATCTACCTCATCAGACAACAACCAAGCATCCAACTAGTAGTAACTAATGAAGCCAAAACCTATTTTTGTTGAACATAACAGCGTGGAATAGAATAGGTGCAAGACAGTAAAAAAAAGTGACAACAGTAAAATACTGTTGTGATTCTTTGAGGCTGTATTAGTTCGAGTGGAGCCGGAACGTTATATATGAGGGGCTAATACTCAAACATTCTATTCCAGTGGTGGCACCAAGAGGCTTGGGGTAGGTCTCTAGTTCCCTGAATACTGAGCCTAGCCTTCAAATAATGAGTGAAGCCCCCTTAGCCAAGGCCTCCTAGAGTACGTGCAGGCCTGGGTTTGGGTCCTGGAAATGGTCCGATAGCATACAGTCCCTAAACAATCTATGAGACGCAGCTTGATTATTTTGGTAACTAATTTGCATATTTCAGACATATAGGGAAGGAGAACAATAGCTAGTTATTTAAAACTACCTAGAGGTCTCAAAATTCAAAAGCTTGAGTATTTTTTATCAAGATAAGGCCGAAATAGGCAGAGTAGGAATCAAAAATATCAGGGGGGTCGTGGGTCGTGGAACTGTTCCACCAACTTGGCGGCGTACAGACCCAGGCCTGTACTCTAGAAGGCCATGCCTCAGTCCCTAAAATAGCTACCAAGCAGCCCGCATTCATCTATTCCATAGCAATGTCAGCGCCCCACACGCATTTTACCCAAGCCCTCCCTCAGTCCCTCTTTTCAACACTGCTACCATGCAACCAATACAGTACCGGTATTTATTTATTGTCCAGCAACATCAACAATACAACTTTTTACTAAAGCCCCCCTCAGCTCGCCCATTGTGATCTACTGGAGCAGCAAGATAACGGGAGAGCACCTAAAACAACCGGCATAAAATCATGGATGAGGCCAGCCACTTACCCTCTGATAAGATAACGACCCAATTATGAAAGTTTATCAGAGGTACACACTACATAGAAAAAATAGTTATATACATAACTGCCACGACCTTGATCAGTTTTTCCTTTTTGTAAATTGCATCGCAATCTAGGATGAAAACTGAATAACAAAATAGGTATTCTTTAGAAAATGTCATATTTGCAAACTGAAGATTTAGCAAAAATGTCAAGAAGTGTGAGACTATTATTCATGAAAGGGGGATGTAAAATCAGCAGTTTTGGCCTGTTTACATATAAGCCAACCCACATGATAGCCTGCAGGAGATTGAAACGATAGCTAAATTTTTTCTACCATTTTTTTTCACGTAACACATACAATTATGGACATATAGAGAATAAAAACATTATACATCAGCTCTAGCGTTTCATTTGTGGGTGATAAATAAGTATCACTACTCAGCACAGTGAATAAGGGAGTGAATATGTAGTTTAGGTCTCCCTAGACACAACAGACCTAACTATGAGAATAAGGGACTGAATATTTAGCTTAGGTCTCCCTAGACACAATAGACCTAACTTTGTGAGTGAGGGAGAGAGTAGGTATGTAGGGTAGTTTGAGCCTACGTAGAGACAACTATGGTATTTCAAGAAAGAAAAAGTTAGGCACTGGTATATAGAGTATGTCAACAGAAATATGGAATCTAGCCTATGCATGATTATGTTCTCACGAAAGATTAATTAGCGTGGAAAATGCAAGTATTAAAAAGACAGGAAAAGCAGAAAAACATGAACAGTATGCAACAATAGAATAGAAGGGAGTAGAGTGAGCTTGGAAACAGGGTAAACAATGCGGTTACCCAAGGGCACTATCCCCATAACATAGGATGGGCAAACCTAACCTTATGGCCCAAGGCCCATCCTATGGCCCCTGAAATGAGAATACATATACCAGCAGACACTTGCATCAATTCTGAAAGTATGGAAGCTACAAAGTAGACGACGAAGCTTTTGTGGCAGCCATCATGTTTCTTACTGACGAAAAATATTTCCCTCTTCATCACTCGAGTAACAATCTTGATGTAGGTCAAGCATGCTGGTGTCCTGAAGTTGATATAGCAGAAAAAAATCTGGCGTCATTTGATACAAAATCATAAATGAGCAACAGCACAGAGCCCTGGTAGGTTTACATGTAACTGTGTCATCAGCTTTTTCCTGTTGCCAGAAATGAAGGCGGCTAGCAATTGCAGGGCCTCCAAGAGCATGCAGGGCACAAACCGAGCAGCAGATGTGAGGAAGTGGGATTAGTATGGACAGAGCTAGTCAAATAGCCGCCGTGAGCATACCATAATAAAAAATTAAAATCTTACATAGAAATACAATATGGAGTATTTAATGCACTTTCGATACATATTTTCAAGCAAGCCATTAATAATAACATGTATTAAGAACATAAAGTATACCCATATCCAGTCAGCCATACTAAAGGCAAGCTCGATTGGGTGATGAAATTAAGCCTGCGGGGCTTAATCTGTCTGAGATTTCAGACAAGTGTGCTGGCTATGACCCGCTAATGCAACATTCAGGTGTTGACACCTATTAGAGTCCTAGTACGACTTCAAGTACTCAATCTTATTTAAAAATAAAAAGGAGATTTCAGTCGCTTAAAAGGTAACGGTAAAGTGAACTTTGACTGCGCCCACATTCGTGCAGTAGATATAGGCAAACTAGTCTCAGGGAGCAGGTACAGCTGCAGCCGACTTCGGGTTGCTAAGAATTATGGCGCAATTAGCGGGAGGTTCAATGACCAGCGTCATTCAGCACAACTCTGCAGCCCGTAAGGTCTGCGGCGACTGTGGGGTTAATACGCTGACTCGGCAGTTGCGTGCACGCACTGCGCCGTGGCGGAACTTGCCTTCCTCGGAGATGAGGGGAGGTGGGGGGTCGCGGGTCATTTGAATTTTCAGTCAAATTGGCGCCATAGTGCTTGATGACCCGTGATCGACTGCAGCTGCACTTACTCCTCAGGGGCCACTGGGCCTATATCCGTAGCACAAATAAGTGTGGGTGGGTTTCCCAGTTAAGGTTGCGGTCAAAGTTGACTTTACCTTTACATTGCTTCTAACACCTGCAACACGATCCAGTGTGGCAAGGCTAACTTTCCTGTCTGCAGTTCCGTACAAGTCAAGTCGAGTGGGCATTACTTAGATTGACTGTGAGGAGCCAATCAAACAAAGCCTACACTGTGCGTCGGTTACAGAAGCTCACCTGTGGTAGTTGTTGAGTCAGGACTGGCGGATCGCTTGACTTCAATATGCTCCACAAGTGAGGGCAGGGCGAGTGGGTCTTCCTCGAGAAGTGTTTCCTGCTTAACTATCACCGTATCAAGTGCCGATTGAGAAACAGCGCCAGACTTGTGTTTTACTGCACCCGTAGATACCTTGATGATGAAATAGGTGTACATTTACATCATCAACATACAAACATGCTAATATAGTCTATAAAGTTACTACTAATGGCATATTTGTTAAGATTCATCACCATTAAATGGTGCCAGTACACTATGCTATTAAATTGGAACTAGCCTATGTCTGGATTTTGCAGTGCACACCCCACCTCATTACACTGGGTGTAGGATACAAAACAATATATTAAATTGCTTGCCTATTCTCACATGCTCTTCAGTAATTTCCAGGTTGGTAATAGCAACAGTGTCAACCGTCCACCTCTTCACTGGTCAGCAGTCACCCAGCTACTAAGCCAATTCTCGTACCACTGCCTGGGCTGCCAGTGATATTTTTGAGCATTACCTCGGGAAAACATTCATGTTTTAAAATGGATGCAGAAGGACATACTGTATACACACACACACTGAAGCTGTACATCCTAGCAGACACTCTGTAGGTTTGAATTATGAAAAAATAACACGATCTCAGTACAGTGGTAACTATCACAAATTGGCTTACATCAAGGTCTGATTTTCACTGAAAAAAAAAAAAAAAAAAAAAAAACCTGGAAGTCAGGGTCCCTTACAATTCAACTCATCTGACAAGTGTCAAACAACCGTGAAACCTAAGCATTGAAGAGCACCCAACGCAACCGCATGTCATAAAAGAGGAAAAGAGAACAAATATCGTCACTTGATGTACAGGCTTGTTGACACGGAAACCTCATCAAACCTAACCTACATGTTCGTCAGGCCCTAACTGATTATGCAAGCATGGACTAGACCCTGGATCTGGGCAGGGATGCTGAAACACTTTGTCGAGTTAGATAAAATAAAAACACTGAAGTAGCAATAAAAATAATGTCTAAGGTATTCAGACCAGTTGTACTGACAGAGAAGTAATCTTCAATGAATTCATCAGAAGTTATAGCTACACTGATAACACCGGAAGACAAAGGTTAATGACTCCAATCTAGATTCTTCATCTTCAAAGCAGCAGTTGCAGTAACAGTAACTAAGCAGGCGTTTCTAGCATATCAGCGAATGTCGTTGTCAAGGTGGGAACTTCAAAACTGCTAGGTCCGCTACTTATAGTATGGAACTAGTTGGTATCAAATATACGCTTGAAATATTAACACTATACATAATTAGAGAGGCTGGTCGAAAATTCACCAGTTGTTTATTATCGGTCTATAGATTTCTGATATTTATTGGTATCTGTTATAACATTTTTGATTGAATTAAGAAAACGTTGATTCTAAGAAGCGTCGTTGTTTTGTCTGTTAGCATTGCTATAGAATTTGAAAGTCTGACCAATTATTTTCATCCATATAATATACAATAATGGAAGTTGAAGAGAACTCGCATGTATTCCATCAGTCACACCTTATGTCACTGCATTATTAGCAGCAGGAAAACAAGGGGCACAGCAAGATGGCAAAAACCTGTTTACCTAACCTCAAAAGTTAACCTTATCAAGAAGAACTGCAACCAGATGCAAATACCTCACCCCCAGCGGAAAATCATTCTGGTTGATGCTTGAGGGGATCAACCCAGATTTTTAAAAAATATTTATTTGATGAGCGATTGTTCTGAAATTTGGACAGAATATGTAATTTTGAAAAAGAAAGAAATTTTGCTCCTACAAGTTTTTTTGATTTAGCCATTATTTTTCGAGATAATAGGAAATATATATAGCTATGTATTGTGAAATTTCAAAAGAAGAGATGTTAAAAATTTTCCAAGTAAGATAAAAAATAATGACAGTATTGAAATCCTTGAAGCATTCCTGACAAAACTATAAAGCCCGATTTTCCATTTTCTATTTGTTTTCTTTTGATCTGCAGTTTATGATCACTAGTTATCTGAAATATAGCTGAAAAAAGCAAAATATTTTACTTTAGGCTTTGTCAAATTGATAAAAATTTATGAGGCAAAAATGGGAAATCCGGCTGTGAAGTTTTGTTAGGAATATTTCAAGGATTCCAATACTGCCATTGTTTTTTGTCTAGCATGAAAACTTTTTGACTTCTATTCTTTTTTAGGTGGAAAAATAACATTTTACAGGAGAGGTAAAAAACATAAAATATTGTTGTGAAATGTTATATATATAATGCCCTTTCTTGCAATATGAATGATTTTTAATGCTGCATTTATGTTGTATTAATATCTACAAATCAACAAATAATATTCATGCATCATTTCATGATTTTTGACCACCATATTATGTTATAGGAACCCTCTCTGGGGGTCCCATAACATAATACGGTATATATATACCTATATATCCCATTATTTCAAAAAACTAAGGCATAAATCACAAAAGTTGTAGAAGCAATTTGTATTTCTTTTTCAAAAATACATATAATGTGCAAATTTCAGATCAATTGATTCACAATTGATAATTTGGACCCCCTACCTTTGGACCCTCTTTGGGAGGGCCCCCCCCCCCTCCTGGTACCCCTAGTCCCATAAAATTTTAGGATACATTTTCCCATTACCTGATTACTCTTTCTCAGCAGCAAAGAAAAAATTGATAATTTTGCCCAAAATTGCTGGGTTTTGCTGGTGTACCAGGTGTGTGGTGCATCTCCGATATTACATCTGCTGTCGATCCTACACCACAATACAGCACTTACTTTGTAACCATTTTTCACAAACTGAGTTAGTCAATAAAAGCCATTCTTGCCGTACTGGCGTGTACCTGTCCCTATCTGATACATGGTGCCCCGAGTCGCGTCACGTCATGGCGCAGTATAGATTTCCGGCAGCTCTTAATTTTCTTGAGCCGAAATGGGACACTTGGCGAGCTTCGTTCATGACGTTTCGGCTGGTGACCAAGCTGCACAAAGAGGACGATGCCATACAGATCGCCAGTCTCAAGTACTGCATGGG
>LQNS02278129.1:1683545-1695103 GCA_001587735.2 Parhyale hawaiensis | reverse complement strand
GGAGCTGCGGTCCCTAGCCGTCGTGCACCCGAGGCTGGCTGGCGATCAATCGAATTTTTAATATAACTGAAATAAACTTCTAATATCGATTGTATTTGTCTGGCCTGTCTCAGTCCCATGGGGCCCTTTCCGCTATGGCTCGAGTAATTTCACGGAGCCATGGTAGAATCGGGGCCTAATCTTTTCTCACAAGCAGTAGTCACATCTATAAAACCATGACAAATCCTCTGTCCACGTCCTTTTGGTTTGATAATCCTAGTTGCCGAGAATAACTTAATCAAAATTAAACATTATTAAATTGACGTAGCCTCGTCGCAAGAGGTAAATAATTAGGAGCTGGTCAAAAGGAAAGTGAAAAGTGGACGAAAGGCTATGGACAGAATTAAGGCCAGTCGGATATTGTGCAGGGTCCCACGACACGATCCCACGGCGTGATCCCATAGCGATCACAACGCAAGCTTACGGCACGAATTCGCGTCACGCCGCACCAGCTGAATTGTACGAGTTCAGCTACCGTAAAACGGGGTGATTTAGGACGCCGAGGCAACTTCGGACAAAAACAACACTAGCCAACATCACCTCCAAAAGTTGTACTCAACTGATCGGCCACTCCTGCATAACCAACATGCCATCAGTTAAGTACCAACTTTAATTTCTTTCAGTTCCTCTCCTTATTTTAATTTAACTAACTAAACTTCATTTTAATCAGCTCATAAAAATATTTTCCGTTTTGCTTTTCCTCTTCTCTCGGCAGGATTCCAAAAGAAGGTGGACGAGGAGAAGATAAATATTTTCAAATCTCAATAAGACTTATTAACTTTTCTAACTATAATTTCCTTGAAGAGTGAAAAAATATTAATAGAGCCAAATAAAAATAAACATAACGGGCCAAGACAAAGTGTTGTCTAATCGATGAAAATAGAGGACATCCAGGTTCCATGAATTTCGCATAAAATAATACTTTTTCTGGATTACGAATTTTATTTTTACCAAGCCGAAGCCACCCTCCAGCACGTCGATGAGTAAATTTTCAATGGATCTCCAATTCCCATAGTTTTCTGGAAAAGACATGTGGATGATATCCTCGCCGTAATACCGAAAAATTACATTGCGTAATTTCATGGATTCTTGAACAGCATTGAGAAGGAACTGCTCTCGTCATTCAAGAGTTTCATTACATCATACTGACTTCATTGTGATAACTTTATAAGTGAATATTCATACACATTGTAAAGCAATTATGATCATTTTAATTTAATTCAAGTTATTTTTAGCTTTAGCTATTTAATTCTTTATGTTTATAGGTACATTTTTGCTTTTATTTTTTTTTGTATTATTAATAAACGAACGTGGTGGCCAACATGACAAAGATGTTACTAAAACATGTGGCAACGCTGTACTTCAACTACTATGTTCAAAGATAATTTTGAAAATAATAAGTGTGAATGAGGATAAATTAAGCACTACGAGGATATGAAAGAAAAATATTAGTAGCAATGATGTTTAAGAAGTTGACTAATGATTAAAATAGAAATTATCGTAAAGAAAATTGTCCAAAACAAAAAGGAGTATGAACGAAACAATGCGAAAAATAGCGAGCGCCGCTCAGTAGAGGTTCCCTCCTTCAAACGCATCAACGACTGCGCCTACCCCAGCAAGGTGTGTATGAAAGTGCTATTCTTCCCTAAACAAAATTGGTATAGTGCGCAATACATGACTATTGTTTGATCTAGGTTAAAGGTGAAATTCCTATGCTTTAAAGCAGTAGGAATCGAGTGCTGAGCTTGGCCTGGAATAAACATTTCCTTTCTAATAAAATTCCAGCTTCAAATCTAACTTCTAAGGTCCCATAAAATGGCGGGGGTTTGCTGTCAGAGTAAAATGCGAAGCTTATGGCAATCATTATAATAAAATTGCAGCGAATATATTTCATACAGTGCGGACGGTAGCAATTCCTGACTGGAGTAAATAACAATATAGGTGCAGTGCTGTGACTTATAGCTGATAATGTATTGAGATATGCGATTATACATATAAACAATTATTACAGGGTATCAGTGCTGACGCTGAACTGCACATTGTGTCAGTACCGACGCCGAAACTGCACAGGGTATCAGTACCGACGCCGAAACTGCACAGGGTGTCAGTACCGACGCCGAAACTGCACAGGGTGTCAGTACCGACACCTAAAGTGAGCAGCACCCGGCATAACGACTCAACACACCGCGCCGACTCTGCGCCAACCAGCCATCTTCTCAACTCAACAACCGGCCATTTTCTCAACTAGCAGGTCCAGTATACCCTCCATTACCTTCTGTTTCTCTCCTTATTAACCAATAATTAACTCTGATCAACTCAAGACGTCAATATAAAATATATATTTTGCTTTTTTCTTTTCTCAACAGAATCCCGAGTCAAGAAGACGAGGACCCAATTAATCATTCATACAAATACACAAATAATTTTATTTGTTGTTTTGAGCCTTTGCAAATCAATTTAATAACTAAAAAGGGGCCGCATTCTAGATTGAATGTTTCACATGTGTGGTACTCAATTAGCAACCACCACAACAATGTGGTGACCAGTATGGGGAAAATCGGCCATGGTTGTGATTTCTTTGATGGTTACCTTATATAACAGCCAATCACCGCTCTAAGTACCTACCGTACATGCATTATAACAGGCAGTTTTAGTAGTATTATTATTATTTTAATTACTAGATACAATGGTTTATTTTAATCTCATTTGTGCTGGCATCTCAGCACAGCTTTAACTAACAGCTTCAACACTGACGTACCAGTATTAACTTTAACAGCATTATTTCTGTAAGTTGTTTGTAGTATTTATAGAGCCAGTTCCATATCATCTCTATTAGCTGTCCACAGTAATTACACAGCCAGTCTCACTTATGTTTCAGTGGCTCAATGACTCTGCAGAATTGGTTAAGAGGGAACTGCTCTCGTCATTCAAGAGTTTCATTACATCATATTGACTTCATTGTGATAACTTTATAAGTGAATATTCATACACATTGTAAAGCAATTTATGATAAGTTTAATTTAATTCAAGTTATTTTTAGCTTATTTAATTCTTTATGTTTATAGGTACATTTTTGTTTTTATTTTTTGTATATTTTTTTATTTCGGAGTGCAGAACAAGGCCCTACACTAGGGCTGGGCTTCGCTTCGTTTTCCTTCGGATATACATTGAAAACAAATGCTTTTCTTTTGCTCACATGAACAACTTTCAGATGTAGGTTTGCCATCATCTGCATTCTAGCCTATTTTCTTCCTGCCAGTTTTCAATGAAGCAAAAAAAAAAATGTTTTGATGTATGAAGAAAGTGATAGAAATCAGATTCCATATCAGAGTTAAGAAAAGCAGAAAATAGCTTCATTATGTCGATGTCAAGACTGTTTCAAGCATGAAATGCATTCAGGCAAAGGGATAAAGATTTCAGTTTTGCCATCTTCTACAACCTGGTAGTCGATATCCACGAAAACACAGCTTAGTTACAAAATCTGCAACATGACCTATTGTCGACTATTTCCTTAAGAGCGTGACATAAAACATATAAATATATAAACAAATAAACACACGACGGTGTTTACTATTACTATGTTGTTTGATAATGACGTAAACGCCAAAGCCAGCTGGTTTGAACGTCCAAGGACTGATTTTATTGCCGCACTAGACGTTTTATTTACGTTAATCAACGTTAAAATAGACGTTTGGGATTATTAAAATCTCAACTTCAGTGATCTCTGAAAATCCTAAATGTTGGAATTGTTTGAAATTTAAGAATAAAGGGATTCAATTTACCACAACCATTAAAATTCACTAGCCGACACATGACCCGTTGGGTAGTCGGTCATCACGATCATCTTTGTTCTCACAAAAAATAGGTGTTATCCATCTAGTCTCAGACCACACGGTATTCGGCCGTCCACTCAAGGCGCATATAAATTAATAACTTTGTAGAGGTAGAACAAGACAGTCTTATGGGCTTTCCGACTCGGTGACGTTGTAAATAATATCTTCTGGAAATAAAACCGTCCCATACACTGTTGTATTGATACTAATTTGTATTGGCAAAGGACAGTTTCTCCAAGTAAAATGCACGATTGTTGACAAGAGCTTATGCCACAGATTCAGCAGCCACACTTAAATTATCACAGCTGAGTGAGAGGTACAATTACTGCAGCATCTCTGGTAAATCTTTCATAAGCTCATTTTCTTCAAGCTGTTGTAATACTACGAAAGGTAAATATTGAAACAGGGTGAAAAATTAGTTCATTTACTCTAAAAAATTAACTAAATCTATCATTAGGACTATTACAACATGTATTGAGCAATTTAAGGCTCCCATTCGACAACAGAGGTGAGGCTCGCTCGATTGGGTGCAGCAACTGAGCTTCCAGGGTTGGCTTGCCCAAAACTTTAAAGAGCTGCTCAAGTAGTACCGGTAGTATTGGCGATCAGGTGTCGACACTTCACCAATATCGAGACTTCCATAATTATTATTAATATATTGTGTAATTTGAGTCTCCGTTTCCACAACAATGGTGATATAACAGAGGAAGAAGCAAGAGAAATATAGTATGACAATAGAAATATGGGGAACCCATGCACGAAGGCGTTCCCACACAGGATCAACGCGCATGGGAACAGCAAGTCGGGAAAGAAGAGGAAGAACAAAATAAAGCATGAGCAAGTAGGAGTATGGAAATGGAAGGAAGTAAAGTGGGCATGAAAGATAGACGTCCCGAAGGAGACTTCCAAAAACTGAGCGTAGCTCAGTAAAAGAGAAACTTCAGCTGACTTACCGTATTAGGTTTCTTTTTACAGCTTACGATACGACATGATTCGAAACTACACGACACGATTCGAAACGACACGACATGATTCGAAACGACAAGACATGATTCGAAACGACACGACATGATTCGAAACGACAAGACATGATTCGAAACGACACGACATGATTCGAAACGACAAGACATGATTCGAAACGACAAGACATGATTCGAAACGACCGAGCAAAAGTCAAGCCTCCGATGCTTAATTTGGGCGGTCAGTCGAACACGCCCTAAATGTAACATCAGGTTGTAATGGAAGTTGTGACCATTAATAATTCCAAATTTTGGTGCATCGTCTTGTATTGTAGCTACATCATACTGCAGCAAAGTCCATTACACGCCAGTAGAACTGTGTGATGGCACAGCATGGATTTGACGCAGGGAGTAATAGTACAAAATAAAAACATCAGCATATCCTGACACTATGGAATGGGCGCCCCCGGAATAAAAGTTTCCAAACTCCGATTCTTTCCCCTAATTCTAGCTCATATTATTCCAGCACAATATTATTCTATCAATTCCAGCACAATATTATTATATTAATTCCAGCACAATTTTTAATCCCTACTTCTCCTTACGATTTCCTGTGACGACTGACACTTTCGCTGGCACGTTCAAGTGCTCACAAAAACAAGAAATACAGGCAAAGTAAACAAACAGCGGTTTGAGTCCAAAGGCTTCGATACCCTCGAATATGCGAACAAGACACACTGACATTGATGAACGCATGTTAGCTTCGAAACCTCAGAAAAAGTACGAATCACGATGCAAGAAATGGCTTAGAGACGCTGTATGTATCTGTATTGTGTGGACTTCACCGTAGGAAAAGAAAGACCAGCATTCAGATATACAGTATGTACGTTTGCCATCATCTGCATTCTGGCCTAGAAATAACAGTTAGGGCACTTGCTGCAAAGCTTCCTGTGATTTAAGTTTCTCTACTTCTAAAGCATTTTGGACAAGTTGACGGTTTTTAGAGTTTGTAAAATGGCTCAACCTACAATTGCAACATCTAGGTTCAGTGGCAGCACGGTCTTTTAGGTCATTGCGCCTCATTCCTTAATACCCGCGATGCGTCTGGGGCGGTTAAACACTTAATCTAATAATAATGTTCCCTTGTGTGTGGATTTTGAGTGGGAACACCCTAGTGTAAAAATGTGCATGGATTCCACGTTTCTTTTGGCATGCAATGCGTCTATCCATTTGACTGGTCGCAGCATAACGGCACAGGAAGCGGCCACTCAGCCTGATTATTTTTACCTCCGCCAGGGAGGTTATGTTTTCGTCGAGTTTGTCTATCTGTCTTTACGTCTGTCACCAAAATAACTCAAAAGGTATGGACGGATCTTTATGAATTTTTTTTTACAGGGATTGTTAGCTATGTTAAGAGGAATAGATGATTAACTTTTAGTGAAGATCCGTACAACTGTTTGTTTGCCTCTTTTTCCTAAAGCTATAATTCAATAAGTTATGGACGGATTTTGATGATATTTGCAAGAGCTGTTAGCTATATCTCAAGGAGTAAACGACTAAATTTTTGTGACGATCTGTTCGCTCGTCCCCGTGTTTGATTTCATGGTAGTTATGAACTGAGTTTTAAGAAATTTAAAGGAATTGTTAGAAATATTAAGACATAAATGATCATATTTTAGTGATGAACGGTTGTTATTTTTGACTGTTTGTCCAAGTTTTTTTTATTTTTGTCAGCAATATATTTCGCAAATTTATGAACGAATCTTCAAAAAATATTACAGAAACTGCTATTACATAGAGTCAAATGGCACAAATAACCAGATTGTGGTGCTGATGAAAATGAAATCCTAGATCTACTACTAATTTGAATTCGTAGTTAGTGTTGTGTTACTTGGCAGAGGTATGCGCTCCCAGAACGCTCTACTTATTAGCATAATATACATTATATTCTTCTACTATTTCCGATACATTTCATGATATAAGATACAAATTTCTGCAGAAGCTGGCTCCACAGTGTTAACATGACAAGTAGAACTTGGACCAATTCTAGTCGTCGAGACAGTAAACGGCGCAAAGCATCACTGAGACACGGAAAAGAAGAAGCAGAAATACAGGAAAGAGAAACTTTGTGCGGAGGGTCCCTTCGGCAGGTAAGGGCCCAATTGTATGGGTCGCGTACCACCATCCGGCGGCCCACCTTGCGGAGCAGGAATTAAGAAAACCAGCGAAGTATATAGCATCTACTTAACCCCACATACTAACCTCGTCAGCAGGAACCGTAGCCAGCTACAACATGTCCTGCGGAGAAGGTACTCGGGACAGTCCCCGGGTGAGTGGTACCCATATATATTCTGACAGGGATATGGCACGCCAGAATATACCCAACGCCGAAACACGTACCTACTATTATAAAACTGAGCTCAAGTCTTCTTAATAAAACAAAACTTTGCTCTTGTGATCAGTGAAATGGATAGACACATTGCATGCCAAGAGAAACGTGGAATTCATGCACATTGCACAAGGGTGTTCCCACACAGAATCAACACACATGGAGACATTATTATTATTAGATTCAGTGTTTTACCACCCCAGACACAGCGCGGCGATTTAGGAGTGAGGCGCAATAAACTTCCTCTCCCAACTGTTGGGCAGTATTGCTCCCAGGAACACACAAACATGGGAACAGGAAGTCCGCAAAGCAGAGGAAAGCATCATCAACAGAAGTATGAAGAGGAAAACAGTCAAGTAGATAACAGCTAAGAAACAGGCAACTGCAGCAGCGCGTTCTAGGTAAAGACCTGGTAAAACTTGCAGCCTTAATAACACTGATAGTTATCAAATGAACATTGAAAGGAACAGACTCTCCTTTTGCCTAAGCAGTTTTTTTAGTGCAACTCCCAAGTCGTGTTGCTTTCAGTCCGTTGTGGGATTTTGTTTGCATGGGAATTAGTGGAAAAAACGCTCACAGTATCTATTTACCTGATATTACATGGTAACTAGTGAACATCTGGAATCGACTCCCTTCCAACGTTGTCGGTGCGGAGACATGCAACACGTTTAAAAATCGACTTGACAAACATTTTGAGAGACACCCATCACAGCTAAGAACACCTTCTCCCATCACAGCTAAGAACACCTTCTCCCGTGACAGCTAAGAACACCTTCTCCCGTGACAGCTAAGAACACCTTCTCCCGTCACAGCTAAGAACACCTTCTCCCGTCACAGCTAAGAACACCTTCTCCCATCACAGCTAAGAACACCTTCTCCCATCACAGCTAAGAACACCTTCTCCCATCACAGCTAAGAACACCTTCTCCCATCACAGCTAAGAACACCTTCTCCCATCACAGCTAAGAACACCTTCTCCCATCAAAGCTAAGAACACCTCCCATCACAGCTAAGAACACCTTTTCCAAGAGTCACAAGCGCTCAAGGGCTAAAACTTCAGAGGCCATCTTAAACCATAACTGTGTTTCTTCCGCCCCAACTAACTTAACGCCTCTTAGCGCCTGGTATCTGCAGCTATAAATCGAGCTTGCATGATCGTTTCGTCGGCTGAAATTTCCCCCTCTCTTCTTCTTCCTCAGTCATTTAAATGATACTGACAATGGCAATAGTTCGTAGTGAGTCGGGACGTGAGTCCCGAATCTCAGCCTGTTATAACGGGACCCAGCATGTTATAACGGCTGTTTTTAGCGCACGCGTCCCTGCCGTTGAAGCAGCGTTGCTTGTACAAAATGTTCGAACGTTTATGTAGCTACGTTATAAACACAACCCTGGGTTCACCAAAATGTTACTAGAATATTAGCCAGCAAGTCAGTTTGCTGATCAAGTGAATTAGAAAAATTTTGAATATTGCCCCAAATTTGTAGTGCATTAGAATTCAGAAAGGCATGAATTTTTCCAAAGTTTTAACGAAACGAACGTTTTGTACTGCGTACGGTGGACACAAAACTCTAGTGAGAAGTTGTCGTCTTAACGTTGTGTAACCGACGTTTCTGTTAGCGGAAAATACTGTCAATATCACCTCATCAATAACATGTAGGCATTGTACGTCCCCCAAAAGGCTATTACGACTTTGATGAGAAACGCGGTTTTAGGAAGACATCTCTTTTCAAAAGCAAATGCCATGCTAGAGAAGTTGTTATATCAATAGTTAAATTCAATTGTTGGTGCAGGAAATTCAGATTTGGGAACAATAAAGTAATATGTAGAGGGACTTAACAACATATAAAAATATGTATACACTATGGTTAAATTGAACATAAAAATATTGGGGAGTAATTGGGCTCGACATATTAACTAAGCGTCACAATTTCCCGCACCTTCCCCCAAATCTTTACGATGCCACTGGGATATAATGGCTATTCTTCGTCTTCATTTCGCACGCTTTCAAAGTCTTTGCCAGCGGATATGCTGAACTGAAGTCGCACACGGTCGCAGAGCTCGAATGCAGTTTTTATCAAGTATTGCTCGGTGCAACGCGAGAAATCCATGTGATGGAGCTCCAGGGTGCAGGCAGGTAAGTTCCTTATTAGCCTGCCTATGGAGGTGGCTGTCAGAGAGCAGTACGGCAGACAAACTCTGAAAAAGACATAAATAAGTAATCAAACAAATAAATATGTTAATAAAATAAAATTCGTGCGAACACTTTCAGCCGATAAGTCCAGCAGACCTGTGCAGCAATAAATTCAGTGTCCATTAATATGATTAAAGAGAAACACACTAATCTACAAAGGAGTACAGACCAATGCTTTTATGTCCACTAGAGTGCACGTGCTGCCAAAAACGACAACGAAAACCTGGTGATGAGTAGAGCCGGGATTTATTGCAGTTTCCCGCGTTAGTGCAATAACTGCAAGAAGAGCTATAAATGCAATATATTAGGCCGTGTTCACATGTCCCTCATTGTAAAGCGTTCACTCAAACTTATGGATACGGCGCGTTGATTTGATAGAAGCAGCTGCAGTAAACGCGGTCGACTGAAGAATGAAGCACGTCCCCCCCCCTTACATTTAAATTCTGTAGTGTTCACAGATCATTTACCAAATCGTAATTTTTTTATTTATCTTCACTGAAATGATCAGAATCACTGTACAGTACTCCCCCTAAGAGCAGAAAACTAGAAAACCTGCGAATATCATAAGAACACGGACGCCATCTTTGATTAGGTAGTCCAATTGATTGTTCTGTACTGAGTTCTCTTCTGTCGGTTTATCAGGTTATAACGATTTTTTCATTAAATAGGCTATTGGTATCAAAATCAGGCTATAAGATTATGGGATACGAATGTGACTTCAAACCGACACAAAATACATATAAGCGAAAAAAAACTATATAACTGAACGTGCAGCGTCATTCATATTTTGAATGAAGCGCACTTCTACGTGTGGAGAGAGACAGAAAAAGTTGACGCGCAGTGCTCATGTTCAGTTTCGTGATTGAACGCGTTACTATGAGGGACGTGTCAACTCGTGGCACTTGTCACTGCCACGCGTCACGACACTTCAATCGCCATGAGAGTTGGTTCCCTTATATCAATTAATTATCCGTGTATTTGTTGGGGGAAAAATATAATTGAGTTGCAAACACTGACTGTTGATTTTTTAACCTTTTTCGTTCCTGGAATAAATCATGTAAACAGGTAAAGCAGGATAAATGTAAGAATCATTTTTGCAATTTGGAAGAATTGTCAATTAGCACAAGCGCAATGTATATCTACTGATAATTGTTATTTGGAACTGAAATAGGTGTAAGTTGATACACTAACATGCTATTCCCATTTGTTTTCCGCCTTTTTTGGTTCATTCAGTTTTTTGCTGTATTTGTTTTTTCTTTGTTTGATATTCTTTTCACTGTTATTTCTTAGGTGCAATAAGTGCAATTTTTAAGTGCAATGAGAGCAAATTTTAAGTGTAATAAAAGCAATTTTTAGGTGCAATATGAGGAATTTTTAGGAGTTTTAACTGCAATATTTTCAGTGTATCAAAAAATGCTGTCAATGGAAACTTACCTGAAAAAGGACAGAAAGGAATTCAACAGACGACTTGGCAACCACCACATCAGGGAAATCCTTCACAATTGTGGATGAGAGGTTAAATAAACTGCCAAACCAACCATCGAGACAATGCAATGACCCAATATAACTTAAGAGTTGCCAAACATTGAACAAGTTTCATGTGGTCAATATTCAAGGCCTATATACAAAAAACTACAGAAAACAACTAATACTTAGAGATATTGCAGATGAAGCAAATTCACTCTTCCTTGCAATTACTGAAACACACCTAAATGAGAGTATCTGTGATGCTGAGGTCAAAATGGAAAACTATACTTTGCACAGGTGTGACCGCGGAAACCGTAAATGCGGCGGAGTAGCATTGTATGTGAAAGAACAGCTTGGCTCACACGTTCTACAGAAATTCAGGATAGCATGTGTGAAATTCTAATTGTAAAATAAAAAAAAAAATTAAACTGGTTTGTATGGTGTGCTATCGACCGCCAAAATGTGCTTCTGAGAAATTTGCGGAGCTGCTCGACAAGATTCATACACATTGCAGTAGACTTGATAGTAAGTACAGTGTAATCATTGCGGGTGACTTCAACTTTCCATTCCTAAAATGGCTACATCCAGACGTGCCCGATGAAACGGGTAGTTTTATTTTTAACAAGAAGTTTTCGTACACAATATATGAAAGAGAACAAGCACTATCTTTACTACAGGTA
>LQNS02278129.1:1665233-1682965 GCA_001587735.2 Parhyale hawaiensis | reverse complement strand
GTGCGTGAAATACCTACCACCGGCTAGAAGGAAATGTCCTAAAAACCGCCACCATAAATTCCGCAAAAGCTTACTAAAGAAAAGAGCAAGATTGATCAAATGCCAAAAGTCATCGTGTCTATTACAGCGACAAATTGAATGCCAGCGAAAACTGGAAGAGATTGAACATAAACTTGCAAAATCTCATGATGAAGAGAAACGGGAAAAAGAACTGCAAGACGTCGATGAGCGTGAGCGGGAAACTGAGGAAGCAGCAAGTCAGAGAAGAGAGGACCTACGGATTAGAGCACGACAAAGTATCAATGAAGAAAATGATGAAGTCAGAGAAGACAAAATTCCGCACCGGCCTACATTGAGTAAACATATCGATTATTGCATGGGTCCACTAATTTTATATAGACGCATGGAATCCTTGACCGCTCGGGCCGAATAATAATCAATGCTACTGATCCCACGCTACCCAAACAACTTTTGTAACTGGAACACGTGTCACCTGCGTTCGGTTTTGGGAAACCCAGTTTTAAAGGTAAAGTCAACTTAGACCACACCCTCATCTGGGAAACCCATATGCACTGGTTTGTGCTGCGGGTGTAGGCCCACTGGCCCCAGATGAGTAAGTGTAGTCGCAGTCGCCCTCGGGTCACCAAGAACTATGGCGCCAATTTGACGGAAGGAACAAATGACCCGAGACCCCCCCCCCTCACCTCTGATGAAGGCAGTTCTCGGTGTCGCGACACGTACGTGTGTGTTGAACGGCTCAGTCGTGTGGTTCTAGACGTTTCTCGAGCTCACGGACCGCCTCATAGCTTGGTCGCTCGCTATGTTCCACAATCTCGACTCTTGCCTTCGTACGTCGAACCGTGTGAACAAAAATCCCTGAATTTTTTTAGGGAAGACGAGCTATGCATTATTTCAGTGTTTTCTGAACAAAAATTTCAACTCAAGTTTTCCAACAGCAACAGAATACGGAAGCACGTTTCATCATTGTTTTTGCTTGCGGTACAGGTTTTGTCGCAAAAATAAATGCTTTACACCTGCAGAATCAATTATCTATTAGAGTAACAAAAGTTGTGCCGTCATGAGTTTGCAAGAACAAAATTGCCCTGCCGCAGATAAAGCGCAAATATCAGTTTGAAACTAGCTACTCAAAAGTTGAGCAGCACCAGAAATTATAGTTCAATCAAAAAATTCCCTGGAAATGCTCGGAGCTTTACGTATCTTGGATACCAGCAGATAGTTGAACCTTCAGGATCGAAATTTAGTTGCAATGTGAATAGAAAATATTTTGGCCACAGCTCACCGTGAAGTTCCAACTGCCACGAAGAATTTCGTCAAAGGATAATATAAGCGAAATGGATTATGCGCGATGGGAACGAAAACTCAAACCATGATTGAGGCTCTCTAACTGCAACAAAACACAGCTAGTAAAATAAACGAAATTGCTTATGCATGATAGAATAAAAACCTCCGTCAAAGATACAGCCATTTATCTACCACACTAAAAAAAAGAATCATATCCAATAGTACATATATTATAGAGACAACTGATAGAGGTTGCATATTGCAAAGATCTGGATGTTCCTACTGATATAGTGAAGTGTGGAATTTAGTAGTTTATTGAACGTTGAGATGTCTGTCCTGGTGGCAACTTGGTCGAATTTAAGGCATGTCCCTATTTCCTGGAGAGGTCTGCCATGAGTCTTATGGATTCTCACCGAGATTTGAGGCCCGTTACTAATGGTGATCTGAAGTTTCAGAGGCACATTAGGCAAATCGTAAACTTCAGCAGTTGCGAGCACCTTGTTGAGATTGACTGTGTATATCAGAGCCCAGAGTTTAACTTTATGTTCCCCATGTCAGGCCCATTTTGGATTACTGCTCGGTTATTTGGAACTTAGGCTGCGCTGGAGATCTGAAGCTATTTGAGTCTGCTGAGCAAAGATGCACTGAGTGTGTAGAAGGACTTTGTGATCTGAGTTATGGTGATAGACTGAGTTTTGAGCAGGTTGCTGTGTGCAGACCTTATTATATGTTGAAAAGTTCTCACTGGTAATGGCTTTGCCGCAGATACGTCTGCGCTGGTCTTCAGGACGGGAGATGAGGTAGCTTTGCGTCACTCTCAGAAATTGACCCGTCCACCTTTCAGTACGGAAATGGGTTGTACATTGGTTCCTTTCTAGACGTGTAAGGCAGTGGGTTGCTTTGCCGGAAGATGTGTCAACCAGTTCTTTCGTGGCCTAAAAAAAAAAAAAAAAAAAAAAAATCTGGGGCAGGCCTTGTTTGAGTTAGTATAATTTTGGATTCATATTTATCACCCGAGTGAAAGAGGTGATAATGCATATCATTATGCAGGTTTCGTTAAACCGAAGATTACTTCCAACTTTTATTAGCTTCTGTGTTTCCTTCTCAATGCATCGATAGTTCGATTTAGCTTCTACAGTGCATTCTTTCAGGATAATGAAAGACATCCATTGCATTAAAAAACCGGTGGGCGTCCTATTGTAGGAGAGCCGAGAGAGTGCAACGTTTCGAACTCTACACGTTCATAATCATGCAAAGACTGGAACCAAGAAACCTGCCAACGGCAAGGTTGCCAATAAGAGATAATAGAAAGCAATAGACAGGATAAATGTAGGTTCCAAAATTACTGATGATATTACATATTTTATAACAATGGTTCGAGATAAATACAGTTCTGAACGAAATCAATCAGTAAAAATATTCTAAAATATTTTATTTATATACCTACAATTGATCTAAGATGCCTGCAATATGTTTAAAATCCTATCTCGGCCTTCTTCTAGTCTGTTAAGCGTGGGTTTGTGTTCCTTAATGCTGAAGGCCTTCAGGATAAGTAGTTCAAGTCTTGAACTGCCACGGCAGAGCACCGTAACGGAGTCCATCAGTGATTTTGCTGGTACTCTTGTCATTTGGTGAGCTTCTTTGAGGTGGGAGAGAACTGAACGGTGCTGTCTGAAACGGTCGGTGAGGGTCTGCTCTGTGTAACCAATATACATACTTAGGTATTGCGAGCATGATATTCTCCGTGGTTGCACGTATATTGGTACAAGATGTTGTGCTCTTGAGTGGAGCGATGCAAATTCTTTCTTATGAAGAAGCTCTTCAATTTCTTATTCTTTTAAAAAGAATTGTGCAATTGTATTCTGTGGTCAGCTTGAGTAGAAACTACGTTTGACTGCACTATATTGCGAAGGTGTCGTTCTTCGTGCTAGTAGTTTGATGATATTTGTGATTTGTATAGATATATTTGTATATATAAATATAGATTTGTATAAGTGGTTGAAGGAGTTGAGCAATCTTCATAATTTTTCGTAGGAAGTTTGGTGGGTTGACCTAGATGTGACCCATGCAAAAAATAGACCTAGCTCGCCATAAAAAATGACAGCGTGGAATTTTCCTCCACTGGGGTGAATTTGCCTCCAACGCGGCAGGTCGTCTGGAGAACGGGGCGTTCTAGTTTTACCTATGTTATTATTGAAGAGAAGAGGGATTGGGGCTCAGGGCTTGGGGCTGTGCGCTCAACCTGTTCGTTGAATCTGACCCTCTACCACGGGTGGTCTTACGCTACCGAGGTGTTCTAGTTTAGTTTGTTATCGTGTGGATAACAAACAGCAGAGGAAAGTCGTGGAGCCTTCTGGTCGACCGTGCTTGGGGTATTTGGTGACCTGCTGCATAGGTGGGGGAGACATTTTGTGGTAAGGTTGGCGGGTGGAAGAGTTGTGGGTTGTGTGGATGATGGTTGCTGGGGCTGCCACTGTAATGGGGGGTTGCTAATCAGGCTCGTGCTCTCAGTTGTGGTGGTGCTCCCTCAGTGCTGATTGTCTGTGCTCGCCCCCCCCCCAGTCTAGCTGCCCCGCCTTGGTGCAGCCAGGGCTTTTGGGCTGCAGAGGGGGATCTGTTGTTGATTTCTGTGCTTTCGTTGTAGGTTTCTTGATAGTTAACGGGACACATTCCAGCAGAGTTCATTGTGGTCAGCTCAGAATTTCCTGGTGCTGGTGCGCAGGGCCGTGCTTGCCTCCTTGGCCAGGGTGCTCCCTATTTTGAGGTTGCTCTGGCTGTAGGGGGCCGCAAAGGTGAGTTATCCAGTATATGCCAAATGATTTCCATATTCTGCACTTTTACAATATCTTCAAGTCCTGCAGAATTCTGCGGTACATTTGACAAAATTTGTGTACTTTTCTGTAGCTCAAATGAAGCTAAACATTGTAAAATGTATGAAAAGTGCTCTATATGAAAAATGAATTGGTTAACATTTATTAGACAATCATTAACTAGACTCCGATTGAGATAGCTTCTAATGTTTACCAACATAAACTGTTAGCACAAATTGATAATGAGATATTGGAGAAATAAGCGCTTTCAAAACATTGAAATCGGTGCAAAACAACGAAAAAGTATTAAATTTTCATTTATCACTGGAAACTCTTCTTCCATACCCCCCCAAGAAAAAAAAACATTAACAGTTTTTTAAACTCTGGCTCTCATCCACGTGCCTACACATTACACTGAACTGCATCCGCTGAGTAACGTGAAGAGTTGCGACTTAATTTTAGTACATTGTTTCATTTTACTCTCGCAGCCTACAGTTAATGAGAATGTGCTGGCGCAGTAAGTCCCCGCACCCTTTGTGTGCACCAAGCTGCCTAAGATGCAGCGGCACTCCTTGTGTCACCTACCTATACAGCGGACCGGCTACCAGCCCGGTCAGATCAGTATCGCTTGAGTGCACCATTGAGACGTACCTTATAATCACGCCCAGCGTAATCAACCTGTGTCTCGTTGACAACTACACATTCTGCTACTACTCTTGAGTCTCAATCAATCCCCCGCTAGGAACAGCAGCCTTCCGGTGACGAGAGGACCCGACCGCGTCTATCTACGAGGTTAATTACTATCTACATCCGAGAGGCGTCACAAGAAAACTTACACCAAGGATTCAGCAGCAAAGGAGTAAATGTGGCACAAGACTCGGTTGATCTCACTGTCGTCGGTAAGGTGAGGGAAGTGAAGAACCAGCCATTCACATCTGAGCCGGATTGGCTGCACAACATTCTCATCATCTCCTCCTAATGCGCGGCGTTCTGATGCGTAGCTCATGATGTTGGCATGGGTAGTGATGGATAAATCTGAAATAAATATAATTTATGGGTATATATACTGTATTTATTATAGATATGTATCTAAGAGCGAGTTGAAATGTTCTGTTACACTAACTCGAGAATAGATTTATCCACACACACACCAATCAACACTGGGTCGATGATCACTCATTCGCAGGATGCTTTTAAAACCTGGAGAAACTCGATTTTGAAATGCGATGAAACAATATAGTCTATGCTAAACAAAACTTGATTAGAGGTATTTAGAGGCCTAAGGTAATTTTAACCTAAGCAAAGCTAGTAGATGGCATGCGGATACAGCTTTGTGTGCTACCATTATAACATTACGGTATCATGGATGAAATAGCGGTTTAGATTTTGTAAGGGAGCTTGATGCAGTGATGCTTATTGTTGCTGATTTTTGCGTGTTTTCTCATAATGTTTTTGTTTTTTCAAGCTCAAAGTGACAATTACGTTTACTTAGTTTCCACTAGCTCCCCGCTTATCATGATAGTTTCTGAGTAATCTTAGTTCAAAATAACATTTTTTGAGTAATGCCTCTCCAGTTTATGAGCCATAACTATGGTTTATTGCTCTTCCAGTCAACAGCCTCAGTATTGAATGTGATTATCATCAGGTCTTAAAAAGTGAGCCATACCACGTAATGTCTTAGCTGAGGCACTCCTGACAAGGTTAATACTACCAGTGTTATTTTTGTATTATTTTACTGTTACTGAAATAAACATTTTTGTTCACTTGCTAGGCTGCAATGTTATGATATGTGTGTGTTATACGGCACCTCTAGGCAACATCTTTGGAAAGTTGGTAATGTCTTCTAGGAAAGGAATCATCTGTTTAGCTATATATGTGACGTGCCAAATCATAGATTCGGGTCTTTGTCGTACTAATGTGTGAAATTCATATAACCTTAATGCTTATTTGATGATAAATGAAACTAGCATTAAGTTATGTCATCACAGATATGAACGTGTGCCTTGTGACGGAGAAGTTGTGAGTGGGAGCTTGGCCATGCTGTGGAACTTTTATGCATGGTTTCTCCTTTCACACCAGAGCGGCCAATTTGGGGACCATACTTCAGTTTTTGGAATCTTCGTGGTGTGCCGTGTGGCCAGAGAGTGAGAGCAGTCGGCGTGAGTGGTAAGCTGTCCATTGCCGTTGATCTCATAGTAACTTTAAGGGGAGACGCAACTGCTCAGTGTTTTTGTCAGCAGGTGACTGTGCCACCCTACCGGACTTGTCTCTTCCCCCGCAGTCCACTTGCGACTGTAGCCTCGACTTTGCTCTTTCGGGCATTTTTTTCACATTATCGTACGTTGCTAATTTTTTTTTGTTAAACGCCACAATCTAGACATTATATTAGACCATACATAACCTTCTGATGTGCGGTCTATCCCTTTTAGTTCTAGTCACTAGTGTTACCTATGCTGCATTTCAAACTTTGCCTGGACTTAATTGGGTTCAAAAATATTCTTTCACATATGTTTTTTTGAGTTCTTGTCAGTTTTGTCAACCAACACCATGTTTATTGTTATGAGTTCTACCGACTGACTTTTTCAATCACCATGTAGCTATTTCTTTTGTTTACCAGCTGTTTATCAAGTGTCATCCAGTTTTGTTATTCAAGTTCTGGCCTTTATTTTTATATCAATTTCCTGAGTTTCTGTTATATTCAATTTTGCCCCGGGCCTCTTGTTTTAACTGAGTTCTCTAGTACCGGTAAATCATATAAGATGCAATTCCTCTACTGTTCATTTTATTATTTGGTGGGTTTTAACACTGTCATTTTTAATACCATTACATTGTCATACGCTTTTATATGAGTTTTTCTTTGTTCTACTTTTTCTTTCTTAGCTAATCCAACACTAAGAATGACCGTCGCGTGTTTATATATTTATATGTACGGTGTCACGCTCTTGAGAATAGATGGGGATAATTTCTTTCTTTTTCCAACGGTGAAGTTCACTCAATGCTGATACATATGTACAGCTTCTCTAAGCACTCCGTTGCTTCGTCGTCCGTACTCTCTTCTGAGGTTTATTTCATCCAATATTTTTTTTTGTGTCCGCTCTTGACGAAATAGACGAAAAATTGGCCAGGATGCAGATTTCATAATTAACGATGACAACATCTTCGGATGCCGCATCAAAGTTTTGACTATTAAAACCAGTGCGTTGTTTCCTTTTGTGGAAATTTGGAAAACACATTTTATAACCCGTCGGAAGTCAGTGATAGTATTTTATATACGATTGAACTAAACTGTAGGTGAGCTCTAGTGACTACAATGATAGTGTCTTCTATGAGCTTTTAGAACCTCATACCAG
Source organism: Parhyale hawaiensis (assembly GCA_001587735.2). Lineage (NCBI taxonomy): Eukaryota > Metazoa > Arthropoda > Malacostraca > Amphipoda > Hyalidae > Parhyale > Parhyale hawaiensis. The sequence continues at coordinate 1,675,503 of LQNS02278129.1, read as the reverse complement.
GAGCGGAGTTTTTGTAGAAAAAGGGTTAATCTATTTCTTCTCTTAGATTTATCTACCTGCTTGGTTCTTCCTTTGTCTTCATTATTCTATTACTACTCAATTTCCTTTTCTAATTTCTATTCCTTCAACTTTTTTATTACTCTATTCTGCACTAAACTTTTGCACCTGGGTAATTGGTTCTTATTTTGCATCCCTTTTCTATACATGTGTAGAGCAGCGAGTCAAGGACGGTGATTGAAGAAGAGCCCACGCAGAGCCCGACAGAAGTACACCACCTTGGTAATGTACCTTGACCTCAGTTTTCTTCTGTTTTTCTGTGCTTCGCCAGCAGTGACTGTCACTCTTTTGTATCTGAGGGTAATTCTCCAGTCTCAGATCTACGTCCCTTTGTTTTACCGCCGGGGTCGCACTACCATCTTATGTCTTAGTTTCTGGCGGCTACCTCAGGCATTGTTTACAAAAAGTTACCAGTATAATTTTTTTGTTATAGCTACTGTCTTTGTACTTGGGTTTTCAGTTGTACTGGACTCTCAGTTATACATACAGTATATGCTTCTGCAAATTGTATCATGGATATCTATTTAGATTTGGTTACTCCACTTTATGTTCCATTTATAGCGATTGTGTTCTCAGTTCTACTGTTTCATCACACAATTTTACTGAGTTTTACCAGTTCAGTTGCAAAGTCATTGGATTTCATTTATCATTAGTACCTACCACTTATTTTCAACCAGTATAGTTGAAGTTTCTACGTTTTGTTTTATCTGTCTCCTTCAGTGTCTTCTGCTATTCATTTTCTGTCTCATACTAGCAATATGGGCCTTGCTGGGACATTAGTGATTGCTCTGCCTAACACCCAAATCATAAATTCTGTATTTCCTTATAAAATTGATTCCTCACATTATTATGAACAGTCTAGTTTTGTTGTGCGGTCCCAAGGTTTGAACAAATTTTTACCACACATTATAAAATAGGCCAGGGGGCTTACTAGGGAAAGGCCCGAGTTCAGTAGGCATGCAAGTATGGTGGGCTATATCATGATTATTTCTTCAGTTTCAAATATGAATTCAGAAACCGCTACCTTAAATGCTTATGATCTGGTAAATTACAGTAAGGGGTAATTGGATTAAATTAAAGGTGTTCTCAACGCTTATAGCAAATCTAAGATGAAAGCGGTTTCATTTTGCTGAAAACTTGAATGGCTTTGTGTCTTTACTACAGCTGGGTATTATACCAAGCGGAAAGCATGTAGGGGCAAACGATACTGGGCAACCGGCAGTGTACTTTGCTACCCACAGTTAAGTGTGGATGTGGATATGCACTTATATCACGTAGATAGTGTAGATAAGGTATGGTTGAGAACTAAAATCAAGAAAACGTACAGCAGGTTCAGTTCTTGGCAATCACGACAGCCGCCAAATCTGTCACTATAACAGCCACCAATGTATGTAAATAGAGTGAAAACTCACCAATAGTTGTGAGGGACAAGTTAGTTGACAGAAGAAAGTCAATATCTTCAGGCTTTTTTATACGAACACCCAAAGTGTGGAGAGATCCTCGGCCATTGGTGTCAAGAAGAAGTCTTCCTGCTGCACTGCTGCCATAGTAGACTTCAAGATTCTGCCTGCCATGAAACAGTGCATTAAGATATACAACAATTGATTTGTTATACCGAAATTCTAGACTAAAGGACATGCAATCAATTCCTCACATCCCCCTAATGCTACCTAAGAAGTTCTTCACGTGAAATTTTACGTACCTAGCAATAGTAATGCACTTCCTAGACAAACTGCTACCGTAATGAGACAAGTTCTAAATGTGAGCTGATTTACCAATATCATGTCCTTTACGTGTCTAATGTTAAGCTGAACCAGTAGCTACTTACTTTGGTGGAAGCGAAAGTGTGCATGTGATCTCTTTCAAAAGGTCAGCTGAGTCGCCCCAAAAGGCGTCGAGAAAGTACATCTTGATTGTCCCTGAAACCCCTGCAAGCTTTGGCAAGAACTCTTGTAAACCTTGCAAGGAATTACTTTCCAGAGATACAAGGGTCACAAAGAGTGGTTTGTGCAAAGTATTTTCCAATGTTCGGGAGGCTTTAATGATGTCTTCATTTAGTTCAAGCAGCCATTCTTTATCATGTTGAAAATAGTTCGATGCAGAAGGTGCAGGGCTGCCAGCGTTGCTGCCTGACGCGCTTGGCGAACACGGACCCTCGTTGTCATCAACAGGAGATTTGCAGCCAGATTGTTCGTCAACAGCAGCTGCTCGCTAAATAAGAAAAAAAGATCAGTCCAGATGACACAAAAATATCGGCATATGCACCAAAGCCAAGCGGCAAGAGCGCTTCAAAACGGTAGGTGGGGCGGGCCTTTCTCACTATAGCATGTTGCTACAACCTTTAGGTCTATCAGTGGGATGCGTGAACACTCTTGAGTTGTAGGTAGGTATTGACGAGCTGAGAGGCTAAAACATTCGAGGCTACGTAATAACAGTAGTAACGCTGGAGGCTTTCGTTTATAGCTGAACGGTAGGTATAAATTTGTGTTCAGGCAACAAGGGGCACAGTGTTAATACACTACATAAATCTGAAGCCTGCATTAAGTACAGCAGAACTAAGACGACCAGGGTTTGCTCTACCGTGCAGTTGCATCAATTTTGCGCAGTGGTAAATTCGATTTGTGCAGTTGTAAATTAAGTTTTGTACAGTTGTAAATTTAGGAATTTTGTGGTAATCTCGGTCATTGTTTGGGTGAACCTCATTCAAAAATGAACAAAAAAGATACTGAATAGAGATCACGGCGATTTTATATTTCAATAATGCTTATAATATAATGAACTCACGACAGGCCGCCACATCATTGGTTAAGAAGTAGTAGATCATCAGCAGACATGAAATTAATCAACTTGGCAGATCTTGGAAGGACAAACTAAAAAAAATGTTCTAAACTTTTGGCTAAATACACAAGATTCTAAAGACTCAACACTTGAGTTTATTCTTCTGTCACTAGCTAAATGTGAAAGCGTGAGATAGGCTATGCAATAACGTACACTCAAGAAAGAATGATATACGAAACAGGTTAAAACACTGCCGAACGCGGTGGACGTACGTTGGAGCGGTGCCGTCATATGGTCCGAGCGTATAGCTTAAATGAGTATTAAATGGCAAAAACGGTTCAGAAAGCCACAATAAACTACATGATCAAGAGTTTTAGTAAGGACATGATCAAGAGCAATTGCCAATCTCCATTCATCAGTTGTATATGGCCAGAACGTTTAATCGTCCAGGCTATTGAGGCGGAGGAATTTTCGTGGTTCACGGGGTGTAAAAAATTGCATTATATGAGATTCCACCACAATATTCTATGTTTTTTTCTATACCACCTAAAAGTGAATAGAAGTCAATGAGTTTTCATGCTACAACGAACCAAAGACAGTTTTTGAATCTTTGAAAGATTTATGACAAACTGGTGAAGAGATGTTTCTATTTTTACAATAATTTTTTATCTCAGTTCAAAATAACTTTTTAAAAATTGATTTAGTCATCACAAATCACATATATAAAAAAATTAGGCTTCATTAGTTTGTGAGATAAGTTACATGCATTCTAAAACTGTTTTAGTTTTTGTTTTAGCATCTAAACACTTGCTAAATCTCCGAAAATCTATATATATTTCCTCGAAAACTAAGGCCAAAATCAAAAAAGTTTTTTGTATCAAAATGTGTTTCTTTTCAAAAATTTACATATAGCCTACTGTGCAAATTTTAGAACAATCGGTGAACAACTAAAAAAGTTTCTTGATATCTGAGTTTATCCCCTTTGGATAAGTGTCTTGATTTGGGACGATGGTGAACGGACTCGGCAACATTTTCTCGAACATTACATTTGCAGGTAGCCAAGAAAGTTATCTAACGATACTAAAAACGAGTTCTGGTCGTACAACTATTTACTGCTTTTAGAAATTACTGTCAAACCATAAGCAAATTCAAGTGTAGCGAATCACTGCCTAGCTTTTAAGCATACATGCAGCTACATTCTAAATACCTATTTCATAACTGCTTGGGTGTTTTAATTTTATAAGTGAACAACGCAACTAAGGCTAAAAGCTTAAGTTTTCAGACAAGAGTCACACACAGTCTGCTTGCCGTTATGGCGGTGTGCGTCGCCCGATGGTTTGCATGCAGCTAATTCGCCTGATTTGATGTGTATGAATATAAAAACGACCTTATCCCCATAGGCATCAAAATTTTGCATCCTTATTCAAATATTGACGGCCGTTTTAGAGGGAAAAAGAAAATAAGGACTCAAAATTGTGAAAAATGGAGTTTATTGCTTCACGGAATTGAACCGCTGGATTACTTTTAATAATAGGCTCAAAGCCCTTTGCATAGCAGGCTGCAATCCCAAACTTGTGCAAACGCCTTTAATTAAATACTCTATTCTGAAGGAGAAATTCTGTGACAACAAACAACAGCTACTAGTCTATCACAAATTTTACGACATTCAACCTCTCCCTTCTATTAGCAGTTTCATTGGACTGTACAACACAGCTGGGACCTCTTCCGTGCGCTAACCTGTTCCGTATCATTTTCCTTGACGTACACTAATCAGTGTTCTGCTACATTTGTAGAAAATGTAGAAGAGGCATTAATCGTCCATGGTAGGTATCAGTGAATCCCCTATTTTAGTTAGTGTAATTTTTATATCAGTCATATGAAAAATAGATAAACTCACTTTCGATCAAGTTAGTCTTAACGAAACTCATGCAAACTTGATTAGATTTGAAAAATTGACAGAGGAAACGTTCTACGCATTCGTTTAAATAAAACTATATTTCGTTGGTTCCAACTTGCCCCACGTTTTGACTTACCCCCTCTTCTTTAAATACATATAAGCTACATTGTTAAAATTGTATAGAGAACTTAGAAAACATAATCAGTATAGCTCATACAAAGCTATTCAGTGCATGAACTTTATTCCTGCGTAGCTTCTTGTCCAAATTGTACATCTTAGATGCACCTCAGGCCATCTCAGAACCATTGGCTTATGGGGCCTAAAGCAGCTCTTTCTACCGCAGGGGCTTCAGCCCTCCGGACCTCGCAACTTGTGCAGTTGTAAATTTTGCTTAGAGCATACCCTGAAGACGACAACAGTCAAAAGTGCAAGTGATTTGATAGAATAATCTTTCTACAACTCTTTTACACACCAGGAATGGTATACCTTGATGCAACAGCAGCACGTCACCAGCCGTAACGATGCCCAAATCAAGTAAAATTACATGACTGTAGCAGTAACAACTAACATCAACTTTTAATAGCTACTATCTACATCAGAAGGATAAAAGTGTAGCAATAAGCATAAGTACAAAGATCTGTTCTCGTCCCAAATATCTGTGGTGGCAATTTTTTTACCTTTATATTTGGCACCCAATCCAAAAGTTGTGCCAAGTGTGTCTCTGCATCTTCCATAGCTGGAGTCTCGAGTTCATCGTCTTTGATAGCTGCAAGCGCTGTCTGAAGTTTTCTTATGTCTATCTCTTCATTGGAGCTTTCTGCCAAGCACTGTACTGCCTCTGTGATGGATTCCTTCTTTTCATTCAACTGCTGTCTGCTTTTAACCAGCTGAGGTTGCAGGTGGCTTAGCAACTCAATGCCTTTTTTATGGGTATCTAGCATTGAATCCACTCTATCCAGTTTGGTCTGGAGTTTGCTGATGCATCTTGATTTCTCCTCAGCCACAACTGCGTCATCATTTTTGAAGCTGTCGATGGTCATAACCGAGTGCCCAAGATGGTCTTTGGAAAAACACTTAATGCAGGCCAGACTACTGCAGGAACAACACCAACATTCAGCCTCCTTATTGTGCTTGGAGCACTTACTTAGGCTGCTAAATGAACATTTCTCTTGAATAGCCGGCATCAGCATGTAATTCACAGTCAAAAGCTGCAATGGAGTAGTGTGCTGCTGTCTACACGTAGGGCAGCGCTTTGGCTGCAGCGAGTCGATCTTCAGCACACACTGGTAGCAGTAAGAGTGGCCGCAGGGGAGCAGCAGCGGCCTCCTGTCATCTGTATCAAATAGTTCTTCACAAATATTACATTCTGTAGCCATTTCTGTACCTGCACGATAGGATGTACTTTTTATAGATAGTTAGCTAATAGGTAATTAAATTCTCCACACTTATTTTCAGTGGGCCATGCTTTTAGGCACAGGTGGAGTTACAGGTAGTAAAGAGATTGTCATATTTCACGAAAAATATATTGCCACAAAGGAATTATTCATGTTGAAGTCAAAAGTTGTTTAATATATTTAAATGTGTGAATCTTCCACTATAGGGAGATGCGAAGTTTAAATATTTAATACAACTTTCGACTTTAGTATCACATTAATTTCTTCAAATCAATAACTTTTATATGAACTTGAACTGTACGTCAATATTTTATATAAAATGGTTGTCTTGAAACGGTCTTAAAACCCAACATGGCTCCTTCCATCATAACCCCTCCAAGCCCAACATCACAGCTATACCCTATCCTCTCGATCAAACCACTCGCCAACCACATCAGACCCACAGTCCTTCTTCCACACCCTAATCAAAATACTCCTTTCATGGTCATATTGATGACATTCAACTACCACAGGCTCAACACTCATTGTCACCCAGGTCACAAACCCAACATTGCCACTGGCCCACACGTTCCAAATGTGTGTTTTCTCATTAGGGTAAGTGGCCCCAAGGGGAAGCACATTCCCAATGGAGACGGACTTGCGGTAGGAAGGCTGTGGCGTGGTGACCGGATGCTGCAACACATATACAATATCTGCAACAAAGCTTAATGTGTCTCCGAAACACCTACTAAAACTTATGTATGATTGGGCATCTCTCACAACGTCCCCCCCCCCCTCACCGCAGGTGTCTCCATTGGGCCAGTGCGTCTCTTTTGGACCTCTTATTCTACCTCTAGACTCCTCATTCTGGCCTTCAACAAGAGCAACCATCATAGAATTTCTTGGGTCTAGGGCTCTTTTTTTTTAAAAATACCAAAACCAGGGTACCCTTTCTTGCCAACCCTGATCTCCACTTCTGCAAGACAATATCTCCCACTTTTCTATCTATACTACGCTACTCTTCCAGTCTGAGCCTCCACATCTCATTCGCCACACTCCAACTGCTGATCAGCTCCCCAGCCAAGATCACCCTCCAAACAGCTTGGAAGTAGCTAACACTTAGCCATCATCCACTTACACATTGCATCCCACTTGCTTCTCCCATCCACCCACCCACTGACCCTCTTCACCCATCTGATCATGGTAGTGGAGCGGGAGGATTTGAAGGAGAGTTCGAATCCCACTAGCTCTAGGAGTCAAGAGTTTGTATTTTTAACCCAACTCCGATGCTGGAATCCAATTCTAAAAACATTTCTAGTTTTCAAGTTATTACAGAATTTTATATTTTAAGTCATAAAATGATAGATTTTGGAAATGTGGCTACATTTATTTAGTTTCCAGCTTAATCTATGTGATTGCCACTGACAATGAAGTAGCTACCTACATGGTCTAGGCAGAATCCTGCCTAATGCTAATTTATATTTTATGAACTTGATAATTTCAGCCCCATGTGGTGCAAATAATACAGGAATTCATTTGAAGTATCAACAAACTATCTTTTTGAACTTACACTGTAGCTGGGTATATTTTTGGCATTTAGCTAGTACCTACTTAGCTTGTAGGATGGGCTGGGGTCAAATGAGCATAACTTTGCATTTCAAGTCATTCACTAAAACTATGATGAGGTAGCTATATATTTAGAATGTTTTACATATGCATTGCAACTTTGCTTGAAATGACTATTAATTGCTAATAGTGTAAAATTGAAAGCTAATACCTAAGTATAGAAAAATTAGACCAGGAAAAAATCATGGGGGAACATTTGATGCCACAGTAAATGCTCAAATAAAAAACTAATAAGTAGAACTTCATTTTTTCAGATATTGATCTATATATATATATATAGGTATATATGCTAATCCCTGCTCTATTAAAATATGCTAAGCAAGAGGATCCTGGTATCATATTTTTGGAGTTAGAGGTTAAAATATATTTTGGAACCTGCAAAAATGTTGGAATACTGGTACTGAAAAAACTATAATACATTGTAGCAATGTTTAATTAATACCTAATTTAATTGATTACTGCACCAGGATATGCTACAATAAGAAGGAAAACTTCCAAAAACAAGAAAGCTTGGCATGACGAAAAAGACGTTTTTTCCATTTCAGTGATTTGACCCAATCTATCCTATAAACAGGTTTCATGGATGATGTAATTATTATTGAATTATAAACACAGTAGGGTAAGACGGGGTGACTTCGCCGGGGGTGTTTTTTTTTTCATTATAGAGCCTATATCCCCAAATGAAACTGACATACAGGAAAGTCCAGTGGTAGAGGAGTTACTAAGGATCAAACTAGTCTATTTAAGATGCATTTCATTGCTATAGGGAGGGGGAGGGACAGTAAATAATAAGAGTGACGATTTTTAATTTTTTTAGGTGTTGGATGAAAAAGTACAAATCCATTACAGAGTAATAAGGGTGTCTAATAAAACTCAAGTAGTTTTTTGGTTAAGCTAGAGGTAGTTGATTGCATCATCTAGATGGGTCAAACTCACAGCTTGGATAAAAAATTTACCCCCCCCGCAAACAATTTAAAGACAGCCAATCACATTTGCCTACAAATTCTATTAATTAAGGAACAATGCAGAGCCTATTATTTACATAAAAATTTTGCTCTCACAGGAACAGTTTAAAGCCTATTGACTACATGTAATCTGATTAGTACAGACAGATGTCCGAAGTCACCCTACAAAAAACAAGACACAAAAATAATTTTTTCGAGCAAGTAGTTCTTGTTTTTTAACAGTAGGAGTTATTCCTAAACATTATCTTCTCAACAGATGTCATTTTATAACAAAAAATGGGGGTGGCGAAAACACCCCGATGGCGGGGTGTTTTCGCCGCGCGTACCACTTTTTTTCAAGGCCGTATTACAGGTCAAAACAAAATTTTTAGAAAAAATCAATAGTGCACACTTATGGCCAAAATCCTGAATGCATATAAACTGCACTAACATTTGCCATTATCTTCACCGTATTTTTGTGACATTAAAAAAAAACCTGCTTTTGCGGCGTAATCACCCCGTTCTACCCTACCAAATATGACAATCTAATATAGCTACCTACCAAATGGAACTAATGATATCAAATATCACTGTAAATGTTGAAAAGCTTTCTTTGGCTTGAGAGGAACGTTCGGTGAGAAAAAGTTTTTTATCGTTGGACCAATCTTCAAGAAACTTGATACATTCAAAATCAAAAATAAAGGTGGGTTATTTTGGAACCTTTACCCGTTTTCTCTGTAGACAACAATTTATCAAAACTAAGCAGAAAAAAAGTGGGGTGTGGATAGAATCCTAATCTTCCTTAAGTTTTGAACTAAAGATATGATTGTTGGTATTAAAAAAATAATTTATTTTTTAAAAAAGCCAAGCTCACGCTTTTTTATTTTTGACAAAGTTTTTGAAAAAAATGGAGAAAACTTAAAAATTCACTCTTTCAAAAAGTTATTCCCAAAGAGTGGACAGTAACTTGCATCCCAATTTTGGAAGTCTAAAAAGAAATGATCTTGGCTTTTTAGAGAATAAAATTTGGCTTCTTTTGACACCAAAACTATCTCTGTAGCTCAAAAACTGTAGGAAAAGTGTGTTAAAGTAAAAAAAAATCGGGAGAAGTGCATTCTTTTCCCTCCCCTGCCCTAATGTAACTTGGCCTTGCACTGGCTGCTCAACATTTTGCCTGCGTGTCTGTCTGTGGTACGTATATATCTGTAGATATTTATTGTGTCAAGCGTAATGTCATTTAGCTAATTGACATTATTAAATCAAAATGTAATAAAAGACACCAAGCATATATAAACATACAACTTCAAACGTGAGATCACTGTTAATCACACGCAGTAATTCTATTTTTCACATATTACTGCCATGAATCTATTTTAGACTTGCATTGAACTAAAGTAATTTTTTCTGCAATCGTTGTATTAAAAGAAAAAAATAAATGTTTTCTATATACAGTCGAACCCCGTTTTCCCGGAACCCAGTTTCCCGGACTTCTCGTTTTCCCGGACTTTTTTCACTTTTCCGGGGTTTTCTCGGAACGTTCCGGGAAACTGAAACCAATCCGGAATACCGGAAAACTTCGCCAATTCCCGGAAAAA
>LQNS02278129.1:1616136-1628267 GCA_001587735.2 Parhyale hawaiensis | reverse complement strand
GGGGGGGGGAGGGGGAGACATAAGGAGAGGCAAAGCTCGCTGGGAGAGAGCAGGCACCAGGTGACCTGCCCCGACAGCTTCACAAGTGGGCATGAGGAGCGGAGCCAGCACACGCCTCGAGGTAACCTCGGCTGGCTGTCCCAGACGCCACATGGCGGATGACGTAGCCACTCGGCTGATGCCCTCGCAGGCTGGCGCAGTACCCGACTGGCTGGAGTCACCTCCGCAAGCTCTGACAGCGACCTGAAAACCTTTTCAAAAGAGAAACAGATGAAGCACCGTACTACTTATTGAACGCTTTATAAGACTAATCAAATGTAAGAAAATTGTAGCGATTTACACTTGTGAAGCAGGTATCATGAGGTAAAGGCAGTATGATCCTCAGGACTAAGTCCTACACGGTGTCAAGTGAGCGAGAGGTGAGAAAAATAGACGTGTAGAATACCTAGGAACATGGCATACCTTGTAACACATACACGGAGTGTTCACCCATAAAATTAGCGTGCACGGGAACAGCAAGTAGAGAAAGTAGAAGAAAAACAGACAGTTATCAGTTGGAAAAAAATAGTTTAAGTAGACTGGCAAGAACGGTAGCTATACCAAAGGCCTAACAGAGGCTAAATTCATTGATACATACATGAGTTTCCCTACATATGTAGTACAAGATGGGTAAATCTAATTAACCTAACCCTATGGCTTATGGCGCATTCTATACCCTTGAGGAACGTTGGTAGTGAATCGATTATATACGTTTAACACAAAGAAAACTTCATCTTGTAAAGCAGACTCGACTCACCTTTTTGGCAAGATCATGGGAATTGGATATTGTAAAATGCCTGAAATTCAATCTAAAAGAGGCAACAATCGCTAAATCTTCAATTTGGAGCAGGAAAAGCTTATAAAATTTGCTTGCATCTGTTACACTGTGCAAGTCAGTGTTAGGTACCTCAGTTGTTCACCTGGCTTACCATTATTGTCAGAAATCTAATCACTAGTGGCGAGCTAAAATATGGTAATTCGAGATGCAACTGGTGTGACTTCATTTTATTAAAAAAAGAGATATTAAAAAATAATCATATGCATTTATAAGTATCTACTCTAACATTGCTCTAGAGAAGTATGGGCAATTTTTAGGTACTGGTGCATCGGTATCGGCAGGTTGCTAAGTATTGGTATATGCAGCAAAAGTGGTATCGGTACACCCAAGGATATTTCAGGTATGCCCCAATGGTTCTCTTATACAATACTGATGGAAGCGTCACAGTCGTACTAAGTAGGTAACGGAATGACAAGCTCAATCATAATGACTGCGACAATATGCTCTTATAAACAGAGAAGTCGGCAATAACTCTAAAACAACGATAAAACGCTCAAACGTCGAGCTATGACGGTAACAACCTGCAGAAGCAGTTCATTGTAGGAGCCTATACTTAATGCAATTTGTTGCTTTGGAGTTATCATCGACTTCCCTGTCTATTAGAGCATATTGTCACAGCCCTAGTCATAATATACTTGTTTAGTCTTCAGCACGGACGCTTTCAAAGTCTTCGCCTGCGAATACGCTGAACTCCAGCTGCACATCGCACTTGGCTGCTGCATTCTCCAAGTATTGCTCGGCGCAGGCAGAGAGCGCTAGGTGATGGAGTTCGAGGGGGCAGTTAGGTAACTTTTCCATAAGCCTGACTATGGAGTATTCGGTTAGAGAGCAGTACGGCAGGCTAACTCTGCAAAAGAATAGGAATAAATAAAATCTGTTCGAATACTTTCGGTCAGGAAGTCCAACACGCTTGTCAATGTTCAAAAATGCAGTTGTAAAGGAAAAACATTATGCAGACCAAGGAGTACCTATTTAACCTATTTATATGTTTACCAGGGTCCCAACTGTCAAAATTGAAGACAAAATTATTGTAATTAAGGTTTATTATTCCTGATTTCAGATTAGGTTTTTCTGTAGAACAGCTCTCACACCCGCAGGCGTGATCGTCCATTAATGAAACGCAAGTGGTACCGCCCTAAGTTTGAGAGAGCGAAATATCTCCCCGGCAAGGTTAGGTGCGAATACCATTTTGGACTTGGTCAAAACTTAGGCAGCATCAAGAATACAGATACAGATAAATCAAAAGAATTCCCTGGAATTGCTCAGCGCTTGCAGCAACCTGGATACCATTTGATATTTCAACCTTCAAGAGTCAAAATTCGGCTGAAATATAAATTGAATATAAAAAGGCGCCTATTCAACGCAAAGTTTCAACTGCTACGAAGAGATAAGCACAAGAAAACACAATTGAAATGGAATATGCAGGCTCGAAAGGGAAAATCATGCATTTTTAAGCCCCCTTTGACTTGAAAAGTAGCTCGGTATTACCCATAATACCTATAATTCTGTTTCAGGTTCCGTCCGTCCATGTGTCTGCACGTTACGTTTTTCAGTATTAGGGGAAAATTCAGGAAGCAAGAAGCTCCGATATTTGCTGGAAAGAAGTTCAGTCATAGCTGTCTTTTCTTCTACTTCTTGAAAAAATTTATTTTTAGTTTCAAAGTAAATACATGAAGATCAATTCACATGTATCATATCTACCGCTTTCCATTTTTTTACATCATATTATGGGTACTTTGCTGGTGGCGGATGACATTCTTAATAGTACTCAATAGGAAGCAGAGGTGGTAGTGTTGAAAATTTCGACTCTGAAGTATTTTTAGAAGCGAATGTGCGATGTCTCAGGAAATACAATTGCTTGGGAACATTGGGTTACGCCGCTGTGACTGATAAAATTGGCAAGGTTAGTGTTGTAGTATAGCTATTGCATCAAATAAAGCAGAAAAAGAAGGGATACTGATCAATATCAACAAGACCCGTATTAGTGCAAAAAATTGGACACGTCTACAAAAAATTAAAACGTGAGAGATTATGAATGGGTAAATTAACTGTAAACTGTGGGAAATAGAAATACAAAAGACGTTTAAATGCTTAAAAATCAATGCAAGAAGTACCGTCGTGTCTCTATGTCTTGATCAAGACACAAGTACCAATTCGTAGGTACTGCGTAATGATAGACAGGATTGAGCGGTGGACATTAGTAAACACAGACTGGGTTAAGTTGAAGAGCTGCCTCAGGGCAACCTATGGGATAGTACTAAGTGAAATTAGTAAACACAGACTGGGTTAAGTTGAAGAGCTGCCTCAGGGCAACCTAAGGGATAGTACTAAGTGAAATTAGTAAACACAGACTGGGTTAAGTTGAAGAGCTGCCTCAAGGCAACCTAGGGGATAGTACTAAGTGAAATTAGTAAACACAGATTGGGTTAAGTTGAAGAGCTGCCTCAGGGCAACCTAAGGGATAGTACTAAGTGAAATTAGTAAACACAGGCTGGGTTAAGTTGAAGAGCTGCCTCAGGGCAACCTAGGGGATAGTACTAAGTGAAATTAGTAAACACAGACTGGGTTAAGTTGAAGAGCTGCCTCAGGGCAACCTAGTGGATAGTACTAAGTGAAATTAGTAAACACAGATTGGGTTAAGTTGAAGAGCTGCCTCAGGGCAACCTAGGGGATAGTACTAAGTGAAAACATTAATTAACCGTGGAACTTTCACGTGATAGATGAAATAATAATAATAATAAAATCATTTATTTTCTCATAAGGTACGGTGGCCAACAAGATAGACGAGAGGGAAAGGCGGCATATTTAATGGAGTTTTTGATCCTGTCGGACATAAGCTATATCGCATTGTTCTTAGCTTAATTTGTTGGCATTATACGAGTGAAACTCTATTGACCAAACGCAATTCAATTTTCTCTTGCGTTAATATAAGAATGAAAACCTCGAAGCGTCCTGTACAAATATGTAGGACACTGCATCCATGTGAGAAAAAAAGTTTTTTAGATCGTTTGTTCATGGATCAAGTAACAATATTTGTCCACGTTACAAAACTTATCAACTTTTTAAAGTTGAAAATAAAAAATTTCGGCTTAATTTAAAAAAAGTGATACTTTATAAAATGGTAATCAGAGTCGGGCTCTAAATTCCAACTCTGATTCCTATAGCTAGTGGGATTCCGACTTTCCCTCAAAACCTCCGACTCCGCAAACCCGCCTAGTAGATAGGTATGGGCCTCTTAGCGGGTCCTCCAAAGAGCAACTGTCAATACATTTGGTCTTGAACAAATAACAACGACACACGGTATTGGCAAGCCTTCCTAACGTAGCCGACGAGATGTCGTTGCTAACGACCTCGAGGCCGGATGTTCAAACGCCTCGTAACGTAATGATAACGTAACCTGCACCAATCCGCAAAGAAGTATCGATATCGAGGATCTGATTCTAGCTCTTCGTTATTTTTATAATGATTGAATTGATTTTGACCTCCAATCAGCGCATGACCTAATAATGAACTTACTACTAGTAGTTAAATCGATAAGGAAAATACGAATATTGGCCGCTAAGTGGCAGCAGCTGTACTGTTGCAGTGCACGTAGCTTCACGGAGCGTTTAATTAAACATACAACTCCAGCAGACGAGTGGCAGCCCTGTTGTCGAGACACGCATGAACGCGCGTGCGCCTAACTCCACTTCTCCGTGTGCACGAACACAAACAAATATAGTACATCTATACAAGCGCAAATGCCTGCACACGGACGCGCGCCAAATCCATGAGCATATACATCAATCGGACTACAGTGATATCCCGCTAATCCGCAGAGCACGGGGATGAGCGGCCTTTTCAGATTAGCCGAAACTATGGATTACGCGGGTACTTTTAAATCCAGGAAAACATCGGTATTCAACAAAATATTTTAAATTTTAGGATTGTAAAACAACCTAAATAAGACCCATTAAATACCTATACAACACTCATTTCATACCCAAATAACACACACATTGTATTAACATACATATGCAATGAATCTACATGTTCACAGTTTGCATGTAGATCCATATGTACTGTCAAATAGAGTTGCGGATTAGGTGAGTTTTCGGATTGTTAAGGTGCGGATTAGCGGGGTTTTACTGTACATACTGCCGCTCAGAAACGTAAAAATTGCAGCTTCAATAGAAAAGTGTATTGCATAACCCTTGCAGTGTACAGCTAACGATACAACTTACATCAAGGATTTCGTCTCGAAAGACTGGATGTGGCTCAAAACTTGGTCAACCTCCTCGTCGTCGCTAAGGTGAGGGAAGTGAAGATAAAGGTCGTCACATTCGAGTCTGACTGGCTGCGCAATATCAGCATCCAAGACCGGGCATTTTCGGCATGTCTTGAGGTCATGAAAGTAGCGCTTGATGTCTTCATCGGTAGTGATGCATAAATCTGAAATAAATTAAATTTACCGATATACATTATTGTGACTGAAAAGCTTCAAGATTCCGTCTACAGCAAAGGAAGAAATGATCATGTAGCATGTCGATAAAAACGGGGAATCAATGCACAAATATGTGCCCAAATAGAATCAACGCACTTGGGACAGCTAGTCGGGAAAAAGAGGGAGAACGGAAGAAAGTAATATCCGTAACATTATCAAATCGAATCATTATTACACTAAGAAGTCAAGTCTCTGTTTCTATAGCAAAGACGATATTACAGCGGAAGAAAGGACATATAGTGTGAGATCAAGTAGCCGTGGAATTTCCACAGTAGTACATGCTTTACTAACGTTTCAGTGGCGCGATGCCTACATCGCGCCGAGTCTAAAGTTCCGTGGAATTTCCACAGGTCCCTAGTCTACTCTAAGCTAGTAGCAGTTTGGGCGGCCCGTGCTTCATAGTGTACATTTGGAAAGGACTCCTCTTCCGAAGTTGTCGTGCGGAGACTGTCAGTGCATTCATATAAAAGCTTGTAACAAGCTAAGGGCTCCGGAACACGCACTTTTCCCCACTGATAATATTTTGACACCGAATAGGACTTAGGCCCAGGGTTGTAGTTACCTTCCTAAGATCTGCCTCGCTGCACCAGCCGATCTATACAAGAATCGCTACAATTTTATTGACTTTTAAACTCTTTAAGAAAAAGTTTATCTGGGTTGTAGGGTGAATTAATCTGCGTCTCATACTGAAACGTAGTTCAAGTCGGTGGCCAGATCAGTTGCCGGCCACACGATGCGATGGGCTGTGGCGCCAGCGATCGTATGCTCAATGCGCCAGCATTGTGTCTCCCGACCTCGCTAATTTCCCGGCTCAGGTTGGTTCCATTTGCTACGCCTAGGGGTTCACTTGACTGAAGTGCCGGTGGGTGATCTCACACTGATACTAGGAATTTATTATAAGTTCCTCTTGAGAGTCAGCAAGATATAGTACCATCGAATTCCCAAAGACTACGTGGCAGAGAAGTGAAAAAGCGCGGCCTCATCACATGGAAAGATCGCTCGTGCATTGTCCGCACGCTAGCCAGTGCCCTGTTGTGAAATGGGGGATTGCACAGAGCTTCTCAAAGCGCACGGGCTTTGTTGTAGTAACTCTGAGCTTTTGGTCCGTGAAGTTAGCGCTCTCTGCGCCGCTGGAGGGAGAAAAGTGAAAGTCTTCTCAGTGGTTCCCAGTAATCCACTCGTTCCAGTCCGGATATTCTTGCCGTGAACGCCCGCTGAACTGCTTCCAGCTTCTGGGTCTTTCCAACTGCCTCGCCTCTCGCCGCAAGCCCGTAACATAAGAAAATCTCAAGTCAAGATGCTGCCCATAGCGAAGCAACTCGAATTTATGGTCATTAAAAAGCATATTGTTCTCATGAGCCCACCCGTATATCTTATGCAGATCCTCCTGAAGCTCAGCAAAGTTCATTTTTCGAGATTGTACGGAAAATACGCGTATCATCAGCAAAGATGGCCGCTCTTGACTAGGAACGGTCATGGTCCATATCCGAGATATGTATCAGAAATAATAGGGGGCCTAGGACTGAACCTTGGGGCACCCCTCTTGTTACGTCTAATTCATTCGAAGGACAACCATCCACCACAACCGTCTACTTGCTGCTGACAAGGAAAAACTAAATCCATTCCTGCAGACCAGCTCCAACTCTCAATTTCCTTAGCAACACGCCATGGTCTATCTTGTTGGAGGCCTTTGGAAAAATCTAGATACACCACATTCACGGCTAAATCCCTGCCCAGCCCCTCAGTTATTAATCTCTGGTGCTTCAACAATTGGGAGACACAGGACCTTCCCCATCTAAATCGATGCTGGTTAGGGTCAAGTAGGTTTGGACCCTCAAGATATTCGACCATACGTCGAGATATTAGCTACTCACTCAAAAACTTTTATAATGTGGGAGGTTAGGGTGACCAGTCGATAGTTTTTTTGTGACGTGTTTCTCCCCACCTTTGTATATTGACCTATGGAGCCTAATTTTACCGCAGGTGGCACCTCTCCCTTGTTGAGAGAGCTTAGCCACAGCAAATGGAGGAGTCTTCAACTGTCGACCTAGTTGACCTCCAATAGCCAGCTAGTTTGCCAGTCACGTACTTGCATTTCAATCGCGTCCCTATGTCTGGTTTCACGAAGAATTTTAAGTTCCCACAGTCGCTGTCTTAATTATAACTGAGGCAAGGGTCGGAAACTTGCTCCAATAGCGACGCCCTTCGTAGCACAAAGGTCATATGTACAGAGGGCAAGATCAGATACTTGGGCGATACCTTTAAAGGTAGTAACCTGCATTGGCCAGAATTGTTAACAACTGACACGAAACGTTTGTTCAGTCACATAAGGCAAAAATGGGATTTGGTACCGAACTGCGATACCATCAGGGGATTCACACAACTAAAGCTGTCCGATAGTGCCCGTTTCTGATACATGTGTAAGGTCATCAGTATTTCTTTTAAAATGTAAATAATATGCTCGTGACAAACCAAGGGCGAAGGAAGACGCCCCTTTTCTCACCGTAAGCGAACATGACACAGTGTAATACTTAGCTCAGGAATTTCTGCTGCCTTTATGTCTTGATACCTGCTTCACAAGCAGACAATTGCTTCAATTTTAATTTATTTGTTTAGTGTTGCAAAGCGTTTCATGAGGTTGTAGGATGCTTAATTCCTGTTTCTCTTTTTGAAAAGTTTTTCATGTTGTTGTTGGGCCTCTGGGGAAGTGGCTTTAGCCGATCCAAAGCACCGCCAGTCCACGAGGCTGTCCGCCGAGTGGCAGCGTCATCCGCCATGTGGCATCAGGGACAGACAGCCGAGGCCAGCTCGAGGCGTGTGCTGGCTCCGCTCCTCATGCTCACGTACGAATTGGTCGCGACGGGAGGAGGGAGGCGTCCACGGTGTCAAGTTCGCTTACGGTGAGAAAAAGGGCGTTTCTTCGCCCTTGGCTCGTCACAAGCATATTTTCTCACCTCTCGCTCACTTGACACCGTGTAGGACCTATTATCGACGGCCCGAACGGGTACTAATATGGTCGAGGGAGTGGCCAATATATCAAGCTGTAAAGGCAGGTATGCACTATGAGCGGTTACCGTTAAGATCCAAGTACCATAAGTTGAGCAATAGCTGGTATCAGAAGATAAGTAAGAGGCAGATAGTAGGTAGGTCGTAGAGGTCGTAGGGGGAACGCGGCCGGTATGTGACTGGCGTCTTGCAGGCTGCATGCGCGTTGGGTGGGCGCGAGAAAGTACACGCTAGTTCAATCTGACGACACCCTAATTTAGAGCTTGCCCAAAGGAACTTGAAGTAAGGGAGGTAGGTAATCGTCAACAATGAGCTTTGATTTGAGCCAGGATTGTACCATCTTCCAACGAGCCCCAAAGCCTGGCGGAAGGGAAGGCTATAGTTTTTAGCTACCCTATCTTTGGTCTTTCTCTTGAATTGATGGGGCTTTATGCTGAAGGATTGAGTCGTAGCAGCACCCTATGGGTAGAGTTGTCATCATGGATGGGTTCGAAAGATAGCCACCGAAGATAACGGGGACTTCTCACTTTCCTTCGCGCTCGGACAAAGGTGAGTGCAGATTCCGCTGCAATTCCTGAGTTTTGGGGAAAGATTTTTAGAAGTTGGTGTTGCCGCAAAACGTAGAGAGGAGCATCCCAGCCAGTGCGGTCTCCGAATGGCCTCCTCGTGAATGTAGTAAGGGGGATTCTAGCTGCATGATGGCTATCTGATTCCGGGCCATGTGCCCTGTGTAATTTGACAACAGTACCGATGCGATATTCGGTGAGCAGTGAGAAAGTATATCCTCTTAGAAGGATACTCACAGTTGTACGATATCTAATTATAGTTAAGATGCTGACGATAGTCGCGAATGCTGCAGATATTCGCGAGTGCTGTAGGTAAGGCTAGACGAATGCCCCAGTCGGATAGTTACTTCCTACGTGAAGGTAGGCGGTGTAACTGAGTAGGGCTTGCAACATGCGAAGAGCTAAACTGGGTTGCTGAGATGATGGCGAATTTCCTTGAGAGTGGTGAGAAAGGCCGATTGATGGCGGGAGTGTATGCATTTTGCATATATGAAGATTGTGCCGAGAAACTCATGATTCCAGCATAGTGGCCGCCGGTACTCTGGGAATACATCGCCGAGATAGATCTTCCTTACTGACTGTGTGGTGTGGTTTGTTGCCAAGGCAGGATTATGAATATGGCGAGCATGGGGGGGGGGGAGGCCGGTCTTGCCGGAGGTGTGGGAAGCTGAGACGGCCGCTGATAATTATATAATAGGTCTTAGCTGACTCACAGCTAATTGGGAAGCCCTCAAAGGGATCGTCTATTGCTTTTATGCACGTGCTGCAGTTTGAGGTTAGTCCTACATCAAGAAGTAGCTATAGTGAGCTAAGGACCATCAGTGCGACTATGGACCGAGTGCTACATACTCTTCCGAGGTATCCCTTGGGTTACTCGTGGTGAACCTTCCAAGGTGTAGAGACCCCGTGACGGGTCCTAGCGTTTGCGCGTGTACCTGCAGACGAGAATTGTACCAAAGAGAAAATTAATTCGGCAGGTTCGGTAGGTAATGCTGGAGTAAAACAATGGTGATACTAGCCAGAGGCTGGACGACTTGTCACCTGTCACAGCAGAAGAGCGTAAGAAAGACGCAATAGTAGTCCGAGGTCAGAGCTTGAAAGGGTATGAACAGGTTAGAAGGGTTAAAGCTGTCTTAGCTGAGTAACATACTCGTCAAGGAGAAGTTATAACGTTGCCCGGTATTAAAGCCTGAATTAACTGATTTATCTGGAGTGGTTCGCGGTAGTTCGGTCTACCGGTTCTCTTTGGTCTTGGATTCTAAGCAGAAATTGTGTATTCTTAAGACGATAAGGGTCCTATGCAGTGCTCGGATTCTAGTCTTTGCCACCGTTGGGTCGTGTTTGGAGCAAAATAAAAGCTCCGAAGAGGGCACTTTCCGCATGCAACTTCTGAGTTCAGATGGTTGAGACTATCGGTTGGGAGGCGCTCGTGATTCGACTCTTGTTATGAGAAGAGTTGCCATATATCAAGCTGCCAGACTATCGACGAGCGGATTTTCAGGGAATGGTAACTGAAATAGGAACAATGGACTTCCAAACCTCAATTGAGAGACGCCAGTGTTGAACAATGCTCGCATATTTTGAAGAATAGCATCCTGAGAGTAACTGAACGATACATCTCAAATAAACGAGTTCGTATCAGTGATGATATCCTCTGAATGAATCGGACAGTCAAATGCTGCATTGCAAGGTGACAAGAGCAGTACAAAGTTTAGAATCGTAATCCAATAGAGGAGAACAGGACCAGTCACATAAGGGCATGCCGGGATGTAAAGAAAATAGTCAGGACCACAAAAAGGGAAACACAAGTTACCGTAGTTGTTATGTTAAAACGCAACCCAAAGGCGTTCAATAAATATGTAAATGAAAGAAGACTGAAAAAAGAAACCATAGGTCCGCCCAAAAGACCAGACGGTGAAATCACAAAGCCACAATCCTGAACGACTATTTCACCACTGTATTTGCTATTGAAGATGTTGCGAATATGTTTGAACCTGGACCAATGCAAATCGCTCCCAACACACATGTTTCACCGAGATTGAGATCCTTCATGAGCTAACCCACCTAAATGTGTACAAATCCACTAGCCCAGATAATCTTACTCTCTTACTCCCTGTGTACAGCGGGAAATGGCTCCAGTCATCGTGAGGCCACTGCTCGAAATTTTTAATCGGTCTCTAAGATCGGGAGAAGTTCCTGCGCGGGACTGGAAACTAGCTAACGTGATACCGATGCATAAGAAAAGGGATAGAAAAAGCCCCAACAACTAACGACCACGTAGTCTTACATCGGTCGTCAGTATAACCATTGAACGCCTCTTGAAAAATCGAATCACTGATCCCCTGAGGATGCATCAGCTCATATCCGACACTCAGCATCCAAAAGGCTTTTGACAAAGTCCCCCATCAACGGCTAATGTAAAAAATTAGAAGCCCATGGCATTCAGGGAGACTATGATGGATCAGGGCATGGCATACGGGTCGGCAGCAGTGAGTGAAGCTTGAAGGAGAGACGAGCCCCCGGATGCAGGTATCATCAGGGGTTCCACAAGGTAGCGTGCTTGGCCCGATCCTGTTGTCAATTTTCATCAATGATCTCGATCCTAACATCCGTAGTAAAATCATTGAATTTGCGGATGATACAAAACTATGTCATCCTGCCACAAAAATTGCCGAGCTCCAACAAGACCTTGACTAACTCATGGAATAGAGCACAACGTGGCAGATGAAATTCAATGTCGACAAATGCTCAGTAATGCACATAGGGCTGGTGAACCCTTCTACCCCATTGAATATGAACGGGACGGTATTGGCTACTGTCACCCAACAACGTGACTTGGAAATCACTATGTATTACAAACTACAACACAGTCAGCAAGTTGACAAGACTGTGAAAATGGCAGGTAGAGTACTCGGATTCATCACCAGAAATTTTGAATACAAGTCCAAGGCACTGGCGGATCTAGACCCTTCTCGTGGGGGGGGCATTCGCCTCGGAGACAGGCCCCCTCCCCAACTCGAGCCCAGCCCCCCCCCCCCGGCCTGAGCCAAGCTACCCCATTTTCAGTCACCCCCCTCCCGCCCCCAGTTGAGCCAAGCTCGCGACTTTTGGCTCTTCAATATTGTTACCATTTAGCCTTCATACATATTTGTACATTTTTTGTGATATCCCTCTATATTTTATGTATTACAGCCGTCTT
>LQNS02278129.1:1502385-1516386 GCA_001587735.2 Parhyale hawaiensis | reverse complement strand
CAGCGAGACACAAAAGCTAGGCCCTAAGCAGTACATTTTTTTCAAGGCCTCATTTCCAGTGAAGGGTGCGTGTAACTTTTTGGGGAAGGAGTGTGCACCCACGATCCTCCCATGGCTACTCCACTGCATGGAATTATGGATATTACTAGTGGCCCGTGCTGTCATTATAAATGACGGCAAAAAATTAACACTTCACCAAAACCCCCACCGTCTATTGGGCTTCCTCATTTCTCCCCTATCTAATACTGAAGAAAAAGATTGCAGGGTACCCAACTTTTTTTTTGCCTTTTGAATTCTGAATTTGGTCCTATCTTATTAGTTCTATTTTTCCCCTATCTAATACTGAAGAAAAAGATTGAAAGGCACCCAACTTTTTTTTCGCCTTTTGAAATCTGAATTTTCTCCTATTTTTTTCCTATAGAGCGTGACAGGAAAGATATAAATATAGTTATAAATAAATAAATAAATAAATAAATAAATAAATAAATAAATAAATAAAAACACGACGTGAATTATTGTATAGTACTGATGATCAACCAAGAGGATGGACATAATGTATCACACATCGAGTCTCAGTGTTGAAGAATAAGTGCTGATTTTTCGTCTCCATGCTAAAATATGAAAGTTTCACCAGTATGTCTGAAAGGCCTTGCAAAGCCGTGAAAGTTTCACGGGTCCAGCTAGTATTTATAAACACACGACGGTCATTCTTAGTATTAGATTAGATGCAAACGCACCTTAAGCTCCTCGCCTGGAAGGAGTTGATTTGGTTTACTACTCGATCCACCTCCTGGTCGTCGCTCAGGTATGGGAAATGAAGACAGAGCTCATGGCACTTCAGACTGATTGGGTGGAATAGCTCAACAACGTGGTCACTGAACCCTTTGAATCTCTTGTGGTCGGAAGCGTAGAGCACCATGTCTGCGTCGGTTTCGATGGACAAATCTGCAAGAATATACATGGGGTGAATGGATTTCAAGGACCCCTCGTTGTTGCTGTAATGCCGGGGTTACACTTTACGTTCGCAAGAACAACGTAGTAAAAGTATGTGCAGCTTGCATGTAGATTCCACATCTATGCTACCGAGTTTATATAGATATTTCAGAACTACGAGTGAGCGGCGATTATTCGCTTCCACTTTTTCGTGCGTATGGATTTTTGGCCTCGGCGTAAGCTTTTGAGTAATGATAGTAATTTAAACACTCGGTCGGTGAGTCATCTCAATAATCCACTATATAATAAAACACAGTTGTTGGTCGCTTGATCCCTTGCTTGCTCCAATGTTGGTCCTTCTCTCCGTCACGCAGTTAAGAGCTTAATGGGAGAAAATTCATGTACTGATAAACAAGTTGAGATACCACACAATTTCAGCGCTTGGAGTACCGGTGACAAATATAGCTTTGGATCTCCGGCTTCTGGATTCCAGGCTCTGGATCTCTAGTCTCTGGATCCCTGCTTTCAATGCGGAATGATATCGTAGTAGTTGAATCTTCATGCTGAGCAGACGCCTTTTTATATTGAATTTACATCGCAGCCAAAGTTCGAGGCAGGAGGTTCAACAATCAGTTGGTATCCACAATACGGTGAGCCCTGGGTATTTCCAGTGAGTTTTTTTGACTGAACTATATTATCTTAGTGCAGTGCAACTTAACGCTTGATCAATTCCAGTTTGATCTTCACTCCTTATCATTCAGGGTGGGGGGGGGATATTTTGCTATCGCAAGACTCATGGATGTACAGCTTGCGTTTCACTAATGGAAAATCAGGGCTGCAGGGATTAGACCTGTAATGCAGCAAAACCTATACTGGGAACCGGAACGATAAGAAACTCAATCATAAAATATTTGCCGACATTTTTGACGGCTGGGCCCTCTAGTTTTAGACATAGTATGGACCGCCCTCAAGCTGCGCTGATCTGAGGCGTGCAAGAACAAGGCGACGAGAGGATGAAAGGTCGTTTTAAACAGCTACTTGGATTTGAATTTTAATTATCATATAAACGGAAAAAGTACACAATACTGATGCTGTGACTTGAATTTTGAGAAAAAAAAATTGTGTACAGTAAATTCGTAAGTTCTTCACTATTGGTGTAGTCCAGATAAAGTCACAAAAAAAAAAAAGAAAACGAAACTTGAGAGCTTCCAGTAACTAAACATTGAACGACCCTAGGAATTAACATATATATGCAATATGCATAAACGGTTTTAAATAATCACTAGTGGCAGTTACCTTCTGAAACAGGACAAATAATTTACTTGACTTCCAAATATACCAAATAAACTTGTAGCTATTTTAGTTGTTAATGATATCTAATATTTTGTTATAGGATCGGTTTCAGTTTTTTTCGACAGTCTGCTGACACGGTACGAGGCCCCTGTTTATTATTGTAACACTTTGTTTATTGAATATGACCATCAAGAGTGTACAGGGTATTTATATCCTTCTGTCTATGCTAGCACTAGAATGAAAGAAGACTTAGGGTGATCTACGAATCCTTCCTCGAGTATACAACATTTATGTAATCCTGCGGTCGTGGTGAGTGGACGTGCCCAAAATTGCTCCGCACGCAAGCCAAACCACTGAAACTCTCAAGTTATACAGTGATATTTTTAAGTAAATTGCTGGAAATACTTATTTATCGCCATGAATCAACATGTTGCAAAAATAAAATTGAAATCGTAAGCTAACTCCGCTGACAGGAAAGTGTCACTACTTCGTAAGTTAACGGCTGTAGATACTACAAGTGTCTCGAGTGACTTCTGTTTCTGGAGTATTTCTTGTGTGCTGCTGCGGCTCCAGGGTTGCTGATAAGCTTTGCTGCGAAACAGCACCGCTATCTCTACAAGCTGAAAACTTTGAGCCTATCATCCTTTATGTTATTAATTAAAGTGGAAAGGTCAGTTCTAATATGGAACATGGACTTGTTAGTATTGGAACACGATGAATCTTCAATAAGAGCTGAAGTTGAAAGGTGTAACCCACGGTGAAAAGTGGTGAGAATTTCCGAAATTTCGAAGGGTGATGCAGTGAAAATTGAGTTTTCTTCTTCTGACATGGCAACTAAGAACATCGACATTGAATTAAACCTTTTCCTTTCCATTAATTTCATTTTATAACGTGCTATCGCTGCTACAAATTGGATCATGTTGCGTCATCGTGCAATGAAGATAGATCATACGTGATCTGCTCGAATTGCTCCGCTAATGATCACACATGGAAAACTTGCAGGGTCACGGAACGGCGAAGTGTCAACTGTAATGGCCGTCATACTACCATATCATCAGCGTGTCCAGTCAGGAAGAAATATCTGGAGCAAAACAGGACATTGAAGAGGAAGACGTATGCTGAGAGTCTGTCGACAGACGTTACAAAATGTACAACCAATTCATTCGGTAAAACCATCGTCCAAACACCGCAGGCATATTCATGTATTATCTTAGCTCTACTAAGAAATCAGGAAGAACTTGGCTCGTTTGAAGCAAATTTGAATTATCTCTTCGAAAAGAATTCTCTACCTACGCTAATGCTCGGTGATTTTGAACCACCATCGACCAACATCCTGCATAAACTTGAGCCACCCGTGAACCTAACTAGAATTTCGAGATTCTCCTCAAGATCAACTGACGATTCCAGGGAAGAGGGAGACATCATGGACGAGGGAACGTCGGACGGCACAGTCGTGGCGGGGGGCGGGGCGCCCAGCGTGAGGGAAGCCTACTCACCGTCACCTACTGCTCACCCTCCCCCTGCCCCGCATCTTCATGTATCCAGTACACTCACTACCTCTACTGTTGGTCTATCTCCGGATCCCATGAGTAAAGTCAAAGTCTACAAGAAAAAAAAAAAAAAGCATTGTGATCGGAGACTGTAAAGATTTACTTAAAGAATGTAAGAATGGTAATGCACTGGTTATTTGCGGTAATGATCACAGCAATATTATTGACAAAAAACCTTAACTAGACTGACAAATACTATATTTGATATCCGGTCGTTAATTTTGGAGCTAAATGGACCAGAGTTTTAGGCCTGCCAGCAGCGTGCTGGACCGACTCTCAGAAATAGAGCCGGAAAGCGCACGTGAAGATTAAAGGATTCAATTTTCCCATAACTAAATTATGTGTGCTACAATCAGTAACGCTCTTGACGATGATAACTCGTGGTTAGACACGGTAAACTGTAAATGTAGACACCGCCATCAGAAACTACCTGCAAAAGAGAGGAACTCAATCAACTGAAGACCTAATCCTAAATTCCATCAATATCTTCTACAGAAACCAAATGTCGTCTGCCTACAAAACGGACGAACAGGTCATAAGGGACATCATCAGCAAGAACATTACCTGCAGAAGCTCAACAGATAAGCTAAAACTCATCATTTACTACAGGAACAGAAAGACCGCTTAGCTGCTCATGAAAAACAGCCCTCCACCACCACCAGAACTGCACAAAACCAATGCCGTGTATGAATACTTTTGTAGTATTGGGGACTGTGAGCCCCACCCTGCTTCATACATCGGCATGACAACAACAACGCTATCAAGAAGACTTACGATGCATCTGAGGGGAGGGGGACCGGCTAACCATACAAGAAACAACCATAACCAACAGATCACCAGAGAAAACCTAGTCAACCGTACAAAAATACTGCGTAAAAACAACGACAAAATCCGCCTGCAAATAGAAGAGGCCATACTCATCAAACTCAAACAGCCTTCTATCAACACCCAAGCGACCGGCATCGCCAGAATATTACAGCTACTAGGAGACCAACACCCGCAACAACGAGCGTAATCCACAACCAGCGTAATTACCAAGCCGATCAGCGCGCTGATTGGCTAAGCTGGTCTCAACGCCAGCAGGCCCGAGGGGACCTAGCACCGCTCTTCGTGTTCCGGAGACATAGAGGGAACTTCCATTATCCCATAGAATCGGTACTGCTCGAACCACAATTCTGTCAGCATGGAAGACCTTCCATCGCCGTCACCGGCACGACCACCTCCGGCACCGCCACCTCCTCCTGATGATGAATTACAGCCGTAATCGCAACGTCGAAGACACCATCGGTGGTCTACTGCACAGCACCAGCAATAACGAATGTATTAAATGCTTCCGTCAACTTGAAAAACTCAATAAATGTTTAATCAACAACACTTAGAATGCCTTTGGCGTAAGACCATCAACCGACGTGGGGACGCATTCAAGGGACATTTCGGTCAAGGGCGTACGTCAATTGACGGACCAGCGCATTCTCCTTTTCATTTATTAATATTCACTTCATCTTCTTCATACTTTTAAACTTTGTTTCTGCAGTTTGATCACAAGAAAAAAAAAGCTCACTCCTCGGTCTTTTTCAGGGATTTCGTTGCTGGAGATGACTAGTTCTGGGTAAAAGTTCCAACGATGATTGCATTTTCCTGTATCGAAATGGTATGCAGCCCATTTGGTATAATACGCGGGCCTTTAGTAAGGGTAGGTGCATATTCTAACTGAACAGAATCTTTGCTAATTTGATCTTATACGTTACCAATTTTCTTCAGCCGCTTGAGCGCCCAGGCGCGACAAATGCTTCTGGCTTCGTCAGTACAGAATTTTTTTCTTCTCAATATCAAAGTCATTTACATAGCAACTCTTTTCCATATCGATTTAAGATAATAATGGCTAAGAGTAGTTTTAATGCAAATTAAATTTGAACGTAAGAAAATTTCCCTAGATAGTACAAAGTGAATGCTCCGGTAGTACATCTGCGCAGCAGCTGTCATACTTTCACGGTAACTGCAGAAGCTGCAGATAGCTGTCCAGGGGCTCTGTGTTGATCATTGCAGGAGAGAATAAGTAGAATTGGCCTAACTTCATTCAAGCCTACTCTTCTATCTGATATATTTAGGCTAATCAATTAGGTGTACACTAAACTAAGACTTCAATTATGATTCACCGATAATGGTGAGTTACTTCTATAGCAGCAACAGTGCTGCTGTCAATGCTTCTGTTCCTACTACAACTGCATGTGCTAAAGTTAGATCATGTACTTTCACTTCAACGAACTGACTAGTATCGCTTCTATTTTTAATTTTTAGCCTTGTTGCTGTCTGTTAGTAATAATTTCTAAAGTTTTTTATAAAGATATCTACAAATGCACACTATTGAAACAGTAAGGAGCGTGTGTACCACAGTACCTTAGTCTTCGCTTGCTAAGGCGTCTTTTTGTGGCCACGCTCGTGATCATGATCATCGTGGTCACTGAAAAGCACAAGAACGGGCAATGATTTTGTAAATAAACCAGAGATGTCATGTGAATTTTTGAAAAAAATGTTTTTATCATATTTTTACGGGAAATGGTAGGGAATGGTTTTCTTATTAGCCTTTATTTATTTTGAAGCCAATGCATAACTGAACTAGCAGTATTTAAAGCATTTTAAACGTACACAGGCATAAAACTAAGGAAATTACAATTCTGGAAGTTAATATTACAAAAAAATTATCTAACATTATCCAATTTATCCCTAACTATAAGAAAACACCAATACCTTGCATTTCAAATTTGGAATTTTTACTTGTCCAACGGCTGGAATCACTCTAATCACGCATGATTAGCCTGCGGAGGAAATAACGCTGCGATCAATTCTCATCACTGAGCACGGTTGATTGCTATCATCACGTCAAAATGCAGTCACAAAAGCGCGCGAATCATGCGCGTTCAGGGGAATTATTCGCGCGGTGGTCACAAAAAGACGCCTATAGTAGGTGCCTCATAATGCATAGCTGCTGCAGTGATGCTGCCTGACGTAGGTTCAGAAGCGCACAAGCACGGAAACGTTATCACCTAGGTAATCTTCTAAAATATTTACATTCATCAGGATTTTTTTGCAAAAATCAACAGGTATATTATAAGTAGGTATGGGCACTGACTTTATAGTATTTTTCATCGAGATTCGTCATATACCGCAAGTTGGTTGAACTAGGTAGCTTATCCTAGTCCATACTACGAAGCAGGTTACACGCTTCATCAGTACTATATCTGTGTGATGCAACATCACCATGAAGCAAGTACCGGTCCAACAACGAGCTTCTGATACTTCGAGGCATCGTGGCTCCAGCTTGCATCATCTTGCTGATGCCTGCTGCAAAACATACTAATATCTTAATGCGTAGAGGGAAGCGCGATGCCGATGCCACAGGCTAGTCAAAACAACGAGTATCGTCAATGCTTCATCCGAATGTGTTGATGTGCCCATCCATATAGTACGCACTTTCCAATTATTTTGAGTTACAAATCCTTCCAGATATAATAATGATATATCCGAAAGTTATCTAACGTCATTGCGGAGTAAACTGCACTGACAGTAAATAGTCTTACACCATTTTTTTTTGGCAATCTCAAAGCTTTGTTTACAAGAGTTCAACATAACGTTCGGACGAAAAAATGACGATAATCGTTTTTTTTACTACCGTGTGGCATCGGCATTAGAAGGTTCAGAAATGGTATGTCCGATTGGGTGCCAAAACTAAGGCCTCGAGGGTTGGCTTGTTCAAAACTTTACACTTTAAGTCAGTGCATTGGCTTCAACTCGCTGAGTTGGGTAACAGGCACTGACCTTCACTCAATAGGTTACTCTTGAGACATCCAGAAACTTGAACTCTCACTGGTAATTGGATTTCTTAGCAGATTCAACATAAGCGCATTGCTTCTCACACTTGCAACTCGATTCAAAGTGCCAAAGCCAAGCTCATGGCTGAAGTTTTGGAGAAACTAAGCCTCGCAGGGCAGGCCTTATTCCGTAACCAATCGAACGCGTCCAAAATATCCCTTGCGTAAGACAACAGGAAGCAGGACATGGTCATTCCTTGCGGCGCAGAGCGAAGCGTAAAAGAGTACATAAAATAATAACAAAGCAAAACGTGTTCATTCTTTGGTGAACTGAATGCAAGTGCGTCGACGTGAACAAAATTGTACTAGAAATTATTAATCTCACGTAATTCTTTGAGCGGCCCGTGAGGAAAGAGAAGAAAGTCGATGTCCTCTGGCTTCGCCACATTGATACCCAAGCAGCGGAGGGCGGGGCTGCCTGGCAGTGGACCACGGTTCCCAAGGTACCGTTCCCCGAACTCGCTGCTGCCGTAGTAAGCAGAGACCCTCTGCCTGTGGGTGGAAATTTCCGTACTTGAGGAGCGTTAGATAAGGTCGTCAGAGAGCGCATTTGATTGGACCCCAAAATTAAGAACTCGAAGCTCGACTTCCCCAAAAACTGCAGCCAAGTGTACTGGCTTCGACCTGGTAAATCGACGAGAGGATGAGGGAACACATCCAAAAGACTACGTGTAGACAGTCCTTTAATATTACTGACGATGGCTAAATAAATTCACACTAGGCCTATGTGAGCAAAAAATGTCGGCTGTGTACTGTGATAGCGCTTTGAAACCGCAACTTCGTCTCTTAGTTTCGTTGCTGTGCTGTACATAATAGTTATCTGAACTGGTCTTGTAAAAACTTGGCTCATTTATAAATACCTATGGGGAGAAGTAATTTTTTATCACCATTTACCCGCCCCTTACTTATGAAATGTACTTTTCTGCAGAAGAGAACCACCGCCCTGTACGGTCGATATCCATAAAAAAAACTTCACATGTTGGTACTTACAGCAAGGGAGGAAATCTAAACAGGAGCTCTTCAATAGGATCAGCAGCAACTCCCCACAAGACGTCGAGAAAATACAAGCAGATCGTCTCCACAGAATCTCCTGTCTCCTTAGGGAGCCTAGACAGCACTTCACCCAAATATTGCAAAGGTTCGTCCTCCTCTACGACCGTTAAATCCTTCGGCCGGCGGCCAGTGTGGGTGAGGGCGTGGAAGGCATTCGCCACGTCGGCTTCGCTGGTGATGAGCCAGTGACTGCGGTGGTAGTAATAATTGAGCGTTTCAGGGGCGGCGCCGCTGGCAGGCTGGTGGGAGAGTCCTGAGTCGCTTTCCATCGTGAGATAACAATGTTAATTTAGTATCTCGCGTTCAGTGGATACACCTAACGAGGTTTTCTGTTGCCTTAATGCTGGAATTTAGAAAATCTGGTAGTGTGAAGCGCAGGAAAAGCAGTTGGTGGTATGAGTCAATTTTAGAATCCCTCGCCTCTTTGTGGCGGAGCGCTCCACGCAGTGTAAATTCGTTGCGCTGCGTCCGAGACTCGAACCCGAACCTCCTAGGGTGCGACGCAGAAACGCAGTGGCTTCACCACCGAGGGGCAATAAGCTGAAGGTGGGGAAAATTTACTGCCACTCGAGACCGCAGCCGACGGGCACCTCAAAAACTTTTTCTGGGTATAAGTAAGTTGCTGGAGACCGAGCAATTCGCTGCTGGCACTCTTTCACATATATTCTCATCAGTGCCACTTTGTGTTCCCAAGTCCGAAGTTTCGTCTACTATGCCCCGTTTTCATATCATCAAGCGGCGTTGTTTCTTGTATTCAAATAAATCTGTTCCTACAAAACGCCACTGTGAACATTTGCAGAGGGAAGCCTATAATGGTATTCCTATGAGAATATTAGTTGCGACTAACTAACCAATCCGACGTGCAAACGAAATTTCCGGTGCAGATCTGAAATCAGGAGCTGCTTTTAATTAAACGTGTGGTTATAGGAAAAATTAATTATTGTTTCCTGTGTGATTGGGTGGAATTCCTCTGGAAGCAATGTTACGATTAAGAATGAAAAATATACCTACTTTGACGGCAGTTGGAACGTCTGTGGAAAAGAGAATGCTACGTTTCTTGGGTATAAAGCAGCTTTACACATTAAATGCAAGATTTTTAAAAAACCTTGTTATACTGCTGGACTCAGATTAGCTAACGTTACAGTGTTGTAGGATTCTTATTTTGTAATTACATTGTCTCTATATTCCGAGAGAAAAACCGGTCGAAGAACCCCATGCTTGAAACTGCACTAAAATAACATTAAGCACGAGATCCAATGAGCCCGAAGGGCTGACAGGCATTGAGCGCTTTCACACAGAAAGCTTCGGAAATGAATTTACCAGAGGTAATTGTGAGCTAGAATATGATCCGGGCTCTGCAACGGTTTTTCGTCGTTTATGAATTTTAGCCGTTGCTTGCCAGTAGCTCCTTTAGCTCTACCGTGGGTCTGTCTTACTGAAAACAACCTCGGATCAACACGGACCGCATACAACTGTGGTGCACGGAGCATCTGTGTGTGTATAGGTGTATGCCGCAGCTGAGTATCTTATCGAGCAATCACCGATATCCAGCAACGGCTTCGCCCTCTATTGTAAGAGGCCTGATAGGCATATCGCTAATTTCATCATAAGCGTACGTGTTGGGTTCGATTGCTTGACGCGTTAAAATTGGTATAAACCAGATAAGCTAATCCCCAGCGTGCGGAACTTTAGACAAGGAATACATGCATTTTTCAATGGCTGGGTACGTCAACGCAGTTTTTATCGCCGTGGTCGTTACTGTTTATTTGGGTGTTGATTGCCTCGCAATTTGTGTGCGGTGTAGCTCCGGTGACCCAGAAATTGCCACTGCAAAGCGCCTCTTGTATCAGGCTACGGTAGCCCAGTTTGGTTGCGTTTAGAACACGCCTAAGGGAAGCCAATGAAATTATGACAAAATACAACGATCTCTCGTCTTCCTATTGGGTGTTTGGTAAGATAACGCCAAGTCAATGGTAGTTGTTCTCCAGGCACTGCTGGGCCTCTTAATCGTGTCAGGTATCGGAAGTTTGAACATGTCGTAGAGGGAAAGACGTTTAAAGATAAAAATATCTTGGCCGCACTCTTGAATTAGGAAAGCAACATGCAACTAGAGCACTCTGAGAGCGCATACCTCCGACGAGCGAGGCAACGGTGACAAATTATTCAAATAGGCTCTGAAACCATAATTTTCTTTGTATAAACTCCAGAATTTAATCATTTATGCCTTTGATAGTAATAACAGCTTGTGCAATTTTCTTGAAGATCCGTTCATAATATCGTAATCATAAGAATTCCTGCTGCAAATCCTGATAATTACGACCCTCCTAACAAGAATCATGTTTTTAGTGGTTGTCAGAAAGCTGCAATCAGTATCGGTATATTATTAGGAAAACATTGGAAGCTAGTATCGTGATGCACATTTACCTAGTGATAGGTCATTCAATAATTTGCGCATCAAAACATAATAATTGGAAGGGTTCCTTACTAAAAGCAATTCAATATCAAATAATTACTCGCCAAGCGAAATAAGCATGCACAAATTTTTTACGAATTGTGGAACCCTCGACTCAGCCAGGGGATAGTGCAGTGATTAACGAGAGGTCCGAAGCAGAGGACAGCTGCGAGGGTGTCAGGTTCGAAAAAGGGTCATGCAGGTCCATGTCTGTGACAACCTGTGGTCGGTAAAATTAATGGGTTGTTCGAGGAAAAGCAAAACGTGAACCAAGCTTGAGTCAAATGATGCGTAAAAAGCAGCTGGTAACCGAGGAGTCTACAGTTTTACTTATTTTTCTCGGTTAGGATCAAGGGACAGCTAAAGGAGGAGCCTCCTCAACAAGGGAAGCCACCAATGAGGTTTCTCTACACCCCGTGGGAAGTTCTCTGAGGAAATTCGCGGTGACGTCATCAGAGCAGTGACGAATAAGCATACGTAGGAGGGGATGTTTTTACGATGGCACTGTTTGCATTGGACGATGCGGGTTTAGGGGGTTGAACCCGACCTGTCGAGGGTTTAACCCGCTCCAACGGAGTTAGTCAGTTTTGAGGTTGGAAAGCCGACAGGCAGTCGCCCTCTAGCTTGTTCCGCTAGCCTCTATTTTTATACACCTAGTAGAGTGCGTTAGCGCTATCATGGCCTCATTTGCCATGACCATTCATCACACTGTAACTGAATTATAACTGAGTCATCTTGTGTGTCTACAACTGTCACTGTGATTCCAAAAATACAAAAGATGAACAACCAACAATGAGTCGTCAATGGAGCCTCTCTACGTAAATTTAAGAAACTACGTTTCGGAACAAAATACCCTTCATTAGATATTCCAAAAAGTCGTCAACAGCAGCAACATCAACACGACAATAACTTTTTCAGTTGTACTGCTAACAATCGTTGTGACAAACATGAGTCAAACATATAAACGAACAAACCGATCTGCACCAAAATTTAATCATGTATGTCTTTTAACATTACTAACAACCTCTATAAATTCCATAAAGATCCATTTATTATTTTTTTAGTTATTATGCTAACAAGCCTAACATTAAAAAAGTGACAAACGATCGAACAAACTGATCATTACCAAAATTTGGCAATTTACTCTTTGTTATATACCTAACAACTCATATTAATTTTATAAAAAATCTATCTATAACTTTTTGAGTTATAGATAGAATGAGGCAGACAAACAACCGAACAAACAGACAACCGGATGGACATATCTTCATCAAAAGTTAATCACCTGTTCCTCCTAACATACTTAACAATCTTGTAAATTTCGTCCAAATCGGTTAATAACTTTTTGAGTTATCTTGGCGACAGACAGATAGACATTCAACCAAAGATTGCACGGGCTATGACGTCATGTTGATGAAATACCCGATAGATATCTGCAGCCTTGACTCTAAGGCCAGTGTTCTCCCAGTTAGCTTACCTAGCTTAAGAGAGCCCATCATTTATCCTGTGATGACCTATAGTGTTCCCGTCCTGGTCTTAGTAGGTGAGTGCGTCTATGGCTGTACTAGCTTATTCGAGAATCACACCGGCGACCGTGTTACTGATGTAGTTGGTTTCTTATTGCTTGACGAATCTAAGATGGTCTACCGAACCAAACATCCTCCAAGAATGTCCCATAAGACCGATTTTCTGCAATGTTCGTGAGGCAGCCGGATGGATGTGGGGCTCAAACGTCAACTTTGGATCGAAATTGAAAAACAAGAATACCAGGTCATTAACCACAGGATGTGACACATCATCCAGTATGTGTGAGGGGAAAGCAGGTCTCTCTGTGCAGTACGAGACCTAGACTCGAGTACGAGCTGAGATGGCCGTGCACATCTGCTCACATGACATTATTTCCAGTGAAATTTGCAATGCAAGTATGGGCTCCGGAGAGAGGGCGACAGTTTTGGCTGATTATCAACCAGATCGATATGCGATGCCGGTAGCAAAATAGCCTCGTAACGCCACAGGCAGCGCTCGCAGCGACATTGCGCTCACTTCTTCACGCGCCCTCTCAGTGACAATGAGCGAAAGAAGTGCTGATGCTGCACATTTCCGAGTGTAAAGACTTTCCTTTCCAGGTGTGGGTTCGAAATTCCGACGTCTTGGTAATCAGCGAAGACCGCAACCTGGGTACTGCACTACAGGGAGTTGTATCGTTTTTCATGTAAGCATTTTCGATCCTGGAATTGAAAGTTAATAGCTGAAAATTCGAGACTGCAACTGCAATCGTGTAATTAACTCCCGATTATTAAAACGTCCGCGAACGCTGGCTACAGTTCGGCTATCGGGATCTACCACTCCGCGATTGACGAATTCTCGTCATATATACAGTATACATTTGAATTAATTTTACTCGCGATTCTAATCTCGGATCTTTGGCCTAATCATTCCGATTTCAGGACCGAAAATATTGACTTCATATAATCGTAAATCTTTCCATTTTTGTAGAAACACGCAAAATTTTCGATACCGGAACAAAACGCTCAGAACTGTCAGCGCGTCACTTCCAGAGGAACGTTACTTCATTAGTCTTTAGTCTTGGTATGCATCCGCACGCCCGTTCTATGCCCCATTTGTGAACAGCTGTAGCAAGCATTAGGTACTGAAATCCTTCGTTATGTGGAGAGTCACGTGGGATATTTGTGTAACTAGCTATGCTGCCTCTGTACTGGCCAGTGGCCAGGTTACTGCTACAGTAAGGTACTGTACGGCGAGTACTGCAAAGTGCCCCCGAGCTCAGCTACAGTAAAGTGTGGTACCGCGGGTGTGAGGTACCAAAGCTATTGAGTAATTCCTCACCCTG
>LQNS02278129.1:1487794-1502270 GCA_001587735.2 Parhyale hawaiensis | reverse complement strand
CCAGGTTACTGCTACAGTAAGGTACTGTACGGCGAGTACTGCAAAGTGCCCCCGAGCTCAGCTACAGTAAAGTGTGGTACCGCGGGTGTGAGGTACCAAAGCTATTGAGTAATTCCTCACCCTGTTACTGCAGGGGACCAAATTGTTCAGAAAATCTTCCTAATTTGGTGTAGCGCAGGAACAAGTCTATTTTTATATGTTAAAACTGCCATGAAAGTCCCTATTTTACGGGAAAAAACATGATTCCATTTACAGAGTAGTGGTCATAACGCACAAAACCTCTTATTAACAATATGAATAATTCACCTTATGCTATCTAATGAGTCCATCATAGCAACGACTGTGTCGTTAGGCCAAATAACAAACATTGCCTGACTAGCAGTACTTGTGAAGTGGTTCTTAACATTTGGTAGTTTAGTAAGTTTGTAATGTTGGCCGCAGGAGCCTACAAAAAAGAAAATTAGGTTACATAAGAACCGTACCATGATCCCCCCAGCCGAGCTCCGCACAGATCACACAACTGACTGCACACACGCAGAAGGCGGCCGGCCGCTCAGAGGCTCACTGACGTATAGCGAGGGGCGCTCAGGGCTGCTTGAACTCGACCAATGACTCCATCCCAAGGAAGAACTTAATGGCTTCTGTGGAGATTGGCAATTACGTTATAAAAAGTACACCCGAAATTACGACATTTGAAAGATGGGATTTTTTTTGTATAGGTAGAGGACAGTTTTATTCAAATATTTTCTTCAAGATAAGTTTACTGTATACAGTAATACTTGTTTCTCCAAAGTACGTCAGTGAGCCTTTGAGCGGCCGGCCGCCTTCTGCGTGTGTGCAGTCAGTTGTGTGATCTGTGCGGAGCTCGGCTGGGGGGATCAGGTTACACTTCCAGTAATGGCGTCATATCTTTTTGGGAGGCTCTTGCAGCCAACATCATAAACTTACAAGCTGCATGCCCCAACAAGGTTGTCGCTGCTAACACTTGGGGCCGGCGGGGAAGGGGGGGGGGCATGTTTTCGGCACCTCGCGCCATGGTAGAGGTTTCAGTGGCGATGTTTATGACCACCCCAGATATGAAGACCACAGGCCATCAACCCTGCCAGTTTCTCCGTATCGCCTTGCTAAGTTCGAGATCGCCTGTTGTGTGCATCCAAAATCCCTGGTAGCCTCAAACGGACTCGTGCCGGTCTGCCCCATCCCAATTTCTCGAGGACGCTGCTCAGCTGTCGAACGTAACATCGTTTTTGTCTTGGTGTCTATTTGATCCTGAGACGCAAGAGAATCGCCTCACTTCGCTGCAGGGAATTTGTACCCGTAACACATGATGCATCGAACCAAGAAGGGAATAGAAACAGTTATTCCGATCAAAAATCCGTCAATTTATACAGAAAGCCAATATGGCACACAGCAAATTCACAACTAGATATCGATAGCAGTTTGTTAGAGAAGTGCAGTGATACTCATATACATAGTAGGAAATGCATAGTTTATGAGATGTATGACTTTGAAGTTTCTTTTGTTTTTTCAAAGGGAGAAAATAGCCGGCGTTGTTAGAGGCTTCCTAGCGACCCCATAGGAACCTTATTAATCAACCCAACCAAACCCAACCCAGAAAATAGGGTTAGGTTAGGTTAGGTAGGTTTGGGTTAGGTTAAGCTACGTCCGGACTACCGCTCATAAGTGCGAAAAACGCTACTGCGATTTCGCAGAACGCAGTGAAAATCTCGCAGCAGCCTCCACACTGTCGCGCGGTGCATCGAAGCGGTCAGCGACGCTAGACAATTTATAAAGCGTTGATGTTCAGCAGAACTCAGTTGCCGTCGCACCTTGATCCAAAAAAACTGCAATTTTTGTCAATATTAATAACTTAATTTACTTCTAGTATCAACACAACTATGAATAAGCACTGATTATAAATGCAGATACTACTTTTATGCGTTCTTCAGCAATACGCATACTGACAGCTGAGCTTGGGTTGACATTTTCATACTTTTCTTTACCACTTGGTATTGTTTTCGAGGTTGTCACGTGAATAAATGTTTATGTGGGGTCCCGCAACAATTTATGTTCCCCATATGTAGTGCAAAGTGTTCAGTCATTTTATTCTGTGTTAAAACACAGCTGTGCAACCACAAAACGTTGATAAAATGTTTACCGTCAACTCAGTTCTCGTCACAAGTGTCATTACTGCCGTGAAGGGCCATATTTCTCGTCAAATTTGCAATGAGTTAGAACTCAGAGAAGCGTGAGGCATTTAATATGTCTATAAAGAAGCAAGAAAACATTATGGAACGCCTAATTTATTCGGTTTGCGTGAGAGGAACAAAATATTACAAGGTGAACCTGTCTCGGCCGCAGCCTGAGTCGCGCGAAAATATCCAGCAAGTTGGGCGCCCGCGAAAACGCTCAAAGCTGCGATTGGAGGACGGAAATTCCCAGCGATCGGCGAAATCGCCATAGTGTGGATAGATTTTGGTGGTAGTGTGGACGGGGCCTAAGGTAGGGTTGGGGTAGTTTAAGTTAATAAAGTTCTCCCCAATGGGGTAGTTAGCAGGCCTATAACGACGCCGGCTAATTTCTCCCCTAGAAAAACAATGGTGACTTCAAAGTCATATAACTCAAAAACTATGCATTTCCGACTGATACATATGGGTATCACTGCACTTCTCTAATAGATTACTATCGATATATAGCAAGAATTTAGCTGGGCGCCATATTGGATTTCTGTAAAAATTTACCCCAAAATCACTCAGACCTAGGGCAGGTATTGTCAGGAAACGATCAGCGCAACGGGAAGAAAAGCGTCGTCATCAACGACGTCAACATCGATAAACGGTACGGCTGAGCAGCCTATTGGTATTATAAATAATTTTGTCAGTAAAATAAACGCCTGTCGAAACTTTTATCCTCTAATTAAGCACGTAAATAAATGAAGGGAACATAATACCAATAGAGCAAGAAATATAACTGTCATTAGAATTCAAAGTTGCTATGGAGGCTGGTGGAAGCTATCACAGTGAAGAATTATTTACAATTCATATTCAGTTTAACGAGCTCTTCATAGAATATTTCACCGTATTTTTTCGACTTAATTCATTAAATCTCCAACTCCTGACTAACCTACTACTTGAGCAGCACCCAAACACAAAACACGGTAAACTGGTTGTCTTCAAGTACTGAAAGTCTGAGCAATAACTGCTCCTATGGTTTCTTTCGCGTCAGGGACATACCGCTGCTTATATTGTTGGTTAAGTCCAACCTACGAAAGTCTTGAGTCTCCCCCCTCCCCAAATACTTTGATCCGTTGGGGTGACACGACGTCATTCAGCTACATGCGGTCACTGTTAAGTGTTATTTTAATCTCATTGAGTCCTCCCGTTTGCACTATTTGTTTTGACCGGTAGTTAACATTAAATTTGTATTGTACTAATATTGTAAAACAAAACCAACAACCAGTATGATAATCTCCTTTACAAAAAGGTACTATGTAGAGTCGGCCTAAAAATTCTGCCAAGCTAGTGAGTTTAGATGAATTAGTATAAAATTACTTCGTTCGAGCACCGTTTTGAACGTTAAGTGGCTTCTCAACTGATTTGTAGTAGTGTGAGGAAATTAGGGCGAGTGCCCACGGCCGTCAAAGACTGAGAAAACAAATGCGAATGAAAGAAAAATCTGGAAAGAGTGTTGCAGTTCTGTGTACACAAAAGAATGATCCGTTAGTCAAATGACCTCGACGTTATTACCAAGAGCCACCCTGAGTGATGATTGTATCTGCCACAACATGAAAAATCAAATTACGCTACAATGTGTACCCCCTCCACAAGTAACATTAACAAGAAACATACGACAAAGGGCCTGAAAAATCATCTCCACTGCCACGACTACGTAACTGAGCTTGAGAGAGGCCAGAAGGAGCGTGGTTTTGTTTGCCAGCTCTGTGCAATTTATTAGGAAATCGTAGTCAAAATGCAGTATACGCCTTTCTTGAAATCATGCTCAACTGCTTCATTTATTGTGGGTTCTTGAAGTTGATTCACGAGTCAAAAGATATGAATTTATTCGTATGAAAATCCTATGGAACGGTTTTAGGCGGACATTTTTGAGTGATTTACTTATCTTCTTTTGTAGTGATAACGTAACATTCCGAAAGATATGCTTTGTTCATTGCGTGGTTTGTTCCTTGCATGGTTTGTTTATTGCATGGTTTGTTCATTGCATGGTTTGTTCATTGCATGGTTTGTTCATTGCATGGTTTGTTCATTGCATGGTTTGTTCATTGCATACCACGAACGATGCAAGCATTGTCATCCTCGTCTGTCAAGGATTTCTATTGAACTCTCGGCCAGGCACATCGTAACTGCCCTTCACGAGACGATATCCTTCTAACTTCCTGTTGCCAGTTTTATTTATTTTTTGTTTGCTGTTTGTCATTTACTTCTAATTTTTTGCACCTAACAATGGTCTCGTGTAAAGCTGGGCGACAAAGAGCTCCAGGCAGGAGCGATACCCTCGACTCTCGGCGTACAGTGTGGAACTTTGCATGCGTCCTGCCCTACGCTGAGGGCTCGGTAATACTGGGCCGCTCGGAAGTAGTGGTGCTCTCAGTCTCTGTGTTCGGGTTTGACCGATTGAACAGATCAATAGCGTTGAGCCCTGACGGCGAGATTAGATTAAGCTAGGTTGGGTGGGATTGGGTTGGACTGGATTGGATTGGATTATATTAGATTTGATTAGATTAGATTGGATTGGATCCGATCCGATGCGATTCGATTACATTAGATAGGCGGCAGTAGACAAACCAAGAGGCCCATTTTCTAAGAGACACCGGAACGTACGTCCCGGCCTTTTGTGCACTAATGTGATTGTGCTAGTAGGATGTAGAGGACTGGGGAAAAGAGAGGAGAAAAGATGAAAGACGAAAGAAAAAAGAATGAAAAAGAAGGGGGAAGCATCACAGTCGAAGAGATGATCATGAATACACGCAAGCATGATCGAAAACTGCTGGTATGCGGAGCCTATTAATATAGATGGAGCGAAACTGAAAAGAAGTTGGCTTAAGATGGCCTGGGAAGCTTTGTCCGTCAATTGCTTGCAACTCGTAGAGGAGGTGTTCTTAGCTGTGGAGGATGACTCTCCCAATGTACGTCAAGACGATTTTTAAACGAGTTGACCGACTCCGCACCAACAACGTCGGAAGGGAGTCTATTCCAATTGCTTACTATGAAATAGGGAGAGAACTGCTGGCTTAAAGTTGTTCTTCGAGCTTTATGCTTCAGTTTTTCACCGTTGTTGCGCAAGCGATCCTAAGTTCTCTTTCAAAGAGCCCCCTTGTAGGTATTTTGTTGAAGCCATTCAAGTGCTTGAATGTTTCTATTAGTTGCCCCTGAGTCGTCTTTGCTCGAGAGATATCAGACCCAGTTCTTTAGGCGACGTTCATACGACTTGTTTCTCTGCTGAAGTATGAGTTTCATTGCTCTGAGTTGGACTCTTTCCATGTTAACGACATCTT
Source organism: Parhyale hawaiensis (assembly GCA_001587735.2). Lineage (NCBI taxonomy): Eukaryota > Metazoa > Arthropoda > Malacostraca > Amphipoda > Hyalidae > Parhyale > Parhyale hawaiensis. The sequence goes on along the minus strand of LQNS02278129.1, from coordinate 1,496,758 downwards.
TACAGAGATGTGGCGACCAGAATTGAACAGCAAATTTCAGGTGTGGCCTCTCTAATACCTTGTTCAAAGGAAGGATAATGTCCTTGAACTTGTATTCAAAGTTTCTGTTGATGAATCCCAGCACTTTGCATGCCATTTTCACACTTCTGTCAACTTGTTGACAGAGTTGAAGTTTGTTTGTAATAGTGATTCCCAAGTCACGTTGTTTTGTGACCGTAGCCAATTCCATCCCATTCATTGTCAATGGGATGGAAGGTTTCAGCAGACCTTCGTGCATTACTGAGCATTTGTCTACATTAAAGTTTTATCTGCGATCTTACGGTCCATTCCATGAGGCGATCAAGGTCTTGTTGGAGCTCGTTTTTTTTCGTGACAGGATGACATAGTTTAGTATCATCCGCAAATTTACTGATTTTACTACGGGTGTTAAGATCGAGATCATTGATGTAAATTGAGAACAGAAGTGGGCCAAGCACGCTACCTTGTGGAACCGCTGATGATATCTGTGTCCAGGCGCTCGACTCTCCTTCAAGCTTCACTCGCTGCTGTCTTGGATGCCATGGGCTTCCAATTTTTTCATTAGATGGTGATGGTGGACTTCATTAAAAGCCTTTTGGAAGTCTAGATACACAAGGTCTGCACCCTTTTCTTCATCATTAATATCTGTAACTTTTGTGAAAAAGTCCACAAGGTTTGTTAAGCAGCTTCTACCATTTTGAAAGCCATGTTGAGAGTCGGATATGAGCTGCTGCATCTTCAGGTGATCAGTGATGCGCTTTTTCAAAAGGCGTTCGATGATTTTGCTGACGACCGAAGTAAGACTGATTAGTCGATAGTTGTTGGGGCTTTTCTTATCCCACTTCTTATATATCGGTATTACATTAGCTAATTTTCAATCCTGCGAAACTTCTCCTGTTCTAGGACATCGATTAAATACTTCGAGCAGTGGCTTCACGATGACTGGAGCCATTTCCCGTAGTACACGGGGAGTTAGATTAGCAGGGCCAGTGGATTTGTACACATTTAGGGAGGTGAGTTCTTGAAGGATCTCGATCTCCGTGAAAACACAGATGTTGATGACGTTGTTGATGGCGTCGCTTTTCCTCCCGTTACACTGTTCGTTTCCTGACACTACCTGCGTTAGGCCTGAGTGATTTTCGAACGGAACCACTGTTTCTGTTCCTTTTTTTGTTCGATGCATCATGTATTAGTGATGCAAATTCCCTGCAACGAAGTGAGGTGATTCTCTTGCGTTTCAAGATCAAAAAGATGTTACGTTTGACCAGGAAGCAAAGAATGCAACGGGAGGACTCAATTGGATTTCAATAAAACTTAGCAGTGACTGCACGTAAGAAATTTACATCACATCGACGAGTAGAAGTATTTGAGTGTGGGACCTCAGGCCTTCGCAGGTTGTTTCCTTGAACATATCGCCGTATTTTTTCGATTTAGTTCATTCAATCTCTCGATCGCTCATGACTGGCCAGCAACATGAGCTGCAAAATTGTGTAAAATGTTGTCGCTAAGTAGAAAAAGATCGAACAACAGGCAAACTGTTACTGTGGTTTCTCTCGTGTACAGAATTAGCTATAATGGTGCTCAAATTTGTTGGTAAGGAATAAATATGTTCTGTGAAGAGCGCGGTGAACTGAATATGAAGTGTAAATAAGGCTTCAATTAAGAAAAGAATTTAAATCAGGTCGCTAAAAGGGACCAAATTCGGCGCTAGTCCTTTGAAAGTTTCCACCAGCATTCACTACAATTTTATTCAGATAATTCCTAAATTAGTATATATTATTTTAATTTATTCATACGGTTGAGATGAATTACGAAATTTAAGACGATTTTTCTGGTTGAATTAGTTAAAATACTCCTAGGCTGCTCAGCCATGGATTCGTCGATGATGACGTCAGCTACAGTAAAGTGTGGTACCGCGGGTGTGAGGTACCAAAGCTATTGAGTAATTCCTCACCCTGTTACTGCAGTGGACCAAATTGTTTAGAAAATCTTCCTAACTTGGTGTAACGCAGGAACAAGTCTATTTTTATATATTAAAAACTGCCATGAAAGTCCCTATTTTACGGGAAAAAACATGATTGCATTTTCAGAGTAGTGATCATAACGCAAAAAACCTCTTATTAACAATATGAATAATTCACCTTATGCTATCTAATGAGTCCATCATAGCAACGACTGTGTCGTTAGGCCAAACAACAAACATTGCCTGACTAGCAGTACTTGTGAAGTTGTTCTTAACATTTGGTAGTTTAGTAAGTTTGTAATGTTGGCCGCAGGAGCCTACAAAAAAGAAAATTAGGTTACATAAGAACCTGTTACGTGATCCCCCCAGCCGAGCTCCACACAGATCACACAACTGACTGCACACACGCAGACGGCGGCCGGCCGCTCAGAGGCTCACTGACGTATGGCGAAGGACGCTCAGTGTTGCTTGAACTCAACCAATGACTCAAACCCAGGGAAAATCTTAATGGCTTCTGTGGAGATTGGCAATTACAACATATGAGAGATAAGATTTTTAGGGGGAGAGACAGTTTTATTCACATATTTCTTTCAAGATAAGTTTACAGTATATAGTAATTCTCGTCTCTCCTAAGTACGTCAGTAAGCCTCTGAGCGCCCGGCCGCCTTCTGCGTGTGTGCAGTCAGTTGTGTGATCTGTGCGGAGCTCGGCTGGGGGGATCATGGTACGGTTCTTATGTAGCCTAATTTTCTTTTTTGTAGGCTCCTGCGGCCAACATTACAAACTTACTAAACTACCAAATGTTAAGAACCACTTCACAAGTACTGCTAGTCAGGCAATGTTTGTTGTTTGGCCTAACGACACAGTCGTTGCTAAGATGGACTCATTAGATAGCATAAGGTGAATTATTCATATTGTTAATAAGAGGTTTTTTGCGTTATGATCACTACTCTGTAAATGCAATCATGTTTTTTCCCGTAAAATAGGGACTTTCATGGCAGTTTTTAACATATAAAAATAGACTTGTTCCTGCGCTACACCAAATTAGGAAGATTTTCTAAACAATTTGGTCCCCTGCAGTAACAGGGTGAGGAATTACTCAATAGCTTTGGTACCTCACACCCGCGGTACCACACTTTACTGTAGCTGAGCTCGGGGGCACTTTGCAGTACTCGCCGTACAGTACCTTACTGTAGCAGTAACCTGGCCACTGGCCAGTACAGAGGCACCATAGCTAGTTACACAAATATCCCACGTGACTCTCCACATAACGAAGGATTTCAATTCCTAATGCTTGCTACAGCCTTGTCCATTAATGGAGCTTAGAACGTGCGTGCGGATGCATACCGAAACTAAAAAAAAAAAAACTTACGAACTAACGTCCCTCTAGAAGTGACGCGTAGACAGTTCGGGGTGTTGATTATATGAAGTGAATATTTTCGGTCCTGAAATCGGAAAAGTTAGGCCAAAGATCCGAGACTGAAATCACGAGTAAAATTAATTGAAATATATATGATGAGAATTCGACATGGTCCCTCACTCCTGGATCGTTGAATGCCTTGACATCTACGGCATTGCCGGCAACATCCGCAATCTGATCGTGACGACCATGCCCAACTGGAAGACCCAGCTCACAAGCGCCAACTAACACCTCGGCGAGGTGAGCATCAAGCGGGGCATCTTCCAGGGCGACTCCCTATCTCCACTGCTATTTGTTCTGACCATGATCCCCCTCTCCGAGACGCTGAACAAGGCCGGCCAGGGCTAAAGCTACAATCGTACCATGAAGTTCAACCATCTGCGTTACACGGACGATCTCAAGCTCTTCGCCAAATCAAAGGACCAAGTAGAGCAGTTCCTTAATATAGTCCATCAGTACTGAGAAAACATCAAAATGCAGCTCGAAATCAGTGAGTGCGGAGTCCTTAACATCGAACGGTTAGAGGTTACTGCGTCCGAAGGAATCACCATCGAATAAGGTACCATCAAGAACATCGAGGAGTCAAGTTACAAGTACCTGAGTGTCATGGAGTACAACACCATTCTCTACAGAATGATGATAGATTCTATTGGGAAGGAGTACCTCACCCAACTCCGGCTCATCCTGAAATGACACCTCAATGGGGGCAACACCATCAAGGCCATCAACACCTGGGCCGTCCCCGTAGTCCGACATTCTGCTGGCATAATCAACTGAGCCAAGAAGGACTGCACTGACATGGACATCAAAACTAGGAAGCTCATGATCATCTTTCGAGCACTGCACCCAAGATCGTGCGTAGACATACTTTATCTCAACAGAAGAGAAGGGGGCTCATCAGCGTCGAGGACAGCTTTGAAGCGGAAGAACGCGCTCTATATCAAGACTTCAGCGTGCGACGATCCGTGGACATGCTGCTAATTCGAGACGAAGTTGCTGAAAGAGACCGAAACGGCTGACCGGTTCAAATAGTGACAGCACCTCAATCGGGCTAACAAATGGAAGAGCATGAAGATGTTCGGCCAGTACCTCGAAAGTTTTCAGGACAGAATAGTCCTCGACTTTTGGAACTGGCTCCTGAGGGGTGAACTGAAACTGGAAAGAGAAGGCACCATCCTGGCAGTTCAAGAGCAAGCATCAGAACCAGGTATATCCAAAACAAGATCGATAGGAGAAGCGTCCCTTCTATCTGTAGAATTTGCAAGTGCTCAGACGAAACTATCAACCACGTGATACGAATGCAGAGTGCTAGCGCAAAAGGAGTACAAGCGCAGGCCCGATGAAATTGTTCGACGCCTTCACTGGACCCTCCTGCGGATCCATAACTTCCCGGTCAGTGAGAGGTGGTACGAGAAGGAACCTGCACCCGTGGTTGAAAACGAAGCCACGAATCTACTGGGACAAGAGGATTGAAAGTGATGAGTATTTCACGCCAACCGACTGGACATCGTTGTAAAAGACAAATAGGAGAAGTCGGCCTAACTGGTCGACGGCTCATTCCCCTTCGAGTCTAGACACGTGGAATAGGAAGCGGAGAAGAAGGAAAAGTACCGTGAGTTTGCCATCGAACTCCAGAGACTGTGGCAGATGAAGGTTGACGCCGTTCCAGTGGTCATCGGACCTCTGGGGACAGTGTCCAAGAATCTCAAGACTGCCCTGCGAGAGTGGAAGTGTAGCCATCTCCACCAAGGAACCCTTCAGAAAAACGCTCTACTTGGAACAGTGTACATCATTCGCAAAGTGCTCTGAGCCTTAGGTCGCGGGATGCTACCTGGCGCTAGAGCGTAGAGCCCAACATCGCTCGACCAATCCAAACTTTGAGTTGTGAAATCCTCTCGATAATAATGAATCATTTAATATGGATGCAGTGCCCAACAAGGTTAGGGCACAGTACTCTGAGGTTGTCTTACATAATGCTAACATAAGAATAGAACTAAAATATTACATAAGAGAGAATTAGTATTTGGTCTGCTCAGAGTTATTGGTACAATGCCTAAACGTTATTAAAGAGATCATATTGCCACTATTTTTCTTTGAGAGCAACATTTTTTACAACAGCAAGTGCAACAGGAATGTCACGACGCCGCCATTTGTGACGAGCGCTGCAGGCTCAGTGATAATGAGTTGTGTTTTATTTGCATCCGCTCTCGGAGCTCCGATTGGCCTGCTGAATGAACACTTTCCCATTTCACCCATACGGGCTTCCGGCAGGTGTGTTTGTTTTAGCCCGTCCGCACGCAAGTGTCCTTCACCCTTAGTCTGTGTTCCAGAACACAAATCTTTCATATTAAAACGTAATTTTTAGTCTACCCAATGTAATCGGATTGATTCTTACACATGAAATACGATTCGATTCACAGAAGATAGGACCAACCTATTGTCCTAATTTTCAGGCATGTGTGCTTCGAATTTCTAATTTTGCCTGCCACTCGAACGTCCCCGAACTCTAAGAACCAAATCCCCCGAGATACAAAGTTATTCGCTGTTTTTGGGCCACTCATGAGGCGAAATAATTTTAATTCGCTGACTATCGCCAACTATAGAGTGGCCAGATAAAAGTCCGCAAAATGCTACGCTTTCCAGTAAAGTGATATCGGGTTATAGACTTAAGAGAAGCTTTTCAGTCCACTTGGTAAAGTCTTAAATTTATTTAAACTTACTCTATATGGGCACAAACTTAAAGGAATTCTCGCAATGGCTCTATGAAAAAAATATATAATTATCAATATATCTGCGTAATCTGTCTCCCCTTTCACTAGACGTTTTAGGGCGAATCGAAAGTAGATGACTTGGAGCTTTTATGCACCAGGCGATTGGGATGTGTAAAGGGCTTATTACGGTCGTCTGTATCATGTACGTATATGTGTAATAACTGACCCAATAGCTAATACTTAGCTTCTTTTCCGGACACAATCAAACGTGGGACAGGCACAACCTACACCACAGGTCTCTAGTTCTGTACTGATGTTACCCTGTACTTTATTTCCAGGGGCGGTGGAACGCCAAAATATTGGGGGACAAAATGGGCAGCAACTTCCTCACTCCCACTTCCTCCCCACCCTTTCCCTTCCTCCTACATTACGTCAACCACACCCCATCCCCACCGACCACTCTCTCCCATCCCCGCCATTCCATCCTCCCCACGCTTCCCCTCCTCCTACATTACGTCAACCACACCCCATCCCCACCGACCACCCTCTCCCATCCCTACCATTCCATCCTCCCCACCCTTTCCCTTCCTCCTACATTACGTCAACCACACCCCATCCCCACCGACCACTCTCTCCCATCCCCACCATTCCATCCTCCCCACCCTTCCCCTCCTCCTACATTACGTCAACCACACCCCATCCCCACCGACCACCTTCTTCCATCCCTACTCTTCCATCCTCCCCACCCTTCCCCCTCCTCCTACATTACGTCAACCACACCCCATGCCCACCGACCACCCTCTCCCATCCTTACCATTCCATCCTCCCCACCCTTCCCCCTCCTCCTACATTACGTCAACCACACCCCATCCCCACCGACCACCCTCTCCCATCCCTACCAATTCGGAAGAGTGTGTGTATGTTTGTGTGCGTGCACGGTTGCATGGAGTGCTGCTACTCGTTGCAAGTTATATCGCCCATAATTTTCTAGTTCTCATCCTTCATCAACATTTGGATGCGATAAGAAAAAAAAGTAATCCATGGTATCTCAAGTGAAGCGAATATGGTATGCATATAGAATTGAAACAAGAATGATTCATGCAATTGCATCACATTCTTATTTTTTGTACATACGTCCTGGAGTTTCGCTCTAGACTGTTTCGTTCTCTGTGGAGATACTCCCTGCTGGCCCTCCCGCTGGCCATGGAGTTCACCAGTAAAATCTTCAAGCTCCATCAAGTGGCGACCACAAGACCGCCTGCACCTGATCCGATGATCATTGAATTGTCATGAATACTTGGCGGTGTTTCTCTTTTCGTTTCCTGATGACGAATTCTACACTAATCCTGCTCATTCCCGGAACATTTCCTTTATCTAACATCATTGGAAAAGGGAGGTATACCAGCTGTACCATTGAATTCGCAACCATGTGGTTAAATTTGCTGCACCTCTCTGTTGGCTTGGCTTCAGAAATACTGCAATTTACCACCAATGACGCTGTGTATGTTCTTTGTTTCTAGCTTTTCTCAGTTTCAGGAACTTACTCTGGTTCATGAGTCTCTGTATGAGGCATTTTCTACTGCACCATCACCGCGTTCTCTGTTGCATCGCTGGTTACTCCGAGCAATCCATTTACAAAACCAGCATGCACCGCTGCGTTTATGAAATCGAGTTTAGGCGATTATGGGTTCACCTCGCTTGTGAGACACATCAAGTAACGCAAGGAACGGGAGTGTTCTCTAAAAAGGAGCTCCAGATGGGAGGTAAGATAATTATTAACATTTCATAACCACATCGAGTACTGTACTTCCCAGAATGTGCCAACTCCTTTTGATTTTAGCCCCCCCAAAATTGCTTAAATTCTACTACGGGCTCAATTTAATAATATCTAAAGATGATGATGATTACAACAATGCTAATTGTAAAATAATTTTTATTTCACGTACTCTAAAAACACCTAACGAGGTTTTCATTTTCCTAGAAGATCTGGCAATGTCGGGAGCAGCTGAAGAAGTCAGCGATGAGAGCCAATTTGAGAATCCATCCCTGTGCTTCCTCTCGCCTCTCGGTGCCGGAGTGTTTCACACAGGGCAAATACATAGCCATCGCTGTTGTCAGCGTCCGAGTCTAGAACCCGGCTTCCCAACGTCTGATGCAGAGTTTCTGTCACTCAGCCACGTTTGTTCACTGGTTTGTTTATTTTATATCTCAATGATACCCTACAATAGTCCATGTTCTTTTTCAACTTCACTAAATGGAAAATAGCATTTTCATGATCAAATGTTTCGAAGCAGATTGCAATTTTTTAAAAAGCTATAGCTACCTCTGTAATTCAATAAGACTGTAACTGTGAAATTAAGTTTTGGCTGCTGATTGTGCCGGTAAAACAATTTGCAACGATATCACTTGCATTTTTTGCCAATAGGTGCTCTATTTGGGTAGTGGCTCTGGCGGTGCATGAAACTAATTACAGTGTGCATATTATAGATGTTGTTCTGAATATGAATTACACAGCAGGATCTCTGTCGCTACTGCCTGACAAGTTTGGGATGTGGCTGCAAAAGTCTCCAAAAAAGATACAACATAATTCGACAGTAGAGGTACTTGTTGGATGTGCGGCTCGTCCCCCGAAGGTATTGGTGCCGCTTCGGTGCTCAGCAGGGTAGGGCTAAATCAGCTTTTCCAGGTGGTTGACTTGTAGAAACTCTACCAGGATGGTGCAGGGAAACTGGCTGGTGAGCAATGAGGGCAGGGTTGGGGGCAAGGCCAGTCTGTGGCATGCAGTGAGGATTGCTGTCCTCTCTTCAGAATAGGAGGGGCACTCCAGTAGTAGGTGTTGAAGAGTCAGAGGA
>LQNS02278129.1:1454621-1464783 GCA_001587735.2 Parhyale hawaiensis | reverse complement strand
ATTTCGGGCATTCCTGAATTCGGCAAATAGACATTAATTAGTAAAACAGAGCAAGAGTTAGTCTTAAACCGTAGTCCTAAGAAGCGAGAATCATCAAATTGAACAATTTCAACACAGTGATCGACGTGTTTATTCCACATAAAAGATAGGCCCCCATGTGGCCTGCCCTTCAAAATACCTTGCGTGACATTTATAGAGGAGATAGAAAAGGACGTCATGTGTCGGGCTCTCTGTGGCATAGAAAGAAGCTCATTGGGAAAAAGCCAGGTTTCCTGTAGGGCAATAATATCGGCCCTTCCTGCTAGTTCTATCAATGATGCTACACACGGCTTGATTCCGTGACAGTTGTATGAGGCAACTCGTAAGTTATTCATTAGACTAAGATTGGTGGATATAATTTCTGTAGGTACCTGACACTCTTTCCGTATGTCTTCAGTCTATGAATCGTCGGACACGCGATCCTGGGGGCCAAGCATCTGGGGACAGCAGTCTGTTGTCTTTCAATACAGAGAGCATATATAGCTGGGTAATTTGTGATCGACTGCAGCTGTGCCCTCTAGCGGGCACTTACCTGCAAATATGAATCATTACCGGTGGGTTACCTAGTAGGAGTGTAGGAAGCCAAGACGCCTAACCTATCCTTTCAAAGAAGTTTTTCGCACGATGGGGACTCAAGTAATGATTCTGAACAAAAGGTCCTGCACTGCAGGCAAAACCACTGCGACTCGAACAGCTGACTTCGCCCTATCGCAGCGAACGTTTCAAGGAAGAAGGCAAGCTGTTACATTTTGACGCAATAGAAGTGGTTGCACTGAGGCGAGATGTAATGACAATTTAGGGTTACCAGTGCTACCAGGATGTTCCCTCGCCTCAAGAACTGCTTGAGATCACAACCCAAACAGCGGCAACGACGATTGCGACACGGGTTACTTTGACCCAGGTCCCGCTCAGGAACATCCGATTCGAATAAAGGAAACACAAAAATTACCCAAGAGAGTAACGAGGAAACTCCGTAGCTGCAGAGGTAATAAATCAGAATTTCAGTTAGAACAAAATCTTATTTTGGTGAAGCTTACGCAGCTTGTTGACAGATAGCTATTGCTTTCATAACCGTATTTCGGGTTAGGGTTACCACTTTTCAGTTTGCAGTAGTCAACTGAGGTTGGGGTTAAGATTACCGCTACCGAAATACAGTTATGACAGTCGCTGCCTCTGTATTGGCCCTGCAGAATGAGCCAAGAAGCATATGTGTAACGTGCACCCTATAGTTTTTGTCCGACCTGTCGCAAGCTCGGTAAGCCTATCTTGTACTTTGTATCAGCCGCATAATGTGTCTATACGAGAGGGCCCAGCCGTCAAAAATGACGGCAATGATTTTATGATTGTTTTTTATTGTTATTGTTTCCAGTACAGGTTTTTGTGTAAAATAAATCTCATACCTGTAGGCGTGATCTGCCGTTAAAACACAAGTTGTACCGCCATGAGTTTTGCGACTGCAAAATATTCCTCCTGCAAGGTTAGACGAGAATATCAGTTTAAATTAGTCAAACATAGAGCAGCACTAAGAAAATAGAGTTCAGTCAAAAGAATTCACCGGGCATGCTCCGGGCTTACTATAAACCTGGATATACCCACCGATAGCTGAACCTCAAGCGTCAAAATTTGTCTGCAATGCAAGTTGAATATAAAAAGACGTCTGTTCAGCTTGAAGTTTCAACTGCTACGAAGAGATGCAGCTAAGAATTGCACAAGCGAACTGGATTAAGCGCGAAAGGAACTCAGACTCATAAGTAATACTGCGAAGAAATTCAGCTAAAAAGAGATGCTATATATATAGCTTATGCCTGACAAGATCAAAAACTGCATCAAAGATACCGCCTTTCATATACCACGCTCTGGAGAAGAATCATCATCGTCATATCCAAAAGTACGGGGCTAGTTATCAAAGTGAAAAGAGATTCAGAATATGCAGTATTTTCACCTTTAATCATATGTTTCAGAAGCTATATTGGTCACTGTACCTCCATAGGCTAAAATTTTATGGTACCAAATGGTAGTAGTATTCTCCTGGCTTAACCACAGTTTCTCAGCTCTGTTTTTCACACTTTATAGATAATTTAGGCATTCAAAATCTTACAACAAGCATTTTTTTTGGCGTATCCGACTTTTCCGCGCTCTGACGGGACTCATTGATATTCATCAGTAGCTCATCATATTTCTGTTGTGTTTAACGCAATAGCTCTACAATAAATTGCAACAGACTCTGTGAATTTCTTCTGTAACAGCACTGATATCTTCTGTTCTCGAAATGTCATCGTAGTCGATCAGCCATCGCACTGTTATGATGGATGCTCTCCCTGCAGCACACTCGCTTCAGAAAATACTTCTGAGCCGAGATGCAAAAGACTCCCCCTTATGTTTTCCCTTTGCGTATCGTAGCTACGCATCTGGCCCTATCAGGAATGTTGTGCGTTACCAGTAAAGCGAGTAAAATGAAAAAAATGAGAAGCTGAAGATCTATTAGAGAATAGCGTGACACACACGCACACACTGACGTATATACTAGCGCATTGATCCTAGCTAGCTGCACCCGTGAAACTTTCACGGTCTGGCATCAGTGAAACCATCACCCAGTACCATGGCAAAGCCGACCTAAGTAATTCACACAGCTACGAATCATTGGAGAAGCAGCTTAACGGAACGGTCGTCGATCGAACTAATTCCTGACTAATTTACTAATTCTCATTGATACACTATCATAAGAAGCTCACAGTTCAATTCTAGAGGGTATTTTTTCGCAGAGGCTATTATCATATTCCTTTTTACTTGTTCTGAAGTTCAACCATCTGTACAACACAAACATAATGGTTCATTACTCGAATTATGGGCTTGAGTGATTTTTGAACGAGGTAACTGTGCGAATTGCCTTTTGTGGTTCAAGCCCGAAATGCTATTACCCAAATCCAGGGCAAAGAAGTGAGGTGATTTTCTCAAGTCTCAGGACCAAAGGGACACCACGAGAAAGGAGGTGCCACGATCTGCCTGCTGCGTGTGCTGTGGAGCAACTGAGACACTGCAGGCGGTCTCAATTGGACAAGCATTTTGGATGCTTACGACGAGCAATTTCAAACTTGGCAAAGCGTTGCGATGAAACTGTCTGTACCCTTCACCACGGCGCGAGGTGCTGAAGACAGCGCCTCCCTCCTCCCCTGGCCCCAAGTGTTCAGAGCAGCATCTCCGTTGGTGTGCACAGCTTAAGAAGTTTATGCTGTGGCCTCATTGGCTCCAAAAAATTGAACATATCATTACACTACTGCGTGATCCCCCCAGCCGAGCTCCGCACAGACCACACTGTCCACACAACTGACTGCACACACGCAGAAGGCGGCCGGCCGTTCAGAGGCTCACTGAAGTACTTTGAAATGACAAGTATTGCTGTATACACTAATTTCGAAAGAAATGTGTTGAAAAACCGTCTTCTACCTACACAAAATTGACAAAAATATTACCATTCATCAGGCTTCTGGTCTGGAGTGTAAGTTTTGTGAAATAGTTGGTCATTTTCCACAGTAGCCATAAAAGGCGTCTTCTTGTGGCCACGCTCTTGATCAGAATCACCGTGATCACGATCATCGTGATCACTGGAAAGCACAAGAACGGTGAATGATTTTGTAAACAAACCAGAGACGCCATGTCAATTTTTGAAATATATATTTTTGTTGTATTTTTACGGGAAATGGTAGGGAATAGATTTCTTATGAGCCTTTATTTATTTTGAAGCCAATGCGTAACTGAACTAACAGTATTTAAAACATTTGAATATACACAGACATAAAACTATGGAAACTACAATTTTGGAAGTCAATATTATAAACAATCATCGCAACATTATTCAATTTATCCTCTAATATAAGAAAACATCACAACCTTGCATTTCAAATTTTGACTTGTCCGACGGCTGGAATCACTCTTTGATCACGCATGATTAGCCTGCGGAGGAAATCACGCTGCGATCAATTCTCACCACTGATCCCGGTTGATTGCTATCAGAATCACGTCAAAATGTGGTCACAAAAACGTGCGAATCCTGCGCGATCAGGGGGAATCAATTTCGGGCGTAGAAACAAATAAAAAGACCTGGCCTGTGGCCGAGAGATTAGTCACCAGCCGTATCACAGATACGCCAGCTTCCAGAACTCCCCTCCGATGTTGTTAGTGCGGAGTCAGTCAACGCGTTTAAAAATCGTCTTGACGTATATTGGGAGAGACATCCTCCGCAACTATGATAAGAACTCCTCCTCCGGGAGTTGCAAACACTTACGGCCGAAGCTTCCGAAGCAACCTTAATCCATCTCATTCTCTCTCCCGCTCCAACTACACAGTTTGATGTCTCTAAGCTCCACATGTCAGCGGCTCTTGAACGTGCTTGCGTGCATTCAAGATCGTTTCTTGGGCAGGGACTCTTCACCCCCCTCTTTTTTACTCTCTCTCTCTTTTCTCCTGTCCTGGCAATAGCTCATAGAGTGCCGGGGCGTATGTTCTGGTGTCTCTTTGGGAATGGGCCTATTGGTTCGTCTACTGCCGCCTATCTAATCTAATCTAATCAATAAAGCTTAAACTTCCTTCTATCTATTAGTGATGAGCGTGACACAAAAGGTAAGTACGTAGGTAGGTAGGTAGGTAGGTACTAGCGTATTAATATATAGACTAGCTGGACCCGTAAAACTTTCACGGCCTTGCAAGGCCTTTCAGACAGACCCGTGAAACTTTCATACTTTAGCATGGTAATACCACACTTGTTCTTCAACACTGGGACTTAATGTGTGATGTATTAAGTCCATCCTCTTGGTTGATAATGATATCCATAATTCCCTACAGTGGAGTAGCCAGGAGAGGATGGTGGGGACACACTCCCTCCCCAAAAAGTTACATTCACCCTTCACTGGAAATGAGACCTTGAATAAGAATGTACTGCTTAGGACCTAGCTTTTGTGTCTTGCTGCCCCCCCCAACCCCCCCCCCCCTTGAATTTTGCCAGAATTCCTACATGAGAATTTTCCAGGTCCTAACCATTTCATTCAGAAGAGCCCAGGGGCATAAAAATTATTAAAAAGACCTTGCTCAGCTGCACAGGACTGCTGACCTCCGCATGTTATTGGACTCGTGGAATATTTATAGGCCTATAAGCTAGTAGCACCCGTGAAGCTTTCACGGTCTGCCTTAAGGCGCTTCAGATAGATCAGTGAAACCTTCGTATTGTACCATGGCAATTCCCCGTCAACATCACAAACAACACCGAGATTCCATGTATGATATCTGATACGACCAGCCTTTTGCTGATAACAATTACTGAAGCTGATACATTTAGTTCTCGGCAACAGAAAGTAACGTTCAATCTTTTCAACTATCATTGGTCATCCGGCCGGAGTTGAACAAGTGTTGCCCCATTTATTTGATTGTGCTATTGTTTGGCAAGAGAAAGTCAAGCTAAACTGAGTCCAATACAGCCTTGACTTGTCTGGAGTTGGTTTCGTTACTATGCATCACTTTGCTGATCTTAGCAACGGTCCGATCGCCCTTGAGCTCGCCGAAATATAATACAGATCCATAATGTGCGCTTCGGAGCTGTCCTGAGCGTAGTCAGGTAGCTGCTAATCAGTCCTCCCGTTACGCTCTATGGTTCCCGGGGGAAGCCAACGCTCAAGTCTAAGGGTCCGGACAAGTCCTGCCCACCTTGCAGTGCTTATCGACTACTTCTGACGTCTAAAAACCTGTCATCAATTCAAAATAGATGTTTAATGAGAGAGTGCTTGTTACACCGAATCTTTGATGTCACGTAACTAACAATATTTTTAAATGACGCGGATTGGCTTCAGTTCATGATACAAATAAGATCTATGGTATCTCATCCTAACCATAAAGTGGTACATCGAGTAAAAAAATATAATTTCGTCTGGTTGTATTTCTTTTAGGTGCTCAGAAGTTTTACCTTCAACGGTTTCGTGCTCTGTGGAGATTTTTTCAGTTACCGCTCCCGCTGGTCAAATAGCTTAGCAGTTAGAACCCGCGGGGGATCAACGGTTTACATCTTACTTCTATTAATCCTGTACGAATAGTTCATAGCAATCACGAACTTACAGAAAACAAAGAAAGAACCTATTTATTGTTTAGGTCCTACGTTCATCAATTATTTACAACCGCGTACATAATTTTTTACTCCTTGAGGCAATTTACCCCTGGCGTAGAACCTCCTGAGTCACACCTTCAAACTCCATCGAGTGGCGACCATAACACAACCTGCACCTCATTCGAAGATCATTGAAGTGTGTGGTGTTTGTCAGTCAATGAATTTACAATTTCTGCATAGCTTGCGGTGTGTACAACTATTAGTACAAACTGTAGAGTGGAACTCCTAAAACAAAGACTGGCATATCATCTCAATTTCAAAACGGCGAGTAGTAATCTTGTTCATTCCAAAAACAATTTCTTTGGCTAACACCTGAAAAAAGGTGAGTTGTACTTTTGAATACGCTTTCTGTTAATTGAGTTTTACTGCACCTCTCTTGTAGTCGCTCAAACAGGGATAAAACGCTGCATTTCACGATAGATGGCGCTGTATTGTCTACTTTTGGAATTTTCTCAATTCCAGGAACTTCCTCTCTTTCAGGAGTCTCTGTATGAGGCACTCTACTGTACCATCGCCGTATTCTCTGTTGTATCGCTCGTAGCTACGAGTCATCCATAGAAAAAAAAATGAAATCTTTGTGTTTCTTGAAGCGAGTTCACGCGATTGTGGGTGGACCTGCCTTGGGAGACACATCAAGTAACACAAGAAACTGGAGTATTCTGAAAAGAAAGAGCTCCAAAGGGAGGGCAAAATCGTTGTTCATATTTCACGACTAGACTGTCTACTTGCGAGAATGTGAGAATGTTTCACCTTCGTTTGATTGAAGCAGCCACTAAGCGGCATAAATATACTTAGTACTTATTTTTAATATCTAATAATACCCACAATTATAATATTGAAAGTAGAGCACTCTGACAGCGCATACCTCCGCAAAGAAAGGCAACGGTTACGAAGAGACTAAATTGGTTCTGAAATCCTGATTTTCTTCGTATCAACCTCAAATTTAATAATTTGTCCATATTGATAATATTCACAATTTTGCTAATATTCTTGAAGATCCGTTCATAACTTTATGAATTATGCTGCTCACAAACATGATACTACGGAGGCAATAACTTTATCTTGTTTACAGTGAAAATAGGTAACGAGCTTTTCTTTTGTCTCAACTCTAGAATTTTGAATATATGGTTGAGTTAAGAACAGCAGAAGCAGTCAGGGGAGAGAATGAGTTTGATAATCCCTCCCCGTACTACCCCTCGCCTTTTAGTGTGCTAGTAGTTCACGAAGTGTATACTTTTTGCCATCGCTGTCAGCGTAAGACTAGAACCCGGTTTCCCAGCATCTAATGCGTAGTTACTGTCACTCAACCAAGTTCGTTTGTTGGTAGGAACAGTGTTTACCTATCTTATTTCTTATGGATTCTCTACAACAGTCCATGCTATTTTTGTGTTCACTAGATCGAAACTAACATATTCATGGTCAGATGTTCCAGAAGCTTCCGGAATAATTTAGATATTTTGAAAGAGTTATAGCTGCTCCTGTACCTTAATCAAATTGTAACAGTGGAAATTCTTTAAGGCCGCTGATGTGCCTTACAAATCTACTTTCTACGATATACATACAGTGCATTTTCTGTCCCCAGGTATTTTATTTCGGCAATGACACAGTGTCCGGATTATAGCAGTTATTCTGAATAAGAATGCTACAACAGCACCTCTGCCGGTACGGCTTGGCAAGTTTGGGCTGTGGCCGCAATTAGGGGCCTCCAAAATATGTTAGATTTCTTTCGGATTTGGGGTTGATCCCCCCAGCCGAGCTCCGCACAGATCACACAACTGACTGCACACACGCAGAAGGCGGCCGGCCGCTCAGAGGCTCCGTGACGTATGGCGAGGGGCGCTCAGAAGCGCTTGAACGCAGTCAATGACACAGACCAGGGGTAGAACATATCGGCTGCAAGGAAGAATGAGCAATTCTTTCTCAAATTTTACCCTCCAGACCAGACATCTGAGGGATGGTAATATGTTTGTGCAGGCAGAAGATATTTTTATTCATATATTTCTTTTCAAATTAGTTTATACAGCAATACTTGTCATTACAAAGTACTTGAGTGAGCCTCTGAGGAGCCGGCCGGCTTCTGCGTGTGTGCAGTCAGTTGTGTGATCTGTGCGGAGCTCGGCTGGGGGGATCAGGCTTCACGTAAATATTTTGTTAATTTTTTTGGGAGGCTCTTGAGGACACATTACAAACTTCTGAAGCTGTACACATCAACGGAGTTGCCGCTCTGAACACTCGGGGCCAGGGGGGGGGGGGCTGTCTTCAGCACCTCGCCGCGTAGTGGAGGTTACAGTGGTGGTGTTTATGACCAGCCCAGGTCTGGAAGACTAAGGCCGCGCCAACACGATCCATCTTTTCATCGAAGTTTGTGATCGCGGAACGACTTTGATCGACGAACACACGCGGCGAGCCTTCGAAGTTTGCGTTTTTTGTTGGTCAGCAGTGCTGGAAAACTTTGAGCACGATCAGGCGGAGTTTGTCAAACAAATTTGAAGTTCGCAAAGTATATTTCGCTCGGTGGATATATGTATATGGCCTCATTATATTATTTAGTAATTAAAGCATCAGTTTTAATTTTTAAATTAACCCGCATAGCAACTTTTGTTTTTGTTTGATTCGAACTTCTGTAGAGCGGGAAGCATTTGCCAACTACTGTATATGTTGCCACTTAGAAATTAACCGTAGCATATTCGTCAAGTTACGTCTATTCCTTGTTTTCTCATTAGTAAAAGCTACAATGGAGTAAGAGGTACGTTTTAAACGAAGAAACGGATGTACACTGTGTGAATTGGAAAAGAAATTAATAAATAAAAAGTGAGAAATTATTGTTCTATCGTCTGCATTTCTGCATGTAAGGGGATGCTAGCGAGTAAATTTTTAGCTATAGCTACTTCTCGCCAGTATAAATGATGTTTTACCCGCCATGCAGTCAGCTTCTACAACTAAAATAAATATCTGGCCGATAAAGTGAGGATGGAATATCGATCAATAGCAATGGAATACTGAATTCGTGTACCGTAACCTTGAAGTGTTCGTGGCTTCTATTTTTGATGCCGAAGGGACAGGGAGGGAAATTGTTTCTGTTTTTGCTTGTCGATTCTTGTGCTAGTGATTGATGAAGTGATGGATCGTGTAGACGCGGCTCCAAGCTCATTAACCCTGCCAGTTTCTTTGCAGCGCCTTGCCAAGTTTGCAATTGCCTGTCGAAAGCATCCACAAAATGCTTGGCCAATTCAGACAGCCTGCAGCATCCCAATTGTTATAGAGCACAAGCAGCAGGCAAACGAGACGTCCTCTTAGTCGTGGCGTCCCTTTGGTCCTGAGACTTGAGAGAAGCACCTCACTTCGTTGCCCTGGATTTTTATCAACAGCATTTCGGGCTTGAACCACAAAGGCAGTTCGCACAGCTACCACGTTCAAAAATCGCTCAAGCCTATAACATGGGTAATGAACCATTATGTTTGTGTTGTACAGATGGTTGAACTGCATAACAAACAAAAATAATAGGATAATAGCCTCTACGAAATATTACCCTCTAGAATTGACCAGTAAGATTCTTATGACAGTGTGTTAATAAGAATTTGTGAATTAGTTCGTTCGACGACCGTTCCTTCAAGTTGCTTCTCCACTGTTCCGTAATTGTATGAGTTATTTAGGTCGGCTTTGCCATGGTATAGCTTTAAGGTTTCACGGGCGCAGCTAGTTAGGATCAGTGCGCTAGTATCTCCGTCAGTGTGTGTGTCACGCTGTTCTCTAATAGATTTACAGTTTTTCTTTTTTCACAACATTTTAGTCGCTTTACTGGGAACGCACAACATTCCTGATAGGGCCAGGATTAAAAGGGAGGTCGTAAGGAGACTCGGTGAGTGTCGGACGTGTAGTGTGGTTTGTGCTTCCAATAACCGTAAGTTTTTTTGAATTCCATCTTAACTTCATATTCATTTCTCCTTCTATCCATGAAAAGACTGATAGGAGGTC
>LQNS02278129.1:1427806-1441334 GCA_001587735.2 Parhyale hawaiensis | reverse complement strand
CGTACCAGATAATAGTTGGGGAGGCCTGCACATCTGATATGGACGTGACTCACGCACTCTGGGCACCTCAGAGCAGTTCCCTCTATACGATCAGCGCAGATCGAGCACTCCGCTCTCAGTCCGTCCGTGAATGGTAACGGCAACATCTTCTCAGATGTCACTCACCGCACCACAACAAAAACTACAAGACTGCAATTCTGTAAAAAGTTTGCACTTCTGTAAAAGTTTGCACTTCTGTAAAAGTTTGCACTTCAGTAAAACTCGGTAAAGGGAAGTGTGGAAATTCCTAGCAATAGATAATTTCCTATCGTACGCAGCAACATCAACATCTGGTACTAAAGAAGCAATAGATTAGACTCGGTGAACAGAGGTCTGTGAACTAAACTATACAGAACAGAGGTCTGTGCACGAAACAATGTGGAACAGAAGAATGTGAACGAAACCATATGCAACAGAGGTATGTGAAAGAAACTATATATGGAATAGAGGAATGTGAGCGAAACTATACATATGTGACAGAGGTCTGTGAGCGAAATTATATACGGAATAGAGATCTCGAAACAAAACTGTATGGAACTAAGGTCTGTGAACGAAACCATTTGAAACCCAGGAATGTGAACGAAACCATATACAACAAAGGAATGTGAAAGAAACTATAAATGGAATAGAGGTATGTGAGCGAAACTATATGTAACAGAGGTCTGTGAACGAAATTATATGGATCAGAGGGAAGAACAAACTTTCCAGCACCCATCTCCCCCACTTCCGGTAAAAGCATCGAAAGGCCCAGAACCGCTTACAGTACACTTTCCCCCAGCATATTGCATAGGGATATTTCCCATTCGACGGTAATGCAGTGCTTGGTGGCTTCTTCCTCAACGACCTTCCGCTGGGCCGCGTCGACAGCTTCATTCTCTACGAAAAACTTTGATATCTTTCGGGAGCCCCACGACGCAGAGGTACCGTAGCGCAGGGGCAGAGAGGCTACACTGCAGAAGGTAGAGGTGCCTGCAATATAGGAAAACGAGCGTGTAATACAGCCGTAATGCCGATGGCACACGCTAGTCAAAAGAACGAGTACCGTCACCTTTTCGTCCAAACATTATGTTGAACTCTTGTAAACTCAGCTTGAAATCGTGTAGAAATCGTGTAGAATGTTTACCCTCAGTTCAGTTTACTCCTCAAGTGCCGTTAGTTAACTTTCGGACGTATCCTCTGGAAGGATTTATGACTCAAAATTCTTTGCAAGTGGGTGCTACTTGAACGGACACATCAACGCATTCGAATGATAAGATGAGGATATTCGTTCTTTTGACTGGCGAGTGGCATCGGTGTAAAAGATGCCCTCTCAGCCCCTGTAAAAGTCCCCCGAGGAGTCCCCCAAGGCTCCGTACTGAGCCCGATCTTGTTCTTGATTAGGATAGATGACATTCTCGCTTCCTGCCCACCGTCTGTCAAGTATTCTCTCTACGCAGACGACTGCGCTTTCTCGATGACACCGGCGTCTGATTGCACCGCGCCCCTTATTTCAAGGGGCAGTGCCAAAAATTTAAAGAACTTTTATTTCAAATTGATAGCTCTATAAGCAGTTTGGAGTAGGGGCGCTAAGGCCTGCGTTAGAGACGCCGCATCCTTACAAGTAAGAAGAAAAGATACGTTGGTAGAAAGCAAACTCTGTAATTTTACTAGAACAACCGCGCAGGAAACAACGGTAAAGGTGAAGTTCTGCTTCAAAGGAGATTTTCATGTTGTTTAACTTATTCAGGTAATATGAGGCACGTTAAAACTTTTCTAACCTTCAGTTTTCAAGCTAATCGACTTTACAAATCTCATTGTTTTTCTATGAGAAAAATATCAATTTGCAGCTTATGTCATTCTGGGGATTTTAGAATTTTAATGACTTATTGATGTTATAAGAGTTATTTTAGGACTTTTTCCACCAATACACTTTTCGTTGCAAATGCTTCGTTTTCGACATACTTGACTTTCAATTTCTCATTATTTTCCTATGGGAGTAAATACCCGGTGACCCCATAGGCTAAACTAACCTGGCCTAACCCAATGTAACCTAATCTAACACACCCATAAAAAAGGATTTGCTTTACACTGTGCGAGCATGGTTATTTTTCCCACAGGAAAACAATGGGAACTTTCAAGTCAAGCATCTCGAAACCAAGCATTTGCGACGAAAAGTGTATTCATGAAAAAATCTTAAAAACTTAAATAAGTCAACAAAATTTGTAAAATTCTCGGGATGACCAATACTGTAAATTGCCCGAATGCCTTGCTCCCGTCGATGCAAATTTACTGTCTCGTGCAGAACGGTAGGTTCACTATTACTCCTCACAATCAGGTTTCTTGTCACACTTGTAAGATATTTGTTACCATAAAAACGTAGAAGAAGACGCACTGAAAACCTTTGTACGGTACCTACTTTATAGTCTTTTCTGAAGCCTTTAGCACTTTCTTCGATCATTGTTTTATTCTATCACTAGTTTGAGTGACTCATTGAAGGAAAAATAGCTGTTCTACAAGTGTATATAGCACCTACCGTGTGTCGCCCAAAGGTCAATTTTAACGTGACCGAAATTGAAAAAATCGGTGGTTAGGAAAACCAGACCTACTCTCACCTAACCTACCCGAAGTTATGAAGGAATCTTTTCCAACTTACCCGAAATTAGTTCGGATTTTGCGACAGTAGGGCCTAAAGAGAGCGGTCATTAGGTACGTGTATTTTTTTGGGGAAGGGTAAGGCACCCTCTACAATCTTACTAACGCATTTACCATAATTCGCAGGTTGCAACCTTCTTTGGTTCCTAATCTTCCAGTGATGATTCATCTTCTAAGCAGGTGCTTTGATGTTATAGTTCAATCTTTTTGCTGCAGTTGAAGTGGACTTTAGAAAAATGATGAAGTGCGGCCACACCTTCTGCGAGTCATGCATCAGAGACATTCCTCCGACCGCAGGTAACAAGCGATGCGCATCTTGTCGGACTACCATTAACGAAGCGCTGGAAGACTTAACAGTCAATTATATTTGCATTCCGAAGAATGACGCAGCAGGCAGTAAATCCATGTGTCCGATTCACAAAGAAAAAATTGTGCATTGGTGCACAGACTGTACAAGGGGGATGTGCAGCGAGTGCGTCTCTACCGACCATACTGGCCATTCTTTTTTCAAGATCGACGATTTACTCCACGATGATGCTGATGAGAGCTTCAATGATGCTCTAAGCAAATGCTTTAATTTACTTAACGGCCAGGTCCAGAAAATAAACAACGCTACTGCTTGTTTCTCCGACACTGAAGATCGGATCACAACTGTCCTCCAACTTCTATCTACTGAAAGAAAAGCTTTGCAGTCCCAGGGTAAAATCATTAATTGCTGGCTCCAAAATCCAGATCCACAGACTCTCGAGAAGATATTGATTAGCCTTGACTGGGATCGAACTAAGGCTTTCCGATTAATACGTCTTCAATCGATACTCAATAGAGGAGTAGAGGGGTTTGAGGTGAGTTGTTTTTACCCATACGTAATTATTTTGAAGCGTAGTAGAACTTGAAAGCGGAGGCAAGAGAGTTAGTTGCACGAGTGCTTTGCTTTCATCAGCCAATCATCGAGCCGAAAACGATGACATCTGCCGCCAGTTCGAACTCATTTTCTCCCATCGGTATTCGGGTTCAGTATCTTCAGTTCTTGGAAGACTGTGTTAACGGGAGAACGGTTATACTGTCTGACGACTCTATATAAGGCGAGAATGCAATTTTCAGAAAATTATTGAAGCAATCTCTGTCAACTTGGAGGATGGAAATAGCTGTTTTCGCGTATTATTGTCTGGTTTAGTGATCCCTTACTTTATTTTTTAAGGGAACCTTTTGCTCCGTCACTTGATGATTGCGACTTGTTCAGAATGAGAATTTAAAGGAGTCTGAAAAAATTTCACATATCAAACATTTTTGCCGTGCTTCTTGGATCTATGGTAAGTAGAGGAACCATACTGTAAATTATATCCTGGGAGTATAAGATGGGCATTGGGCCTTAGGATTAAAGTGGGTACATACAGCTGCTCTAAGCAATTTCGTGCATCGTGATTTGTACTGTCTTCTGAGGTTTCCTTCAGTCATACTTCAACTGCCTTGAGTTTATATTGATGCTCTTATTGAGTACATAATCATCGAAGCAAATGTTAAGATATCACTCAGCGGTCAGCAGGTGGGTAAAGAACACCAGGATTTCTTGGCAGCAAATGTTTTTTCCCTAATTTTTGTTCTTTTTTCAGCAGAACAAATTTTCACTTGAGAACTCTCGAGTTAGACATGTGGCACCCTCAGTATCCTGGCTACAGAGCTCAAGGTTTATTAGGAGCAATGGCGATTGCGGGCAAAAAAACCTAACATTTCAGCGTAGCTACGAAAGAAACGTTGGCCTTGTTCAGCCATGTTTATCGTTCTATAAATCAAATTGGCAGTTGTAGTACATTCTACAAAAAGCAGTTGATCAGAAAATTATGATCAGGTAAGAAGAGTCATCACAAATGCCTCGCTCTCATATTTGAAAGAGCGGGCACTCTAGTTGGACTAACATTTTCCCCTGAGGAGGCATAAGACTGGCCATAGGCCATAGGATTAGGTTAATTAGGTTTCTCCATCCTATATTATGGGGCGTGACGGCACCAGGGGCTCGTGTAGGTTACCTTAGCCATAAGCTAGGCCGTGGGGACATCTGTCTTGTGCCCACTTTGCTTCCTTTCATTTTCATACTCCTGCTTGCTCATGCTTTTTTCTGGTTTTCCTTTTCGTTCCTAGCTTACTGTTCCCATGCGCGTTGATCCTGCGTGGGAACACCTTCGTGCATGGGTTCCCCATATTTCTATCGTCATACTATATGTCCCTTGCTTCTTTCTCTGTTAGATCGCCAATATTGTGGAGACGGAGGCTTAAGCTACTCTATATAATCTGATAATAAAAATAATAACTAACGTCTTCTATGCCCTACCAGAGCTTCAGTGACACGCTCGCCATGTTAGCACTATACAAAACCGTGTTCATCATCAAAGGCAACGCTGAGGTACAGGCCGCCAAGTAGGCTCTGCGGGATCCTCTCTCCAGAACTCGCAAGGCTAATGTCTTCTCTTTCAGAGAAGATCCCATACAGAACCTGAGGGAACTGGTCGACCTTGTTGCCTCGAGAGCTGATGATTTTGACCTCTATCTGTTGGACAGCTTTTGTGGCGAGGGCATAAATGCAGCTGACACTGTGAATGACATCCTTTGTCGACACATGTAAGCATGCTGGCCGTGAAGTCATTAGCTTCTATGAGAACTTGGTTTGGCTAATATGAACTGCAAACTTTGGTTCTAGGAAACACTGCTAAGCTTGCTGGCTTTGTCGTTCAATGCCTCAATGAGAGCTTAACAATGTTTGTCCAACTTACGACATCGTTGGTTTCGGCCGCAGTATTTGAGGTGGTCTAGTCCAGAGGCCGCATGCACCAACGCCTTGTAAAGTACGGTAACGTAAACTGTACAGTTCCTGAGCGAAGTACCGATATCGCGGCTCAGATTTTCTCACTTTCTCATACTGATCTTCACTAATTTATGATCAAAATGGTTTGAACCTCCAAACGATGCATATCTAAATAATAGACTCAGATGTTGAATCGAGAAGTAATGATGTAAAACTTTCACTGTGCCTGCAGCTGTACAGTTACGGTGATTGTAACCTTACACGGCGTTTGATCATCCGCCCCCAAGACCTGATGTACGCAGGCCTTGCCTATCGTAGCTTTTAAGCATTGTACTTTAGGCGGGAAAAAATACAAAGCAAAATAAGTACCAACATTTTCCTATTATAAGCGCTTAAAACAAAAATAGGATATCATTCCAAATATTTTTGGAGCTATGTCAACACGAAAAACAACTCTAAGCGGGCATTATTCGGGGTATAGACCTTCAGCGTTCCGCTCTAGGTAACAAAAAGCAACACCCATCATGGAATGAGCCTTTTTCCCGTAAGCCTATAAATTTGGCTCAATTAGTAACTGAAAGTTTCAGTGATGGAATGGAAACTGCATTTAAAATTATTTTCAAGACAAGCAACGGTTGCAAAAGCCAGTTAAAAATTGTAAGTGAATTTCAGTCCTTAAACAAACTCAGCCGACATAGGCTAGCTCGAAAAAATTTTGTAAGTTTGTTCGGAATATGGGGCTCTTCATGTGACAAGCTACAGAAGCAACACCACTTTTTTTCAGAGTTATGCCACAGAGCAACGTAACGTGCATGCATTGTCTATAGGCGTCTTTTTGTGACCACCTTACGAATCATTCTGCCTGATTCCGCCTGATCCGTGCGTTTATGTGACCACTTTTTGGCGTGATTCTGATAGCAATCATCCGTAGTCATTGGTAAAAATTGTTCGAACGATGTTTCACTAGCGGGCTGATCATGCATATTCAAAGAGTAATTCCAGTCGTTAGACAAACAAAAATTCAAAATTTTAAGTGCAACGTTCGTGATATTTTCTTATGTTTAAGGATAACTTGGATAATGTTACGTTTGTTTGTATTACTAACTTCCAGAATGTTAGTTTCGTTATAGCCTGTTTACACAATCACAGAAATTGCTCAGTCATGTAACTTTTCCCTTCGGCCATCTCGTTGTCATGACTTCTACTCCTGGTGCTTGAATGTTAGTCTAAAACTGTGCGCCATAGCAACTTTAAACTAACACAGAAGCAGGAGGTATTCTAAAAGCTTCACCATTGCTGCTTGTTATGACGTACCAACGCCAAAAACGACTTGTACTTATGTATTATTTTCACATTATTTTCAGTCCAAGCCGAAGCCTAGAAGGCGCTGCGGCGCAGTCGAATTCTAACTTGCGTTGCAATGCAATATTAGCGTACGCGTGCCCATGCTCTAACTATTATGCCTGTTCATGTTCAAAATGCATTGAATGCTGCTAGTTCACTTATCCATTTGTTTCAAAATAAAAAAAAATTTCTAAAAATTCATTCCCCACCGTCTTCTGTGTAAATACGATTGGAATTCAAATTTTGGAAACATACATTGCGTCTCTGGGGTGTTTACAAAATCATTTGACTGTTCTGTGCTTTTCAGTGATCACGGTGATGCTGATCACGATGATCCTGATCACGATGATCCTGATCACGATGATCCTGATCACGATGATCCTGATCACGATGATGCTGATCACGATGATGCTGATCACGATGATGCTGATCACGATGATCCTGATCACGATGATCCTGATCACGATGATCCTGATCACGATGATCCTGATCACGATGATCCTGATCACGATGATCCTGATCACAATGATCCTGATCACGATGATCCTGATCACGATGAACCTGATCACGATGATCCTGATCACGATGATCCTGATCACGATGATCCTGATCACGATGATCCTGATCACGATGAACCTGATCACGATGAACCTGATCACGATGATCCTGATCACGATGATCCTGATCACGATGATCCTGATCACGATGATCCTGATCACGATGATCCTGATCACGATGATCCTGATCACGATGAACCTGATCACGATGATCCTGATCACAGTGATTGTGATCACAGTGATTGTGATCACAAATGTGGCCACAAACAGACGCCATGTGTACGCGCTATGCTTATAGCTTGTTAGCTTGTTGCGCGCAACCAATATATAGGCAGGTACACGATACTCTCTAAATTAGAAAAGGCCTCCGAACAATTTAAACTTTAAAGGTAGGCTAAAAGCCCAATTGGAAATTTATGAGCGTTTATCGGCTGCCTGGAGGATAAGAGTGAAAGGTATCCGATAAAATCGGATAAATGCCTGTAAATTTTCGATTGGGTTGCCGGCAGAACTTGAGCGCTAGCAAACATATTTAAGCGCTAACAAAATATTTTAAGCACTAACAACAATTTTTAAGCGCTAGCAAAAATATTTAAGCGCTTGTAAATATTTGGATGGTGCTAACAAGCATTTTAAGCGCTACAAAATCTTACCATTTTTTAAGAAGCTTAAGCAAAATAAGCTTTAAACATTTATTTCAAGCAATGTCCGGGCTCTACTCATGACCAAATGAAAACAAGCAGAGAGTTATTTATTCTCTTACTGAACATAACCGCCGACAGCAATAGTATTAAATCTGGCATTCTAGTGTTCCCACGGTAGCAGCAGCCCTCGTCTTGCTAAAGGTGCCTGGATCAAGTGTCGAGTCAGGTGAACGATCGTTGTGACGCCCGGTGCCCTGAGCCGGCAAACTTACTTTGCATGCAAGACAGCTGTAAGGGCACCTACCTTGACCAGAAATGGGAGGGTGGGATAAGGGCGCGTCATTTATCCACCTTTCCAACCATGGTAAATGTAGAAGATGCTCGATTGTACTCTGCAGACTAACTCTGAAGAACTTCTTTGGTGGCGGCGAACACTTCTGCACCTACTGCCGGGTCAACGTGCCGGAGATTGAAGAGATGGGAAGCCGACCCCTGATGTGCGGCGTGATCACCAGGACTGGCGAATGTCTCAGCTTTCTACATTCAACCTGGTGCAAATCTTCCGTGAGTGAAACTTGGATAGATTGTTTTCCATGGGTTTGAATTCTAGGTGGTCATTCGAATGCAGCCGCTGACTGATTCCAGGAATTGGGCCGTAAAAGTTTTATTCACCGAAATTTGTCGATCCCGCATGCCTATCCGAGAAGCTGAAGCCACGCCACCCATACCGAGAGCTGGTAATCCGATCGTGGTCGCTCCCAGATGTGTATCCTGGTAGGCCCTTTCACTCTAAGAACATATATGAATATATATATGGCTGACCCGAATGCCTTTTCCGCAGGAGGTATTGCAGCTGGTCGCAGTTGCTGCAGAGAGGGTTAGTTTGCCGAGTAGGATAGGTTATCCATACTTCTCCTTCTTTTCCGTGAGGTGGGTCGCCGAATCATGTCATGGGTGTTCTGTCTGCTTCCGGGTGAAGAGTCTTGAAAGAACTCTTCTCACGGGTGTTTCTTTCTACTGTTTTCGTGTTTTGTTTCTCGGCACTCGCATCATTCAACCCTACTCTGGGAATTGGAGGTGCTTTGCGCGCGATTTCCTAATAGTGGCGCACCGACATGACACCATAGAACTCACATGAGTCCGTGTGCATTCTGACTCTTTCCGGTAGAATAGCAATGGTAAAAATCACTGAGAATTTTGTGCTCGGTGTGTGGTTCACTTGCAGTGCTAGTAAACCCTATTCCAATACTAATGGCACTAAACATCCCTGCCACAATATATTTGGGTATCATTCACACAAGAGCCCCGAATGCCTTTTCCGCAGGAGACGTTGTAGCTTGCTGCAGTTCCTGCTGACGATGTTAGTTTTGTGAAATTAGGTAGGTTCTCTACTTTTTCCGTTCTGTTCCGTGAGGTGGGCTGTCGATCGAGATAACCGATCTAGTACGCGGGACACCTCTAGTCTTTCTCGTGTGGAAGGCCACGAAGAGAGCGGTCCACTCGAGTATCTTTTACTATTCTTTGTGCCCTTTTCCTGCTAGTAGTGACGCACTGAGCCAAATTGAGTTTTTCCGGCAGGAATTCAGAGATAAAATATTCCTACTGATGACATAATAATACAAACAAATTAAATTCACTGTTGAATCGCCCTAAATAATGGCACTAAGCTTCAAGAATCGAAAAACTGACATGTCAGCTGAGACTTTCAGCTTCTGCAAGCACCTGCTAATCCAAACCTCGGGTATCTAACTCTAGTGCAGTGATGTACCCATATTTTAGGGGCAATAATTATTGATGTTCTGTTTGGGAAAAAGTGGCCTTGAGCCTAGCCAGAGATCATCATAGCTCCTGTGCAATTCACAATGTGGCAACAAAGAAGTAAACATCCCATATTGTAGGGCATGTGTTCAGTAAGGTAACTGATAATGGTGACATTCATTTTTTGCGTTAATAATGTTGAAAAGGTTAGAAATCACTCTCTTAGTCCATACCAGACGGTAGTTTTGTGACTCCCTGTTCTTGCGTATCTACTGTAATATTCACCTTCTCATTAGGAGTTCACAGCTTTTCTACCATGTAATGAAAACTTTAGACAGTTAAATAATTGATGACTAGGATAGAATTTTTCAATCATTTATGGCACGATGATGCATTCGGGTATAAATCCAAGTAACACATCCAACTAAAAATGATCTTTGATAGGGAGCAGATGGACATGAGTGCCAGGCATACAAAATATTCGAAATCATTGACTTTGAAGGACCAAAAATTCTGACAGGCCTGAGTCTATGACTTATTGCGTTGTATATTTGTCGTTAATATTCTTCTGTTCATTCGAAAAATTGATGACTTTTTACAATTTTCATGTTACTCATGAATAAATTGTTTAAATATCGCTAGGGGTTTACATGGCTCTCTGACTGAATTTTATAAAGTGTTTTTTTTCTTCTTTGGTGCAAATTATTTTCTCGCTGCTTTTCGGGTTCTACCAAAGTCCTGTCACACTTCATTCACAATGTTGTGATCAGCTTTAAATAGGTAGCAAGTATTTCTCCATTACATAAACTTACAATTTATTGCTTTCAGACAGTTTTCACTAGCACTAAGTGCATGTATGCTTCAATGAGAACAAATAAGAATTGAAACATCTGCTCTCCTTCATGCGGGACCACAACGAGCCCGGAAACCCATGAGCTCCAAAGTCAGGCGAAAGCGTAGATAGGTAGGAGAAGATGTCTACCTCAAATATTGATCTTGCTTTGGTTCGTTGCGTGTCTTCAACCAAGGAAGCAGAGACTAAAATAAAAGGACTCATCAGGATTAAAATAAATTTGGCTGTGACCGCATGTTGGCGCATGACGTCACATCGACGAGTCAGGATATTTGCCGGTGGGATCTCAGGCTTATGTGGGACGGGTTCTAAGCCCTACCCAAATATATAAGTAGTGTTCTTGACCCGAAGGATACAATAACAACAGTTATTGCTCAAACTGCGTGTAATTGATGACCACGATTTTACAGTGTAGTGTGGATAGATGCAACTAGAGAAGCTAGCCAGTCAGGAGGAAGAGGTTGAATGGATTAGCTCGAAAAAAAAAAAAAAAAAAACAGGGTGAAGTGTTGAAAAAAAAATTGTGAAAAGCAGAATTACATAAGTGTAGTGATCCTCCACTTTAAATAAGTCAGGGCGTCTTATCTGCGCAGATTTTGCCTCTGTTGTGAATTCTTTTACCAGCGTCCACTGTAATTTTTATTATTTTACTCATCGTTGAATTAGTATTTCTCTTTGTTCATTAACGTATTTATTTAGGGGCTTGAAGTTTGTCTCTATCAACTTGTTGGTGCTATTCCTTGAAATGCCAGTAGGCTGTTTAGCTGTACTGTTCGTCGATGTGATGTCATTTATGACGTTACATTTCGAAGCTAGTTTCACCGGAGTCCTCCCGTTACTCTCTTTGCATCCTAAAGCGACCCGCGCTTCTACGTTATCACCTTCGAGGAGGATCGATGTGTTTTTGCAGTTCCCTCGCTCGCCCCAAAAAAATCACACGTACCCAATGACCGTTTTTTTAGGCCCTACTGTCGCACAACCCGAACTAATTCCGGGTAAGTGGGAGAAGACCTCTTCATAACGTCGTGTAGATTAGGTGAGGGGCGGTCTGGTTTGTCTAATTTCCAATAATTTCAATTTTGGTCACGTTGAAATTGGGATTCGAGTGAGAGACGGTCAGGTACGTTGTACTGTTTCATCAGTGCCAATGATCCCGCACGCCCATGCATTGGACGCCAAAATATCAATAACGAGCATACAACAAAATCAATGCGCCAGCCATGTTTCCGAAGCTACTAGATCTATAGCAGAGATTCAATAGCCTATTAATCATAATTCATCAGCTTGGTGAAAAAAGGAAAAAATACTTTCTGTAGTCCCGTGTTGTTTTACGCAGATGTGATGATGTCAAGGAAAGTGAACCTAACTGCCATCTCGTTCGTCGACACTTGAGTTTGTAAGTTCGCCCGTAGCTGCAAGCTTCTTTGCCTGCACTTACCTGACTTGGCGGATGACGATGTGCCGTGGGCCACCAAGCATGTCCAAGCGTTCTACTCTGGAAACTGCGTAAGCCGGTGAGTGTTCGGGACATGGGTCTTTGGCACTGTCACTGTTTTCAGTATTAGAGAAAGTTGTGTCCGATAATTATTGCGTGCATTGTAGAATATTGAAGTCACACGGAAGTATCAGCCAATAGCGTAACCCGTTGCAAACGCACTTAGTTCAGACCACAGTTCTCTTACTATATTGATGTCAGATTTAAGTGAATGCGCTACCCCATATTAAGATCTTCAGAATTGTGACGTCAAAATTACGTCACGCCACTATGGAAATACCAAAGATTCCTCGCTGCAACTTTTGCGCGACGCAGTTGTGACGTCACAATTCTGAAAATTCAAGGGCGTAGCGCATACACTCAATTCTGACACAACTATCTTCTGGCAATGAACTGCGGCTCAGACCGACGCCGTCGACATAGTCACAACTCAGTTTGCTGTCTGGCATGGCGGCGTGCGTACGACTGGAGAAAGGCGCATTTTTAACTTTTTTCATTACGATGCGGATGAATATGCAATGTAATAAAACTTCTGATCTATGCCCGATTATGATACTACACATTCTGTATTATTAACAAAAGTTGTGGAATTTAGTTCAATTTAAATATTCCTTAGTAGTAGAAGTTTTTACTAGCGCTTCAGTGGTACACTGCCTATATCGCGCCGAACCATTCCTGTGTTTAACCACATGCTCGTGCGCCACTAGGGCGCGTTTCAAATTGTCAATGATTTTTGTCTCGGCTTTTCTGCCGGTAGGTTTCAGAGGGGTCAGTGCGCTATTGACAGGAAAAAGGCACAAGTTGTGCATCTCCAACCCCCCGCCGCGGCTGAACGCTGTCGCTCAGTTACGCCACACAGGGGAAGGAAACGAAATACAAGAAAGTAGAAGAGTTGCGGGAATAGGTCAGCCACCTCGATCGGCAGCCCACCTCCCGAAACAGAAGGGGAAGTATTGAGAGCCTACCTAACTTCACTACCAACTTCACAAAACTAACCTCGTCAGCAAGGAACTGCGGCCAGATGCTACATCCCCTGCGGAGAAGGCACTCGGGACCCTTTGGATATTCCTTAGGTCTGATACAACTTTCTATAGTAAATGAACTGTGGTTTCCTGTATGCACTGCAGAGTAGTGACCTCATTAGAGTCAAGGCGGTCGCTGATTGGCTGAAAGTTGCCGCCCGCATGTTTGCTTAAATGTAACACAACTCTTTTGTGTAAATGAATTGTGGGCACTGTTGAGAATGAGCGCATTACCATTTGAACCTGTTGTGTGAGATCTTACTTACTCCTTTGTATATTTTTGTAATTATCTGTAAATTTCTGTATATTTATGTTCTTCTATTTTTTCTTTTCTTTCTTTTACTTATCTGTGGGGACGTTGAGAGAAACCCGGGACCGGGTCGGGCTC
>LQNS02278129.1:1364116-1376602 GCA_001587735.2 Parhyale hawaiensis | reverse complement strand
CCCTAGAAATTTGGTATGCAATAGCCTGTGGTAAACTGTTGATTTTGCAGCAAAAATAAAAAAAGGCAAATTTGGACCCCCTGTGGACCCATTTCCCCCCCATTTTGGGGGGGTTCTCGTGCCGCTAGCCCCCTAAAAATTTGGGACTTAATTCCCCCATACCCGAAGACACTTTTTGAGCAAAAAACAAAAAATTGATAATTTTGACCATTTTCGCCGGGACGACCCCCTTAAGCAAACTAAAGACATAATATCACCACGTTCTTGTAAATCATGGTGGACAGAGTCCTATGCACTGGCAGTTACAGCAAGGAAGAAAGCTAAACAACTGTTCACCAAGAAAATATCACAACATAATTTGATTGCATTTAAACAATGCAAAGCTCATGCCAAATGGATAATACGTGAATCAAAGCGCTCACTTCTTTGTAACTCACCTCTGCAGCCCCCAAAGCCCAGGCTCGCCCAGAGCAGGACAGCCAAAACTAGGGAGGCAAGCACAACTCTGTGCGTCGGCACCAGCAGGAGAACGCACACACACACACACCATCAACGAGCCAGAGAGCTGCACAGTTGGCCACCGGGAAGCCAACAACATGTAGGTAGGGACCTACATAGATGGAGCCCCATTACGTAGGAACTCTTAAGCACAGTGGATTCCAACACCACAGAACCTCCCCCCCCCAAAAAAAAAAGAGCAAGACCCCACTCATGCAACATGTGGTGCCAGGTAGGCATCGCCACACCGAGAGCCAAGCACGAGTAGCAATGTAAGTGTACGAGGGTGAGGGACAGTTCCCACATTGGAGTCCAAGTAAGTTAGGTAACTCCTCAATGGGTAAGAACAACCATCAACAACAACCAACACCAGAGGTGGCACTACACCCACACAGTCGAGCAATGAACAATAGCTGGCGTCCCGACCCCCACCGCAACACAATCCCGCCAGCAACCAACTCCCAAGGTAGCATGACCAAGAAGCTGGAAAATACCTATACCATATGCAGCAGACCAACATAAAGCCAACACACACAGACATCACGCATAAACAACACCCCCTTCCCCCAAGTGACAAGCAAGACGCCCCTTGAAAACATCTAAAGACTGGGACAACACAACCTCCTCTGGTAAAGAGTTCCAGAGCCTAACACACCTGGATGTAAATGCTCCCCCCCACCTGCCTCAGTACCTACCAAAGTACCCGCAAATCAACTTCAAAGGATGGCCACAAGCTCCACCATCTAATCGAATCAGCCCGCACCAACCTTCCCCTAACTGAGTACAGGTTGAGTCGCCTCAACCTCTCACCATACTCCAGTTCCTCAAGTCCCACAACATGCTTTGTCCACCTATCCTATGCTGGACAGACTCCAAAAGCCGGAGGTCGCCCACATAGCCAGTGTTCCACACAACTGAACAATAGTCGAGGAGAGGCCTGATGTGGGCAACAAAATGAGCTACCATAAATTCTGGCGACCTATGTGTAGTTGTTGATGGGAAGATGAGTGAGTTTTTGGTGTCCCACAGGGTAGTGTTCTGGGCCCTTTGTTGTTCATTGTATAAATGGCGGATTTGTTTCATCTTGTTTAGAATTTACTTATTGGTTACGCTGATGATATTACTTTGCTGGCTGTTTGCAATAAGCCTAGTGATAGATTAGAGTTTTTCAGAATCCATTCAGCATGATTTGGAAATGATTGATTCTAGGTGTTCTATGTGGGGGATGAGGCTAAATGCGGGCAAGACTAAGACCATGCTTTTCCTGCACTCATACTGGATGGTGTATCACTTCCTGTGGTTGGAGACTTGGTAATCTAGGGCGTCAATCTTGATCCAAGGTCAACGTTTGAGCCCCACATTCGTTCGGTTGCCTCACTTGTATTGCAGAAAATCGGTCTTATGAGTCGTGCTTGGAGGGTGTTTGGCTTGGTAGAATTAACACGTCACTGCTTTAATTATTTTGTCCTCCCTCTTCTGGAATACTGCTCCATGGTCTGGGATTCTGCTGCTGATTGTCATCCGTGTTTGCTTGACAAAGTGGTTCATCGATGTGCGTTCATGCTGGATGGTGTTGTGTCTTGTGATCTGGCGCATCGTTGCAGAGTTGTTGGGGTCTGCTGTTTGTTTATAATTTATAACTGCCCTAGACATCCACTGTCTGTTTTTCTCTAGGAGCCATTTGTTCAGGTGAGGTATACTCGGCGTGCTGGTGCTCTTCATGAGTTTGGCTTGGAACCGTTATGATGCCATACTGGCCAGTATTCTCGTTAGTTTTTCCACCGTGTGTGGATGTTTGGAATGGTCGTGATGGGTCTGTCTTTGCTGGTGCGGGTATTGGCAGCTTCAAACGATCTGTACACAGAGCTATTCTGTGATCTTGGATCTTTTTTGTTTTCATTCTTTCAATTTCTTCACCAGCCGGGATGCTTGCTTGCGAGTTGGTTCACCTCATGTAGTTTCTCTGTTAGCACGTCGCCATTCTGGTGGATTTAATAGTAATAAAACACTGTAGAGCGCAAGAGACTCCCTGCCAGCCCAGCTCCTTTCCCCACCAATGGCCTTATATGAGCATGGAACTTCAAATCACTGTCCAACAACACCCCGAATCACGATAAGACTCAACTAGGTTAAGGACAGTATCTCCCATGCTAGGTATAGGCTAACGGTGCAAATAATAATCCTCCATGTGGCGGGCACGACAAAACCTCATAACCACACTTTTCTCACCATTCAAAAGTAAGTTCCAAGGCTCCACAATATTAGCCAAAATATCAAGGGCAGCCTGGAGCAAAGCTTGCCCCTCCAGGGAGTTGGCCCCAGAATATGTTGAGTGCAACTTGAAGTCATTTGCAAAAACTTTCACACAACAGGACAATTGGGCAATCAGTGGGTCTACAGAAAGCATAAATAACAAAGGCCCCAGAACGGAACCCTGCGGGACACCACTTGTAACAGGTATGCTGCCACTGACACAGCCCCCAACACTGACCTGAAAGGAGCGACCAGATAGGAAGGCCTCAATCCATGACAAGATTGCTCCATCAATTCCCAAGTCCTGTAGTTCCCCAATGAGGACCACATGAGTTACCTTATTGAATACCTTGGAAAAATCCAGATATATCAATAATGTTTCGTAGCTCCAGGCCCCTCAACACGTCAACATATGACTGCCAAAGCTGGTCCTCGGTGGACCTCCCACACCAAAATCCAAACTGACTAGCTGACAACAGATTATTGGACTCGACATTATTGAACAAATGGGCCACAATCAAGCGTTCCAGTGTCTTACAACAGACTGATGTGAGACTTACAGGGCGATAATTATTGCAATTATATCGATACTTGGACTTAATGAGGGCACCACGATTGACTGTAACCATGCACTGGGCAGCACTCCAGAAGACAAAGACCTTTCAAATATGCAGTGGAGAGGATAAGCCAGCACCAGAGCATTAGACTTCAACAGCATGGGGTGCATCTCTTCTGAACCCCCAGCCGAAGCACCATCAAGAGAACACAGCAAGACAAGCGCATCATCAACACAAACTTCAAGCTCATCCACTGAGTCCACTGAGCTGTTTCCAGGTACAGGGGAGGTAGGAACCTCCGGAGCAAAAGCCAGGCAGAAGATATTGGCAAAACGTTCACACATGGATACCTACTGGATCAACCAGTTCACCTGATTCCAGCCTGACTGGACTCACAGACACAGCACCCACCTTCTTTTTCTTTATGTGAGAATGAAACGGTCTTGGAGTCTCAGGTAGTCTCTGAGCTAGCCTACTCTCGCAATGAGCCCTTTTACTAACAACATAGTTGCGATTTTCCAGATTTACAGAATTGAACCGAAGTAGAGCATTCATTGTACAAGCATGTAGGCGACCATACTCATTCCTCAACTGTTTATAATACTGCCACAACCCACTCCTGTGGTTCTTCAACTGACGAGGAGGCTTAATCTTCAAAGGGCAGGAAGTTTGACGCATAGCAACTGGAACATATAGCTCCACCAAGGAATAAATAATGGTTAAAAAGTGACAGTAACACTACCGGTACTCCACTGACAGAATGGCAAACTCGAAATCCCAGTCTACTACCGACAAGCACAGCATAATTGCATTGTAATCCCTTCTAAACCATAGTCGACGCCGATTTAAGCACGCCACCTGCTCCTTTGCAGAAATCTGAATGATGTAATCGGCAAGAACCGGCGGGTGGGCACGCCTGGGTAAAGGGGCCAACACCAAAACAGAGCCAACTCTCTCCTGTTCGGAAGTCAGAACTAGGTCAAGCACATTACCAGATGACACAAATGTTGGCTCCTTCACCCACTGTATCAGACCAACTTATGTAAAGACATGTAGGAACAGTCTATCAGTAGGTGAAATGTACTGAAGATCAGGCCCGTTACAATACCACTTGAGTGAGGGCAAATTGAAGTCTTTCAAGACTACAACCTCCCTACTCTCACAAAAATCGCTCAACAGATTCACAAAGTCAATGTTCTGCGCCTCTGTAGCCCTATATGATGGGGGCCGGTACACACCAAGAACATAGGTATCACCGAAAAAAAAAGGTGGACACCAACCACATTTGGCTGGAGACCCTCCAGCTATTTTGTAGAAATAGCTCATCTTTGAGATTGTTTTGCTCTTCAATAACTTCCGCCACTCCTGCGGTCACATGGAAAAGAATAAAAAGTCTCAAGTCTCCTCATAGCTATCATTCACTGCCTTTTCTTATGCAAACACAGTCATATCTTCTCCCAATGAAAAAGCTGCTGTGTTTTCAAGACAGTATGAAACTATCTTCTTCTCCTGCCCCTTCTCCTTACCCGAGATACGTACTCCTTCCTTTGTCTCTTGCTCTGTGTGATGATGGTGCAGCTTGTTACAATGCTCAATTTACTCTTATTGAACTAGAACGCGTTATACACTCTCTTCGTTCCACTTCTAGCCTAGGCCAGATCTCCAATCTCCATCGCAAACATCTCCCTACAAAATACCAAGCATGGCTTCTTGAAATATACAATTCCAGTTTTTCTCTGAGTATTCTTCTCTTAGCGTGGAAACAAGCTATTGTATTGCCAATTCAAAAACCTAGCAAACCTCTCACCCTTCCTTCATCTTTTCGTCCTATCTCTTTACTCTCCTGTATTGGAAAATTGATGGAATCACTAACTCGAGGTTGTCATTCCATCTGGAGGATACTGCTGCCTTATGCCCAGAGCAGGATGGATTTCGTAGGCGAATCTCTGCTACAGACCAGATTGCCAAGCTAGAAATAGCCATACGTCATGCCTTGTCAAGAAAACAGCATCATGTAGTAGCCTTCTGTGACCTATTCCAAGCGTTCGAGAGTGTGGTGCACTGTACTGCTGTATAAGCTGGCCTCCACTGGGATTGAAGGACAACTCCTCAGATGGATGCGTTCATATCTTCAAGATCACAGCTTTCAAGTCCTATTTGAAGGAGAATATTCCTCTACATACCCAATGAAGTCAGGAGGTCAACAAGGTAGTATTCTTTCCCCTTCATTGTTCAATGTCATGATGTGAGACCTTCCATCCACCCCAAATGATCACACTACAGAATATGCCGATGATATACGGTAGTCTTCTACTCAGCTCATCATTCTCTCCAAACTTCAACTGGCTCTTTCATCTTTTCTGAGATGAACTAAACAGTGTGGTCTGTCTTTAAATCTTGATAAGACAAAATGCATGATATTTTCCCATCATTGCCAAGCCTCTATGCCAATAACCAACGACGGTACTTCTCTTGAATACATTCAGAAACATTCCTATCTTGGTGTGACTTTAGATGCTCCCCATCTTTTATGGGATCCTCACATCTCTAACTTGAAACTTCGCTGCATTCCAATATTAAACTTACTGCGCTCAATTTCCAACAACAAATAGGGTAACGATAGATCCCTCCTCATTCATCTATACCGTACTTTCATAAGAAGCCGCCTTGATTATGCTGCTCTTTTGTCCAGCACTGCTGCAAAGACAATCTAGATAAGCTCAATGTTCTGCAAAACGGTGCACTTCGAACTGCTCTTGGTTGCCGAAAAACGACTCCTGTACTGTCACTTGAGGCTGATGCTGACATACTTCCCTTGGATCTCCATTGTTCTCTTCTGGTATGCAAATATTTTGCCATTTTGTGCAACATCTGCCCATTTGCCACTCCCTCAAAATATATGGTAAGTTCCCCCAATTTCTGTCCGCTGCTTGCTCTCGTTCATTTCTGAAAAAGGCTTCAAAACTCTTCAGCAGCTTCTCGGTTCCTTGCCCTCGTCCTTTTGAAACCTCATTACACTCTCCTCTTCCTCCTACTTTCAATGCAACACACTATTTCTGTACTTCTCTCTATTTCAGGTGTCTCAAATTACTGATATCATGGCTGCTCAACTCTTCCAGGATCTGGTACAGAGTAAGTATTGTGAGTTTACCTGTTCCTATACAGATGGCTCACTTATTAAAACTCCCATCATGTCAGCAGCTGCTGCCTTTGAGGTTCCAAGTAGAGGACTCTCTCTTGCCTGGAAACTCTAGCCTCATGTTACCTCTTTAGGTTCAGAAATATTTGCAATAAATGAGGCATTGGAATGGGCTAAGATCAATCTCTTTGATAATGAAAATTTAGTTATTTTTTACCGATTCTCTTAGTTCCCTTTTTCTGTTATTTAACAGAAAACCTAAAAGACATACAGCCATTGTATATTTCATTCGAGACCTTATTGTATGCTTAAATTCTACCCATATTGTAAGAATACAGTACAGTACATCCCAGGTCACAAAGGAAAATAGTTGGTAGCTAATGTAAATGTTGATGCTGCAGCTAAAGCAGCACACTCTCTGAATTTCTTAAACTCTTTCTGCCCTTCTTACAGAAGATACTGTTATGCTCCTAAAACAGCAAATGTGTGTAAGATGGAAAAACAATTGGAGAGCTAGAGCTGCTGTAAGCAGGGTTGCGGAGTCAGAGGGTTCAAGGTCCGACTCCGACTCCTGGCCCTCCAGAATTTCCAACTCCGACTCCTGGTCCTCAAGATTTTCCGACTTCCAACTCCTGGTCCTCAAGATTTTCCGACTTCCGACTCCTAGGTCCAACTAGTAGATATTTGGTGTAAACATAAAACATGTCCAGATAATTTTTGCTAGTATAAACATACCGTATATCAAGTTAAAGATGCCAGATGTATTGTACATATACAATATTTTGCATCATTTGGCATATTAAAGTGAGGACATGAGGACATTAAACAAATTTTGGTAAAACTTTTGCACCTGGTAGTCTGGTAACTACATTATGTGAGGGGGGGCATGGGGGAGCAAAATACTCAATTTTCTACCAATTGTTCTGAAGTTTACATCGTGTATGTATTTTTGGAAAAGACACGATTTACTCCTACAATTTCTTCAATTTAGGCCTTAGTTTTTGAGATAATGGAAGTATATAGACTACGGTATAAAGATATACCTATGCATATTTTCTAAATTTCAAAGGAATAAAACTCAATGAGTTTTGATGCTACAATAAAAATAATGACAGTTTTGGAATCCTTGAAACATTAACAAAACTACTGAGCTGGCTTCTCAATTTACTATTCTGTCCAATCACTACCTAACTAAAATATAGGGGGGGAAAATCGGTTTTGGACTGCATTGAAAAAAAAGGGCTAAGATGAAAAATCCTGCTGTATAGTTTTCTTAGGAATGCTTAAAGGATTCTAAAACTGTCATTGTTTTTATTGTAGCTTAAAAACTCATTGAGTTCTATTCCTTGGAAATTTAGAAAAAAATGCATGGGTATATATTCATATATATTTCCATTGTCTCAAAAACTAAGGCCTCAGTAAAAGAAAATTGTGGGAACAAAATGTGTTTTTTTTTAAATAGATACCTACACTATGCAAATTTCAGAACAATCGTTAGAAAATTTAGTATTTTGCTTTCCTCCATCACATAATGTACCAGGTTTTTATTGTCCTGATGTCCTCAATTTAATGTCCAAACTATTTCAAGGTTTCCAAAACTGTCATTGCTTTTTTCTATCATGAAAACTCATTGAGTTCTATTCCTTTGAAACTTGAAAAAAAAATGCACATCTACAGCTATATTTATAATTTCCCATTATCTGGAGAAAAAAGGCCTAAATAAAAAAAATTGTATGAGCAAAATGTGTTTCTTTGTCAAAAATAAATATACTATGCAAGTTTCAGAACAATCGGTCTAAAATTGATCATTTTGCCCCCCATGCCCCCCTCACATAATGTACAAGGTACAAAAGTTCTACCCAACATTTTATCAATGGCCTCATCATATGGAATAGGAAAATACATGGTAGCTACAGCTGTAAAAGAGAAATGTGCAAAAAAAATCCACGTTTACACTTTTTTAAATTTGTGACTGAAAATTTAGAATTGATTGATATTAATTTATAAATGGGATCCCGGAGTTGGACTAAAAATTCCCATTCCAACTCGTAGAGCAAGTGAGATTCCAACTCCGACTCCCCCTCAAATACTCCGACTCCCCCTCAAATCCTCCGACTCCGCAACCCTGGCTGTAAGACAATCTGGGAAGGGGACGTTCTTAGCATCAATTAGGCAAAAGCTTGGCTTCTGGCCCTGGACTTCTTATCCTTCGTGGCCTCTGGAATGTGCAATTACTAGGCTACGGCTCGGACATGCCGGTGTCCGTGCTCATCTCCATCGATTTAAGCTCTCTGACTCTCTTTTGTGCAACTGTGGTAGTCGTGACACTATGGGGCACTTTCTTCTGTTCTGTATTCTTCTTCGTGGCCCTCTAGCAGTGCTTGTGGATGTGAAATTTTGAGAGATCTGGAAAGGGGTGGCTGCACCAAGTGTGATGTATGGTATGGATGTTGTGCCATGGAATGAGTGAAATCAGCGAGCTAGAAGTGATACAAACAAACGTTGCTAGGCAGCTCTCAGTGCACCAGAGTGGACAGCAACAGAGGCACTCAGAGGGGATATGGGATGGAACACATTTAATGAATGCATTATGAAATGTATAGGCCTACTGAACTATTGTAAAGTATGACTGGAATGTATGGGTAGTGGAAGGTGGGCTATGAAGGTGCACCTTTGGAATGTCCTCAAGAGCAAATGGGAAAAGGTGTGTAGACGTACAGTTGATGTTTGTGACCTGCACGTTAGGTGGGCACACCAGGTACGTGGACTGGCTAGAGATGAATGGCGAGTGCTTGTTGAAGTAGGGAAAGGATTGGATTGGAGTATGTTGCAGTGGATGAAAGAAATTGATAGGCGAGTGCAGAGATAGGTACGGACTAGATAAATGGCGAGGAGGTATGGAAGAAGAGTAAACTCTGGTATGGTACAGGAATAAAGAATGTCCTAGGTATGAATGTTGGCATGATGGAAGTAGAGGTGGCGACCTGCTGTTCCAACCACGTTCTCAGGCTCTCAGTGGGAATGCTCGCACCTATCGGTGGAATGAAATAGGAAGTCGTGTGTGCCTAATGTGGGCTGGGGTGAGGATGAAAGCGTAGAATATTTAATCTTGGAGTGTGCAGCATATTCACAGGAACGAGGGGTGATGATGCAAGTGGTCCTGGAAGAGGGGTGCACAAGAATGTGTGGTGCACGAGAGAACGGGCCTGGAATGGTTGATTCGAATGCTTGGATGTGACGGAACAGCTATTGTGAGGATGATTGAGTGTGTCACGGAGTACCTGGCAAGATTGTACGGTAAAAGAGAGGTGGCTATTAGGGATAGATGAGTTTAGCACTGTTTAAGGAGTTCCTGACTTACTAGGGCTCCACGGTGTAGCACTCTTTAAGGAGTTACTGACTTATAGGGCTTCACAGCAAGAACTAGCATGGTTTAGGTATTTGTAGTCTAGTTTTTGTGTAGGGATTAACTGGTAGGTACTTATAGCTGGTGTAGATGCCTCCCTGGTCTGGCTGTCCTGCACTGGGGGTGTCTGAGCCTGGGGAGATGCAGAGGTGAGTTTGCAGTGTCTTGTATAGTCGAATGACCCGAGCAGCGTTTGCTCCCATGTGTTTGCTGTGACCGGCCTCCATGTGGTGGCAAAAAGTGCATTATTTAGAGCTGACCAGCCACCTGTGGTGGCAAAACATGCGTTATTTAGAGCTATGCTGGTATATCAATCCAAAGATATGATGTTGCGGGTTTGCCCATGCCCTGATGCACATCACTTTGCTAATGGAATTGGAAAACGGAAATTTTGTGGAGGAATTGAGGGTAATTTCAAGAACTTGACCTGGTATCACTGTAACGTAATGTGGTAGATTTCCGGGTTTCGGGGATTAGGGTAGAGGCCTTAGTCTCCGATCACTTCTGGGGAAAAAATTTCTGCGCCTTATAGTTCCAATAAAAATGACGATAACTCAGCATTATTATATTTCAAAAGGAAGAGCATGAATTGAACTTTTTTTAGGGTAAGTACATTATTCTATGAGTGAAGGTTTTTTGTTTTAAAGGTTAAAGTGGGCTGATCGGACACTTTGGGAGATCCAGTAACTCATAAATTTGACCGCTA
Organism: Parhyale hawaiensis; assembly: GCA_001587735.2. Taxonomy (NCBI): domain Eukaryota; kingdom Metazoa; phylum Arthropoda; class Malacostraca; order Amphipoda; family Hyalidae; genus Parhyale; species Parhyale hawaiensis. The sequence continues at coordinate 1,366,043 of LQNS02278129.1, read as the reverse complement.
TTGATCGGTTGAAAGGAAAAATAGAAAACATTAAAATTATTGAACAAAGCTATCGGGGTTGCTAGATAAACTTGTTTTCTAACACTCTGCGTGATTTTCATAAGGATCTGACACTAATAAATGGAGTTATGGCTTGTCCTATAACACACGAGACCCTCCAAAACAGTACAAAAGTCAACTTTTCGAATAGCATATTTGTCAAATCAACTTCTGTGTATTGCACCTTCTTCATCAATAACATAAAAATTTTAGAAACATATTTCGAGCTGCACTTTAACTTTGTTTTGGAGATATTAACAAGATCACCTTCTAACTCCTATCACATCAATTTTATGAAAAAAAACATAATTGAGCAAGAACCATGCACTTAAAATTCAAATCCATGATTTGTTCATGCACGAAAACGTATTAACATAGCCTAGGATGTTATATTTTTGCCGGGGTTTGATTGTTTGTTAGCCACATAACTCAATAAGGGTAACCCCCCCCCCCCCAATGGGGATGTTCGTATCGCATGTTTTTTCTATGGTGTTACCATTCGTGACACGCACAGGCAGCTGGTGCCTTGCGCGCCGCGCATACTGACGCGATATTCGATACACAACATGCACAGACAGCTGGTACCTTATGCGCCGTGAATACTGACGCAATATAGGTACAATAAACGACATGCACGGACAGACCAAATGATATGGGTTCGTGGTCAGGTGGTGCGCTTTTGTAGGTCAGGCAGGGGTGGGTGCAACCGCAACAACCAATGCAGCTGCCACTGCTGCACCGCACGCTTCGGCCACACAGGGCACCATTTGCTCCCAACCGATTCTGGTCTCACCTAACCTTATTCTGTACTGACCCTCTCTTCAACCTCAACTCCTAACCTCTAACTTAACGGCCTCACGTTACTTCACCTTTGACTCGATGGGTCCCCGGTCATTTCTGTGGCCTAGCTCGGTTGATTGCCGACTTTGCGCCGGAAACTCAAACATTCCCGCAAATCGTATCGTAACTCCCTGTGATATTCTAAATTAGGACATCCAACCGACTCACGTAAATGCGAAACTCAAAACAGAAGATCGGTGTCGTATCCATATCGTAGCGTCTCTCTTCATTCTCGTATCTTTGAACTAGAGGGCGGAGTGTCTGCTCAAAGCAACCAATCACAAAGCGTGTGACAAGCGTAATATCTACTCTTTCGTCAGCTAACATATGTTAACCTTTGAAAAGATTTTCGGCCATGGTTGAAAAACGTTACGTAGTCAGCCATGGTGCATGCGAACGCAATATACTATACGTGATACGTACAGGCAGCTGATACCGTAGGCTATGCGCAGTGCATGCGAACGCAATATACTATAGCTACGTGATACGTACAGGCAGCTGATACCGTATGCGTCGTGCATACCGACGCACTATAGCTACTATACGTGACACGCACAGACAGCTAATAGGTACCTATTTTCCGTGCATACTGACGCGATATGCGATGCACATGTTTAGGCAGCTGGGACCTCATGCGCCGTGCATAGGTACTGACCCGATGTACGATACCCAAAATGCACAGACAGCTGGTACCTTATGCGTCGTGCATACTGACCTAATATACGATGTACCGGTACATATTTAAGCAGCTGATACCTTATGCGCTGTGGTACGTTATGCGGCGTGAATACTGACACAATTGACGATAAACAACATGCACAGACAGAACAAATGCTATGGGGTCGTGGTCAGGTGGTGCGCTTTTGGAGGTCAGGGGCAGGGAGAGCGCTCTATGCAACCGAAAAAAAAGAAAATACAGCTGCTACTGCCAGGGTTGCGGAGTCGGAGTCGGAGCCGGAGTCGGAGTCGGCCGGAGTCGGAGGATTTTAGGTGGAGTCGGAGTTGGAGTCGGAGTCGGAATCTCACTTGCTCTAGGAGTCGGAGTCGG
>LQNS02278129.1:1322306-1348056 GCA_001587735.2 Parhyale hawaiensis | reverse complement strand
TCTCTGATGCTAGTGTTTAGTATTATTCTTAAGTTAGTTTTAATCATGAAAACCTCAGGCGCTGTGTCCTAATCTTGTCGGCCACAGTACCTTATGAGAAAAATAAATGATTTTATTATTATTATCTCAATTTAAAACCGAGATACAGAAGTTCATGAACATCTTCTATATTGTTGCTTTATTATCAGCGTCTGCTGCATAGGCCCTAATATCCAGAGAAAGGCATTGAGGAAACATTTATCATAACTTGAAAAACTGTGGCATTCTCGAACGCAACTTCCCTTAGGAGATGCACTTATCTTAATAATTTAACACGATTTTGGACTTAAACTTTAAATGAATTCCATCAAAGAAGAAAGTTTTTACGGAACTAATTAGTCCTATCAATATTTTGTGTAAAACTTTTGTCCAACGATAATAGTTACAATGTGTGAACCTCAATGTATAGATAAAACTTCAGTTGTGTATATTAGATACCGGTCTCGCTGTAATGGCTCCGCAGCACTTGTAGGTTTTTACCCTGAAAAGAAGGCACAAACTCGACCTGTGCCGAAAGCTTGGCAAAATATAATCTAATGTCTGTACCAGTCCTCACTAACCTAATATGATGAACCTCGACAGACGTCCGGCCACGTTCTCGATACAATGTAAGAAGTGCATTCTAATATAGGGTCGCCCAATACTTTCCCAGAGATTCAATGTATGGAGATGGTAATACTCCTACAAATCAGGCGCCATGGTGGCGCTAAGGCACGTTTTCGGTTTCTTTATTGTTTGAATTTCAACTGTCACTGATTAAGATACGTTTGCCATCAACTGTAACTTGGCTTATTGTTTATCAACTAGACTTCAATGAAGCTTGATAGAATGGCCAATTTTCAACCCGGCCTACCTTTCACCAAGCTGTTTTTTTTTAAAGTGTGACAGAGAATGAATAATAAAAAACAAATAAATGCACTGGAACCAAGAACGCCAAAGCTAATTCCTATGTATTTCGTTAAGAGCGTGATATGAAACATATGGATAAATAAATGTATAAACACACGACAGTCATTCTTAGTTTTTAGTAGCTATTAGATAGCAAGCGTGAAATGAAGACAAAACGTAAAGGTGATGCAAGGGATGCATTTGTTCACGAGAGGCCCCAGATCTACCAGCATGTCACTGGTAAAGGGTTAGGAGTTTTTATACGGCGGTAGTAGCAGTAGCGTGGAGTGCTGTGCTAATGGCACTGACACTAAACAGTCCAGGTAGGCGAGATCTGGCGGTGCTTGATAAGCTGACTCAGCATATCATATCTGAATGGCTATTGTGGGAGAACTGACCTTTCCCAAAAACAGGGAGTGTAGATGGCACTGGTCATTGCATACCATCCTTCTGTCGATGGCGCCATAGCTTTCGACGATCTGTGGTCGACTGCAGCCGTATTATCTCAAGGAAAACTGACCTCTATCTGCAGCACAAACCAGTGCATGTGCAGTCAAGTTAAATTTACCTTAAGTCCATTTTAGTGTCGTAAAAGCCAGTGACAGTCACCACGGATAATTTACTCAGGTATTGCTGAATTTATGTTCTTGCTGCTAAGCAAATGTCATGCTATACCACAAATAGACTTATTGTTTGAGGTCCATATGTTAATAATAAAACATTTTCTTGATGATCCATCAATCACCCATTAAGACCCACTAGGAGTTGCGATTGGGCCGTCAACTCAAGGGTAGTCAATGACCCTACTAATGTCTGTGTTTAATTGGTGGTGTCAGGTGCCGCGGCTGCGCCTGCTGGTCTCTCAGCAACAAAAGATTCGCAGAAGGGGCAGCATTTGCCTGATCTTCTGTGCTCGACTGTGAAGGAAGAGCCACGAGAGCCTGTGCACTGGGTCACTGAGGAGCAGGTAAGACTTTTGCTCGTCCCTCAGCTTGTCATCACTTAGTTGTCGCATGCTTTTGCATTTCAGCACCTTCACTTCAGTGTCCAATTTAATCATTCTGCTGAATGCAAGTTGAGTATTTGCATCTGTAACGTAGAGGCATAACAAGTTTTGCTGCTCCTTATCTTGTGTCCCACACTAAATGCTGCAGTTGTGATAGCTTCTCCTCTTCTTCCTTGGCAGGGAAAGCCTCTACTTATCACTAAGATTAACACCCATACATCCTGCAAGGACAGTGTTGAGAAGAAATAGCTCAAAACCACTGAAAGTGCTGTGGAAGATAAAAAGTAGCTATTAATAACTTCAGAAAATGTGTATATTTTTGGATTCCCGGTATTATTTGAAGTTGCCTATACATTTGAAATATGGGTTATGCTTTGGCTAGTAGCCATAGTCTTGTCACTTTATACACAGACTTAAGTTTCTCTACCTACTGTAAAAAATGACAAAGTGGAATTTGTGATATTTCTTGATTATCACCCGCAACAAAGTGAGAAAGGTGATGATGTTTTCGTTGAAAATTTAAGTAGACTACCTATATACCTATATATTTGTATATATATTTGTCTGTCCACCCAATAAGTGGTTGAAGGAGCAGAGCTATCTTCATAATTTTTTGTAGGGGGTTGGTGGGTTGCTCTAGATATGACCCATGCCAAAAAAACTAGGCATATCTGACCACAAAAAAATGACGGTGTTGAAGTTTCTCCACCGTGGCGAATTTGCCCCCACCGCGGCAGATCGTCTGGAGAACGGAGCGTTCCATTTTTTTCCTATGTTATTATTGAACAGCTAATCCATGGAAAAAATGCGGCTGTGCTCTAGCCTTGTTCATCAGTAATGACTGTTGCATTTGCCTCCTGCCGCGGGTGATGGTGTCACGCCACCGAGGCGTTCTAGTTGATCTTGCTCTTGTTATTGACATACTTAGGTAGAAAACCCAATAACGGCCAACTCGAATTATCATAAGAGATCTGTGCTCTTTGTTTAAATTTATCTCAACAGCACGCTCTTTTCCTTAGATGATGTTAAAAAAAAAACACGTTTCTTAGAAAGCGTTGAAGTATCGCTGAATTTAGTACCCGCCTTGTATCCTGTTTACAAAATAATAAAAGTTTACTGCGTTGGAAGTTTTGCCCTCCAGCAAAAACTGCTTCCTCTAAGGGAGAGAACAGGTGAAAAATTATTTTTGTATTTACTAAGCCGTAGAAAAAGCCTTTCACTGTGCTTCCTTGCTTTACTTCAGTTGTAAATCAAGAACTGAAATTAAATATTTTTTTACTGTAGGGAAGAAATAATAAATAGCAGACTCCGTGAGAGCATTGAGAGCAACTATGAATATTTTCCGAGTTGGGATTTCAGCATTGGCAGAGCAAGAAGCTCATTCAATTCCAGCATAGATAGCGATTTCCGCTACCATCTCCAACCTAACGTATTTTTCTCGTTTGTTCTTTGTTAGGCGCATAACCCAAAAGATACAAAAATGTAAATGTAAAAATAAATATACGATGGTTTTTAGAATATATATAGTTGGCTGCACAATCTCATTCTCAATTATGCTTTCCTTTCATTAGGACCGCTTGGGACGGCCACCTTTCTCAATGAATACAGGAGCACTCAATCAGCCTAATATCGCATCAGTCGAAGAGGAGTGGCAGGCAGATGCACCCGTCGTCCCCGCGATGCATCTGGTGAAGGAACAGTTTAGTTCTGAGCTTATGATGCCCGCAAGTTTGCCTGATGCCATTGTCTACTCAGCAGGTGAGACACAGCTGCTCAAAGACATAGACTACTTGGTGTTTAGCTGATACTTGCAGTTCGTGCTACTAGTTAAACCTCTAGTAATTTCTTGACTTGGGATTTGCGCACTTCATTGAATTAGTATTACAAGTCTTCATCACTATAGGCCTAATGAAAGATATGGCTGTGTTGCCTTTACTTCAGTAAGTCGATATTGCAAAGCTTCATCACTATAGGCCTAATAAAAGCCATGGCTGTGTTGCCTTTACTTCAGTAAGTCGATATTGCAAAGCTTCATCACTATAGCCCTAATTAAAGCCATGGCTGTGTTTCCTTGCCAGACACTAAAATCTGTGGGCCGTCAGGCGCCGCCGCTGCTGCCCACCAAAACCCTGCTGAGGACGATCTCCTCACCTGCAAGAGCGAAGATTTTGTGAAGGAAGAACATTCATATGAAGACCTCGTTGCTGCCTGCGCTGCTGGTGGCGATGTTGGTAGGTTGGGTGCGGGCTGCTGGAGCAACCGCAGCTGGCAGCATGTAGCTCAAAATTTGGAGGTTATTTATATAAATTTAGCTACTCTTCTTAGTGGCCATGAAATTATTTAATGAAAAAGGTGGGGCTGAGCGTGATGTATACCGGTATTCATTTTCCATTCATTTACTGTGTTGACGTGACTTTTTGTTTTCACCAGGAAGCCATTGATGTTGGATTATTTTTGTTCCATTGATCCGTATGTGTACTACTATAGCAAATTGAGTATTTTGCGCCTCTATTGCCACCATCACGGCCATCTAATAAAGGAAAAGAGGACAATAGTGCGTCGATAGAAACGTGGAACCCATTCACAAGGGTGATCCCACCCACGATCTACGCGCATGGGTTGAGCAAGTCCGGTAAGAAGGGGCGTATGAAATGTGTGAAATGTCGTTGTATCTGAAGCGTTAATGTATGGTCAACTCATGATTTTTTAAAAGTACAATATTTTGTGGTATTTCTGCCAAACTTTGAGATGCTAATGATGTTAAAAAATAAATCACCAAGAAACGGTTATATTGTTTTGTTTTTCTGATGCTCAGAATTTTTCATACTCCCCTCGTAAAGCATTATTAGTCCAAGTATGAAAATGGAGGGAAGCAAAGCGAGTACGAAAGACAGACGTTCCCAAGACGTAACGTGGGGCCCTTGGGTTCACTGTTCGCAATATTGTACAGTGGGATGCGTGAACCTAACTGACGGAACCATATCCCCTACTGCCATCCTATACCCCATGCTTAGCCGCTAGTTGAGCTACTATGTACTGATAAGCAACTGTATCTAATAAAACTTGATATACCAGCGTTTCTTAGCCTTTTGTATGCCTCGCGCTGCTAGAAAGTTTTGGAAGTTGCGCTTAGTGGGCACTTGCGAATATCATTATTTAGTCTCAATGTTGTGATAGCTTTCGCATAGGTTAGGCAGGCTAGAGTGCGGCAACAGTTCTGCTTATAAGAAATATTCAGTACGTATCCTGCAGTTTGAGTCGCACTTATATTGTGGATAACTGCTGTCCGCACTCAGCTACAGCCCGCTAAAATGTGGCCCCTGCAAACTTCCAGTCTATAATCGGACCTGTTACCCTTCCGGAGGCATAGGATGGGCTATAGGGTTCGGTTCGCCCATCCTATGTTGCGGGGAGTAGCGCCTCCAGGGGGTTTGTGTAGGTTACCTTAGCCATTAGTTAGGCCTTGGGGACGTGCATCTTTCGTGCCCACTTTGCTTCCTTCCATTTCATACTCCTACTGATCTTACTGTTGTCTGTTCTTCCTCTTCTTTCCCGACTTGCTGTTCCCATGCGCGTTGATCCTGTGGGGGAACACCTTCGTTTATGAGTTCCCCGTTTTTCTGTCGACATACCATATGTCCCTTCCTTTTCCTCTCTTAGAAGAGCTTAGTACTCATTTAGGGAGGCTTAAATCTTCTTATAATACCTATCGGACCTGTACAAGATAGATAACTTAAATCTTCTTATAATACCTAATACCTATCGGACCTGTACAAGATAGATAACTTAAACCTTCTTATAATACCTATCGGACCTGTACAAGATAGATAACTTAAATCTTCTTATAATACCTAATACCTATCGGACATGTACAAGATAGATAACTTAAATCTTCTTATAATACCTATCGGACCTGTACAAGATAGATAACTTAAATCTTCTTATAATACCTAATAGCTATCGGACCTGTACAAGATAGATAACTTAAATCTTCTTATAATACCTAATACCTATCGGACCTGTACAAGATAGATAACTTAAATCTTCTTATAATACCTATCGGACCTGTACAAGATAGATAACTTAAATCTTCTTATAATACCTAATACCTATCGGACCTGTACAAGATAGATAACTCATATGCTCATACGGAACGAAGTGTGAGCTAAAATTGTGCAACATATATATTCGTTGTTACGTATAGGTTGGTAGTTATATACATATGCTACTTAATTCAAGATTTCATAAACCTCCTGGAAAATCATCTCGGACCCTTGGTTGAGAACTTTTGTCCTGCACAAGGTATTTATTTTTGGCAGCATCGTAAGTGTCTTGGAATTCATGCTAGATACTCATTCTCCTATTGAAGATTGGTTTCGGTTTTACAGGTCTCGCGTCGATTGGATCCACGTGCTGCTCCACTTCCAGTAAATTAGGCGAGCAGCAGCCGGAACCTCCTCTGTCCACCTGTCGGATGTCTGAAGTGAAGCAGGAATTTCCTATCGGAACCGGCACTACTGCACTGATAGCGTCCACTGAGCAACCAAAACCTACACACATTGATAAAGAATCCGCCAGTCAGCCATGCAAGTTCGATGGGAGCTCGAACTTCAAAATGTGTTATAGACAGGAGAAAAGTTTCTCTGTTGGACCTTATCATACCGGCTGCCCGTTGGAAAGGGCGACAGCTAGCGTGTTCTCTGACGGGGACAGCATTGCCTATAATCCAGACTGTGAACCTCCTAGTGCGTGCTGTGACAACCTTCCTTGCTCCAACTCGGAGAATGGGACTGAAGCGCACAGCTGTGTAAATATTGTAAATAATCAACGCGAGTTGAGTCGTCTGAATGAACGCTGTGCTCCTGATGGCGTCATGTATGCTGACGCTTCAGCAATTCCGCGATGTAAACAAAGTCCTCCAGTGGCCGAACATGCCTACACTCCTACGCAGCGCTTCGATTACGACAATGCGACGCCAGCTAGCTGCAGTGTGCAGTCAGTACCTTCTGGTCCAAGGCATCCCCGTAAGAAACGGCGATGTTTGCCGAGGGACTCCCCTCAGCCGCACCGTTCCTCCGCCAGGAGTCGTAGCAGTTCTGTTGATATTGATGGGAAAGATTCCAATTGTGGATATTCCAAGCGGGCTACACGAATCTCTAGGGTGAGATTAGCCGAGCATCTTCAATGTGCTGAATGTCCGTATTCAACTGCACTTATGTGCAATTTGCGAAGACACATTGCTGTAATGCACTCGAAATTAAAAGAATTTGAGTGTTCTGACTGTTCATATTCAACAGCCAACAAGTCAAATTTGCAAAGTCATATCGCAGCAAAGCATTCAAATGTGAAGCAATTTCACTGTTCAGATTGTCAATATTCAACTGCCCTCAAATCAAATTTCCGTAAACATACCGCATCAAAACATTCAATTGCGAAACCAATTCAGTGTTCAGATTGCCAGTATTCTACTACAGATAAGTCATTTTTACGGAGACATATTGCAGCCAAGCATTCAAAATTGAAACTATTTCAGTGTGATGATTGTCAGTACTCGACAGCCGATAAATCAAATTTGCGCAGGCATGTGATAGCCCAGCATTCAAATGCGAAACCATTTCAGTGTTCCCATTGCAAGTATGCTACAGCTGATAGATCACATTTCATTCGACATGTTGCAGCCAAGCATCCTAGTGCAAAATCTCATTAACGATTCAACTGTCAGCTTTAGCACCGAAAACATCTTAGCTGTGTAACCACATTGTGTGAACTATTGGGAGTTATAACTGTTGAGTGATCCAATTGCCAGCTAACAACAGTTGGTCAATCTTGCTTTCTAACGAAGTCAATACACTCTTGAAAGTTTTTACTGTTCCCATTATCCTTATTTGGCTTAAACTCGCCATCAATGAAACTTACAGGTGTATCCAGTGAAAAACTTGTGTTTTTTTGTATAAAGGAGATTATCATATTTTTTTATGTTGGCCAATCACTTATACCATACAAATGTAATGAATAATTTTCCATGTCACATCTTCAAGTGCATTCTGAAGGGGACGACTCTTGAAATTAGTATGCTATGGAGCTAGGCAACCCCAGGCAGCTCGTCTAGGTTTACCTTAGCCATTAGCTAGGCCTTCGGGACGTCTCTTTTTCGTGTCCACTTTGCTTCCTTCCCGATTTCATACTCCTATTTGTACATGCTTTATCTGTTCTTCCTCTTCTTCCCGACTTGCTGTTCGTATGCGCGTTGATCCTGTGCGGTGGGAACACCGTGCATGGGTTCCCCATTTCTCTTGGCATGCTATATGTCCCTTGGTCTTTCCTCTGTGATATCGTTCTCGGAAATGGAGGCTTAAACTTCCTAACTATAACTAACTCTTTAAATTACCTTTTGGATTCAAACCCTCAAATGTTGCTGATCCAAATCCAGTACAATGAAGATAGGTGAGCCTCTCAAGTCTCAGCATCACTAGGACACAAAGTCCATTAAGATGCCATGTTCAACAGCCGGACTACGCTCTTTAGCGATTTAGATAGTGCAGGTTGGCATGAGCCAGCCTTAGATTGCAAAGCATTTTAATGCTGACATTTGTGGTCGGCTGCAGCCGTGTTCTCCTCTGGGGCCTGTTGGCCTATATCCGCAGCAGGAACAAGTGCGTACGGCTATTTCAGTAGGGACGTGGTCAAGTTGACTTTACCTCAGGGGACATAGCATGAGCCATAAGTTCGCTCATCCTTTGTTTTTGGAAGCAGCGGCTTCAGGGGGAACCGGAAGGTTACTTCAACTATTCCTTTGGGACGTCTTCCTTCTTGTCTACTTTTTTGTCCTGATGGTATTTCCACCTTTTATTGCACTTCTTTCCTTCCCAATGTGCTGTTTCCATGCGCATTGATGCTCTATAGGAACACCCTCGCGTATTCCACGTTTCTGTCGATACATTCTACGTCTCTCGTTCTTTCCGCTGTGTTCATATGAAGACTGAGACTCGAACTGCTGGCTATAATTCAGCTGTAAAAAAATGGCATCTTCATCAAATGGCAGGGAAGTGAAACCGGCCGAGTTCCAATTGCAAAGTCGTAGCACAGCAATACATTCTTCCTACTTGCAAACATGTCAGACTATATCAAAAATACGTGTAGACACTTTGTCAAATGGTCTGTGTAAGTTATTGTATAGTACTTGTATATCTCCAATAATGCCATTTCCTATGCCGCGTTTTATTTATTATTATTATTATTATTATTTTTGGTTTCTTCATCTTCAATGTCTTCAAAAACTGCGAAGTCACGTGACTCGGCTGCACTGCTGCTACGCCATTTGTGCTGTGCTCGCGCGGCCCTTTGCTAAGCGTAGCACTGTGTTAAAACAGCCTTAAGTCAATGAAGTATTCATCCGAACCAAAAAGCAGTCACCAGATTCCACTGAATAATATGTTCATTTATTTCTTTCTCAGAAAACGATGTACTCCTTCTGTGTCTATCATTACATCGCTATAAACTGTGTATTTAATGTTTTCATCACTGTTCTTACGCTTACCCTCAACCTAAGCTCTCTCTATTGTTATTTTTAATATTAACTTTGCGTTTGTTACTTATGCATTAGGATATAAAACCACCTAGGGATTCAGCTCGGTGGATAGTAAATAGTTCTCAAATAACTCAACAGCCTATCTCTTCCTTACGTTCTTTCCTATATAAAGTAATTATCATTAATTCTCAGCTCTTCCCTTGGACACCTCTTTATTCTGGTCTGATTCCTTTTTATAAAAAGAATACGTTGAGAACATGCTCTAGCCTGTTTAAAGATATAGTTTTATTATTATTTTAATATGTCAACTGACGGGAGCCCGTAGTGATAGTATAACAGTCAATGTTTAAAAAACACGTGTCGTTAAAAAGCTAACTCCCTTAAGAAGAGAGAAACGACGTGGCTTCCGGAGTAGCGAGGCACCCCGCAGCCAAATATACATCGGGTAAGGCCAGGCTAGCTGTGGGCAAAACCCAACAGCGGAGGGCAGGAAATCGGCTCACTCGCGCTGGCCGCGAGAGCAGCGAAAACAAGCTTGCTCCGGAAACCAGGTGCATCCGGCCTCACTCACGTGACCCCTGGGTGCATCGCCAAAGGAAATACGTAGTAGCAGACAAACAGGAAATCGCTTCCGTCGCCCCGAGCCAAAGTTGGATGCAGTTTCCGGACTCCGGAAACGAGGCCTCGGCAGTTATCAGCGCAGGGCAAAACTCAATAACAAGTGGACAGGAAACCCACACTCCTGTTTACGCCTGAACTGGTCTTCGACACGTGACGTATGAAAAGACAAGATTTCCAAGCACATGCTTTGTGCGTGTCAGGGCTCTTGTATCAGCAACATGTAGCCTTGGGGAAAAACCGACTGGGTATACCATGGAGCGAGTGCATGTGCAATCAGCGACCTCGACCACGATTACGTCAGCAAGTCGCAGCTATAAAAGAGCGTTGCTCGCTAGCTGCGACGGAATATCACTCTCGAACTCCTCTCTTGGTGCTCGTTCTTTACACCCGCTCTGACAAGGTTGAGTATAGTAGAACTTGTGGCAGATATTAAACAGTTGTTAGTGCTGATAGAATATATTTTCCTTGAATAATCTCAGGGCTCCTGTTCAGTACTTATCGTTTTAGTATTTCTGAGTTTATGAGTTTAATATTTAATCGTTATAGTATTTCTTAGTTTTTTAGTTTAATATTTAATTGCTTTAGCGTCTTTGAGTTTTCGAGTTTGCATCGTTTAGATTTGTGTTGCTTTTGTATTTAACCTTTGATTACCCTGTTGAGGGGCGCTCTGAGTAGCGCACGGATCCAAGTTGCCTGAGGTCGTCTGATCTCAGAGTTTTGAGTTATTTGTTGCATTTTAGCTTGTTCTTATAGTTGTGTTCGCTTTCAAGTTTCAGTTAATGTCTCGTGCGTTAAAGTGTAGCCGTCACCCGGAATAGAATTCAATCATTTATACCTTGTCCTTATGTTGATGTGGGATTTCTTCTGTGAGTGATTAATTATTCTGTATTTCAATTGAACTACTTGGGTAGCGTCTTCCACGCTGTCAATCATAACTCTGGTGTGATCATTTCTTTTGAATAAACGCGAAAGAATATTTGGTCATGAGACTAAAAACGTAATTAAGTGTTCTTATTTCACCTTTATTAGATTAAGGGCAAGAGCCATTCCGGATAAGATAAGAGACTCAGTTCCCAAAAAATAAGTGGACTGATACCCTGAAAAAAGACCAAGGAATTGAACTCAAGAAGAAAGAGTTATTGAATATTATATCTGAATAAGTGGACTTGTGTCTATGAGTTGGTTTCGACTTGGTATATTAGTATACTGTGTTGCAGACCTTCCCATAGGTACCAGTCAAGTTAATCCTGGTTCGAGAAAATACAGCTAATCGGACATGATTGACTTTGTTATGTCATAGCGGAATATAATCTCAATTGCAAAAGAATCACTAAAAACAAAAGAAAAAGAACCATCAGGATATTCTACGACACATGTGGATACCCCAAGGAGCTTCAATAGAGAGGCGGGAGCCAGGAGTCTCGTTCGTGAAGCCCAAGAGTCGGGTGTGGCTGCAGCCAGTTGCTATATGCACCAGTCGCAATCAGTCAAGAGTCGGGTATGGCTGCTGCCAGTCGCCGTGTGCACCAATCGCATATCAGCAAAGAGTCGGGTATGGCTGCAGCCAGTCGCCGTATACACCATTCGCTTATCAGTACATCAGTTAGTCTGCTTCTCCCCCGTCACTTCCACTAATGAGATTCAAGAACGCGTCTCACAGCCACACCTTATCTGGCTGACTCACTGGCGAGCCCCCAAGTTTTAGCGGTACTGTTCCCGTCTCCCTTTGAAGCTCCTTGGGACCCCCCAGTGGAGAAATGATCGGAGACGGGAGGTGACTTTAGCTCAGCTGTTCAACACTTGCCACCAAATACACGCACGCCTCATTATGTGCTGCTGACGTGGAAGCATTGCATCGACGTTTGACTGAAAGCTTACAATGGAGTAAACAATCTGTGTGGTAATAATTGTACGGGAATGGTAGGTAACAGCCACTAAACAATGTTTATAGATAAGTAACCGTTGGAGCATGAACGTTTGTCTTTAAAACAGAGATTTAAATTTTCTGACTATAATAACCATAACTTTGTCTTTGACGGTGACGGCGTGCGTCTTTTCATTTCATTTTGTTTTTTCTTGAAATGTAAGCTTCAGTTGATCAAATTAAATAAATTTTGAATTCTATAGCTTTTTTATAGTAAAGTGAACTTTTGTACAAAAACGTTTGTCTTTACGTGCGCTTTTTACATATTTTCACCTTGTAATATATATTTTAGTGGATCAAACTCAAAATATTTAAAATTATATTTTTCATAGATAAGTTTACGTTTATGCATAAACGTTTGTTCTTCTCAGTGACTGGGTGCGCCTTTAACATTTTGCTTTGTTGTATACATTCTAGTGGATCATCAAGTGATATATTCCCAGAACTCTGTTTCAGTTACCCGGATCCTGGGTCCATATGACTAGCAATAAAAGTACGCAGTCTGTACCGGGTCGGCTGCGGGTGGAACTGTGACGCACGAGTTGCTTGTACGCCGCTCACAAGTCACAAATATCCGTTCATTTCTATTTATTTAATTGTCTGTATATATTCCAATAATGAGTTCTGACTTCCACCATGATTGACGCCACAAGGCCTCAGGTGTTGGTGGGTCGGTTCGTCTGGGTCGTCTGATGCGTCACTGCCAGACCTCGATGCGGGAGTACAGACAAAGAGAACTATACTCTCATGGAGTTTTACTGATGGGTTTTACAAAGTACTCGAAAACATGTTTCAACCCATTATTGCCTCAATGGAACATCACTTTTTCGTAGGAATAACACCACATGTAATGGCAACATACTGTTTTTCCGTGTGCGTTTTACCAATGCTCTAATTGCTTTAAATATCCCCACAAGTTTAAATATTTTGCACCTGTTTAAACCAAACCAGTATTACAGTTAACAATTTTTCAAAACTAAACAGTTGTGCAAAGCGTTGAAACTTTTCGGTCTGAAATTCAGGAATCCTGGCCGTTGTGAGCTGCAGGCCTAACAAGCATGTACGACTTAAACTTTAATTCATATGCCTCTCAGACTTGAACCGTTTTGAAATACGTTTAACCTGTCAACAGTTTAAACGCTTTGCATAACTGTTCAAGTAGTTTTGCAAAATGGTTACCTGTTGAACAGGTTTGGTTTTAACGGGTGCAAAATTTTTAAATTTGTGGTGATTGTTTAAAGCAATTAGAGCGTTGGTGAAACGCAAGTGGGAAATACAGTAACTATGTGCGCAGCAGCAGGTACTAAAGAGTTAATCGTGTTTTGTATTAGCCAAGTACCTCACTTTTGCCACTTTATGCCAGAAATAAATATCAGTTATAGGAATTACACTTACAAGCAGAAGTATAACCTGGATTCTACGGTCCACCAGCCTTTGCTTGTCGGCCGATATTGCGCACTTGGCGGTGACTATGAAATTTTCAGAATTGAGTGTCTTTACATTTCTTTAGCACATTAACTGCGGTATTTGTATCTTGAATACAGTTTCGGAAGCGGATAGTTCCATAATTCGCAGTTAATGGGTTAAGGACACTGGAGAGGTGGCACCGGACGCACGCTTAGTCTTTGCAAACTCTGTCATATGCTGTGACCAATGGCTCTCAACTCTTGCCTTTTTTAAGACCTTCTGTAGCTAGTTTTGAGTATCCAAAGGAAAAAGTAAACGAATGCAAGACAAGAGCTATGTTTTTTTAGGAAAGAAATTATGCAAGGGCCTCGTTAACGGGTATTTAGATGGTAAAATGCATCATATAAAGTTCAACACATAAAGTTCCAGTTAAAGTTTACTAGCAAACTGGTCATACTAGTAGCAAGCATTGGTAACTAATTGTCCATCTCTACCCATAGCGAGATGTATGAGTTTTCTATCTCCCATCTTACCTTCCTTTTTTTTATCGCAGTCCATAAGCTTGAAAAGAAAGCAAGGCCGCTGGCTATTATTATTTTTTCTTGCGTGATATTTTTAGGCGAACATACAAAGCATTGCTCTTAACCCAGTCGGAAATTATGGTTGTGATTATAGTAGAACAACTATGATTATGGTCGAGACTTTGGTTGTTTATTATCGATTTATCCTCCATATTCAACCATTTATGGGGTGCAGTATGGTAGAGATATGNTTTGTAATTGGGACTGTCAGTGACTAATTGGATTTATTTAGCAAAGATATGTATACATATGTTAATTAGCTTGTACTCATTGTCTCCTAAATTAGCTTGTACGCAATATTTCCTAACACTCCACAAGAAGAAGCACCGTTGCATTTACGAACGCGCTGCTAAAAGGGCAAATTACCTCAATATTATTCGATAGACAAAAGATAGCAGCAGGTGAATATTGTCCAACTCTCAAATGCTCGTGGGTGTATTTGGGACTTGACTTCTTATCGAACTCGTTGTTCCCTCGTAACTCACTTACGTCATCTTTTCATAGCTCCAGAATATGCGCAATATCTCCATGTTGTGTTTATTTTGATTCTGTATTGCATAGTTTTCGTCAGCCGTGCGATGTACGGTCACTGCTAAAACAATTTTCTTTAAATCTGTTAGGCTATATTGCCCCAAGTCTCTGTCACCGCTTCTGGTCTTCAGCACTTAAAACATTGAAAAATTTTTATAGGCCGTTTCATTGTACGTCCCTGATGTCGTCTATACATCAACGCTTACACGCACTCAATATTGCGCCCATGTGACTCACACTTTTTAAATGAATGTTAATATAAATGATAACTCAGTGAGCAGTATTGTGTTAAAAAGATTGGTTATTGACCTCGCACGCACGGGTGTCGGAGGAAACGCGGAGTTTGTGATGTGTAGAGTTGGCACCAGTGTTTGTTGAACGTAAATGAAGGTATGTAGTATCATATCTCCAGCTTTTCATGTGATGTTTATACATAGTAATCTCGTTTTCATAGTTTTCTTAATTTCATGACTTTTCTAAAATAACTCAACACCTCTTTAAAACGAGCATAAATAATCGAGCCGATGATGACAACCTTCAGATAATCAAGCTCACCTACAACATTATGTGGCTGGCACCCTATAGAGAATATTATATTATTATTGTTTATTGTTTTCAATTGCTACAAGTACAAATCTACAATCTTACAAGAACACACAACACAAATTAAAAACAATCCGATAAAAGCACTGCTGCTTATTGGGCAAATAGCATTCAATGGTCTCTGTATTTACATAAACAAAGTTTTTAAAATGTCGTTTGAAACTCATATCACTCATTGGCTGGACTAGTTCATCTGGCAGCTGATTAAAAATTTTCAAGCTCCATAGGAGCAAGAAGATACAATACACAAAAAGTGAATAGTCCCACTGTTGAATACTGGGACCAGCTCCCGCAGAGCCACTACTTGGCCAGCGACAGGCGAGGCCGCCAGAAAGACTGCCAGGGACACAAACAAACGCAAAGCTTTCGCTGGCGCGGCTTTCGAACGCTCGAGCGCCTCAGTAAGGAACCAGAAAAAACATTAGTCAGAATAAAATCTAGTTGGTGTCACTCACGTAAAATTTAAACCTTCAGCCAAGGTCTGCAGAAGCTCGAGCGCAAACCCACAGTGAGGAACCTGTACATGTCGCTGCCTCCTGCAGGCAGTCAAACAAACGCGATTAAACGACAAAGTAGAGGCTTCCGTGCGAGTGGCTCCTCTAATATCACGAGAAATTGTTAATAAAGTATGACTAAATGCATAGGATGTGAGTATGAAGTAGCAGATTAGATGAAAAGTTTCCGATGGTGTATGACAGCTCTGTACGGCAAGCAAGAGCCATCATGGCACTTACGTATACACGTGAGCACAAGGCTTGGCAGAGTCTTCTGCTTTGAAGTAACTACGAACGATCTGTAAAATGAAATAGCATTAGACAACAGCAGTGCACGTACAGTACGTACGAGATAATGCCACCTCCATAGACCGCAACAGTACTTGACTCTTAGGTCTGACGCTGGCGGCCAAAAGTCGGCAACGGAAAAACCGTATTTTCTCAAGAGCTATTCTTTCCCCTCTATCTGATACTGAAGAAAAAAATTCCAAGGTACCCAACATTTTTC
This sequence comes from Parhyale hawaiensis, assembly GCA_001587735.2. Lineage (NCBI taxonomy): Eukaryota > Metazoa > Arthropoda > Malacostraca > Amphipoda > Hyalidae > Parhyale > Parhyale hawaiensis. The sequence continues at coordinate 1,331,926 of LQNS02278129.1, read as the reverse complement.
TTGCGGAGAAGGTATCTTGGATACGGCGGGGACGCACTTGGGCGCTTGCCTGCATGACCATATCTGGACATGTTCATAATAGCTCTTGAGAAAATCCCATTTTTGCCGCCAGCGTCAGAGTTTACTTGGACCTAAGAGTCAAGTACTGTTGCGGTCTATGGCACCTATATTCTTTACGCTATATTTCCCGCCAGTATAGTAGCGCACTTGACCAACTGAGACTTACCGGTAGCAGTGCAGAGATAAAATCTTCTGATACCGTTGTGACAAAATAAACTGAGTCTCACTGCTTGGATGACGTTATCTGACCATCTGACGTGGGTGCGGTGGTAAAACCAGGAATATAATAATTAGATTAGATTAGATAAGATAGGCGGCAGTAGGCGAACCAAGAGGCCCATTCCCAAAGAGACACCGGAACTTACGCCCCGGCTCTCTGTGAACTATGAGTTAGCGTTGGACAAAGCATCCATGCGAGAAAATAACTGTTATTTCTCTCTTTCCTTCTGGGAGTACCATCGTTCAAACTGTAATACACCCATTTTATTTCATTTCTAAACTTCTTGATGCGTATCGTATTATAAGGGATATGAAATGTCACACCCTGGAAAACTAACCCAGCATCTTAAACTGTAGTATATATAGTTTCAGTTTTTAAGAATTTTCTCTATTTCTATCGCAGATAGACTAAAAACGTTACACAAAATCGCAATCTGAATTTCAACTATTCGATATTTTTCATTCTATAGATATGCCGTAATGATGAGGAAATTTAAAAGTACAGTAGACCTATTGGATTTCGATGTAAAGTGTGTATTTCAAATTAAGTACTTGAAACTACTCGGTATGCCAGAATAATAAGGAAATTTACAGTAGAAGTACAGTAGACCTATTGGATTTCGATGTAAAGTGTGTATTTCAAATTAAGTACTTGAAACTACTACGGTATGCCAGAATAATAAGGAAATTTACAGTAGAAGTACAGTAGAGCTATTGGATTTCGATGTACAGTGTGTATTACCAATTATGTACCTAAAACTACATGTGACGGGCAGTCATTTTTAGCTTTGTATTGTAGTCCATTGAGACCCCCGAATGTCATGCTTGATTTTGTTCCTTAATTATTCAAGTGTCAATGTTTAACCATTATGACAGGCCACTATAATTTTTCTCTGTTTTCTGTAAAGTGCATTGAGTGGAACGCTGCACAACTTATGCTACTTCTCTTCTATGTTATTACTGAGTGCTGTTCTTCCAGTAGTGTGCTCTAAAATGTTGGACCCAGCATCCATATGAGAAATATATGAGTTCACTTACGTATATTTGGAACATTCCTATATGGCAGAGATATTACTGAAGCCCGGCCGCCGTTCGCACTTACTCTTTAAAACGAACTCAACAATTCCATTCACACGGAAAGTAACTGCTGTTCTTAGCTCCATGGTGCCAAATTCTTGCACTAATCTCCTTGCTACAGAGGTTTAGCTGTGGTTTTCTAATCATTTGATTATGATCTACAAACATAATGTTTGTACTCTAAACAGTACAACTGGTGTTTTATCCAAAAATCATCTTCATACGTAGTAAAACCCATGTACCGCAGCACTAACGTCTAATTTTTGTAGCTTATTTTGAATTTGAATGTCATTTACCCAGTTATTTTACAAGTTTTTCAAATTTTGACAGCATGTGGCATAGCGCATTGAAAGATATACTTTGCTACCAATTTCCATTAAAACCGGCTCAAAATCTCAATGGGTCAAAATTCAAAGATTTACCTCGGTGGAGCGGAACCAGAAGTGCAGCGCTCACCTCGATGGCACCGACGTGTACCAAATTGCCCTGGAAGTCCGACAGGCCGCCATGGAAGTAAGCATTGAGGTACAATCCAGACGCCTCCGACCAATGGCCGACGGGCTGCACCACGTGACCCGCAGAGTCACGGAACTTGTAGACGTGCAGCAGTTCAGCCCTGCCTGCTTCCTGGGCTCAAAACAAAGTCGAATTCAATCAATAAGTTAAATCAGTGGTTCTTAAGTGTTTCATAATGGTGGCACATCGTGAAGGAATTAACATAATTCTTTCGGAGCACTATGCACTAAGGAGTAAAACATATCCTTACAATGTGGTACATACAGGGTGTTGAAAAATTCACTACTAATATTTTAACCGCAATTAAAGTTATCATAGCCGTACCCCGTGGTGTATTTTTTTTTGGCAAAATTCAATTTTTTAAAAAAAGTTACAGCACTTTTAATTTTTATTCCGAAACACAATTTTCGCTGCAAAAAATTCAATTTTCAACCGATTTTAATGAACCGATTTTAGCAAAGTATATCTTTCAATGCCCTATGCCACATGCTGTTAAGATTTGAAAAACTTATAAAATAACTGGGTAAATGACGTTCAAATTCCAATTAGGCTACACCAAGTAATAGTCGCACTCGTGAAAAACGAGAAACCTACAATGAGAGCCTTTTTTAAGACCTTTCAGATGATGTAATCCATGACAAAAAATATTCAGTTTATGTGCATTTTCCAGGAGAAAAACTGATATAAGTTGACTAGTATTGATGGTACCGGCTTGTTGCCCTGTCACTGCACCACCAGATAGGCACGGCTAGACGAGCGTTAGAGCTGCAATAAGTGGGTTTTACTACGTTTGAAGATGTTTTTAGATAAACACTAGCTGTACTGTTTAAAGTTATTAAGTATGGTGAAATTTACATACATTATGTTTGTAGATCAGAATCAAATGATTAGAAGACCACAGCTTAAATCTTGTCTAGGTACGTATTCTCGTATTTCGTCGCTTGATTGAGCAATCACGGCTTTAAAATCCAAATAAGGTTCCTTGCATTTGCAACCGTGTGGCCAATATTCAAAAGAATATAGGGGTTTCTAAGTAAATGAAGATATGACAAAAAGCTTCTGAAGATAAATTGTGTAAGTAATTTCACGCGACAAAATGTAAACTTTTAAAGTTTACAGACCGCAACAAATTATTAACTTGGAAGAAAATTTTTTTCCCCTAAACGATTGGTTGGTCATTATTTCGTTTATGGACTTCATTGCGTTGAGAGTAACACCAATTTACTGTGAGTAACACTGCCAACTGCCCAGCCTTGCAACGCAAAACCCACTTACTGCAGCACTAACGTTCGTCTAGCCATGGCCATCTAGTGCAGTGACGGGGCAAGGTGCGGGTGCGCGTCTTTACTGGTGAACTTATATCAGTATTCCTCCAGGTAGATGCACTTAATCTGATTAATTTTTATCATGCATTACATCATCTGAGAGGTATTGAAGTAGGTTCCCATCGTAGCTTTCTCGTTTGTCACAAATGTAACTACTAATTGGTTTAGCCTATTTTGAATTTGAACGTAATTTTCCCTAGATGTTTTACTCTTTTTCAAATTATGACATGTGCGCATAAAGCATTGAAAGATTTACTTTGCTATCAATTCTCATAAAAATCGGTTGAAGATTAATTTCATACAGCGAAAATTGTTTTTCGAAATAAAAATTAAACACGCTGTAAGTTTTTTAAAACTTGAATTTTGCAAAAAAAAAAAAAAAAAAAAAAAAAAAAAAAAAAAAATCTGCTGCTCATAGCGCTTCATTCACTTCGGAGACTATTGGTGCCGGATTTACTCGTTCAGTTCGTCTTTTCAACCCTGGTCTGTTTTGACTTGAAATTCTTTGCCAGGATTCATTTTAAGCCGTGTGGCTTTGGGATTTCAAATCAGATATAGATGGTTTTTCGATAGGTTTTCTGAGCTGCGGCTTGAGCTTCCTGGTGATGCGTGAAGCTTCTTCCCACTGGGTTCATTACCTGTCGGTAAAGGCCCGAGAGTGTAGCTTTAATAATCCATTTAATAATAAATCGTAGCATGTTGGCCGCTTGCTCCCTAAGGATTTAGATAAGAGAAACATTCATCTATTGAATAACAAAAATAATGTAGCAGGACATTCGAGCCCTAGGTTAGTGTAATAACTAATATTTCTTGACTATGCTCGAGCTACGGCATTTCTTGAAACCCGCTTTGCTAAGAAAAGTGGTTATAAGTACCATCTGATATAATTTTAAGCGTGGTGCATGAGAGACTCAGTCTTGGATGGAATTTCCGTTCCTGTAGTGGATAATTAATTTTGCTCGTGTTTTTTTTAGCTGAATTTCTTTGTGGCAGTTGAAACTTCACGCTGAGCAGAGGCCAAAGCATTTTCAATTATTCTTGCATAAAATTATTTGACTGGACTTTGTTTTATCGCTGCTGCGTAAGTTTCGATCGTTTTAAAATTGATATTTGCATTTTTACCTGCAGGCCCGCCTCTTTGCTCTCGCAAACTAATGACGGCACAACTTTAGATATTTTATCGACAGGTGTGAGGCCTATATGCAGCAAAACCCGTACCGAAGGCAAGAACAATAAAAACTTCAACTACAAAATCATTTCCGTGGTATCTTAATGGCTGTATACACTAGTAATAGCAATATAAATTATTAGTTACAAAATAATATTAATCATAAACAGAAGCAACTAAGCCAACTTAGAATTTTTCAAACGCTGAAAAAACTGGAGTTACCTGCTGTTTCTATTTTAACCAGCCAGGCTGCGTTCCTTTGCTGCGCGGGGTTTTGTCTCATTATGTTCCTGTGGGATACAAAAACGCTTTTCAAGCAAGGAGACTATGCCTGGGTCAAACATGGTGTCTTCTCAAGCAGATCAGGGCTTTACAGCGTGACTTTTATCGAGAGTAAATGAAGCTCATCCATTTATCATGGTGCTCCAGCTCTATTATAAGGGTTAAATAGGAGCATATCTCGTAAAAACTCGACTTCCATCGAAGAATACTGATACTCCTTTTTTTAGGGTAGGGGTATCGATAAAGCTATTTTTTCAGAGATTTCGGTGGCAATTCACGTCTGCCAGAAAACCATAGTGCAATAGTAGTAGTAGTGTAATGTGCGATAAGACTAACTGAACCCAAGTGTCGTTATAAATAATAAAATATTTTGTGGAATCCTGTAAAGTACTGTGCTTGGTCCAATCTATTACTTATCATGAAAATGAGATGGGCCACCAATGCAAGTTTGCCCTTCTCTCCTCGTTTGGGGACGACACTCGAATATTAGCAGTAGTACAGTCAGTGGCAGACGCATGAACTGCGAAATTGGATTTGAATAACACTATCGGGACCCGTACAAATTCCACCGTTAATTAATGTTTTAACTTACTGTAGTCTGACCTGAGACAGCGCTTCTAACTTTTACCCAACCAGTCTAAAGTAATGTCTGCAGCTTAACTCTGTCTACCGTTACGCAGTCCGTCTACCGCACACTCGTCCAACCTGTGTTATTCTGATATCACCTATGAATCTCGCGTTTGTTCTACCAGCAAAGAATTCGCACTTGTGTCTTGATAGAGACGTTTTGCACGCCCTTTCTAAGCTCTGCATCCCACAGTTTACAGATAATTTAGTCCATCATAATCTTACACGTTAGAGTTTATTGTCGGCCTAACAGTTTTTTTTTTTCACACTATTGCGGGGCCCGTGGTATTGGTCAGTGGCCCATCTTTTTCTACTTTGATGCGATAGCCAATTTTATCAGTCCCAGCAGCGTAACCCTCTGTACTCAAGATGTCATTGTGTTTCCTTAGACATAACACAGTTGCTTCAAAAAACTATTTTAGAGTCGAAAAAAACAGGTTTCATCATTTGGCATCCGACTGCGCTGCTGTGTCCAGTTAACTTGTACAAAGTATCGATAATTTTCGGTATGTTTCACTCTAAATTCGAAAATATATTTCTGAAACTCAACTAGCGGCAATTCCCGAGCAAACTTAAATTGATGGCTAACTGTGCAACACCTTTTTTAATTATTTTAAGTTTTGTGTAGGAGGACTCAACAAAACGTTCGGACGATTTGCTGAGGAAACTCGTTTTTGTTTTAGCTTGTGAAGCCATCTTCAGTATAGTATAATTAATAATATTTCATGTCCTACAGGGATTTAGCCTTAGTAAGGGCAAGAAAGGTAGAGTAAATTGAAATTAAAAGCAGATAAAAATCATAAAGTTAAAATACAAACTAGATTTAAAAAATATTTGAGAAAATCAAGCGGAGATAACGGATATAATTGAGCGGCTCGTGTTGGTGTAAATTTGAATACAGGTGTTGTTCGGGCGACGAAACTTATGTAGAAGTTCTGAATCCCAGTAAAAATCTGCGTAAAAGAAGGTAGGAGCTGTATGGACGATAACGTTTAGTAAAAGAAGGTAGGGGCTGTATGGACGATAACGTTTAGTCGTTATCAGCAGCAGCCACGCGTTCACGCAGCTAGCATCATGACGCGCGTTCAAGCAGCCAGACCATCTCTGAAAAATGGACCAACTAAAATTGTATTCCATTCTCATTTAAGTGCTTCTTAGTATCTTTAAGAGTTTCAGTTTAATCCACTGGAAACTTCAGAAGTGTGATTAATGTGTTTTTTTATAATACCTATATTTGTATGTTTCGTGCCACGCTCTTAACAATACTGGCGAAAATTAGGACAAGTTGGACAATTTGTAATATTGATTCGCTTTGATGGAGATCGATTTGCGAAAAATACACCAGGATGCACCTCGCTAACACACGATGTCGAATCAACGTTGTGAGCTGTGGCACTACGTGCCATGCACGTTGATTTGTTGACTCCATATAACGTTGTTAGCACTACGTATCACAACGTGCTAGCAACATCCTGGACATGTCTTTGGCATCTTGTGCTGGGCGGTTCTTTAGTAAGTTGGGATACGACGTTCTAACAACGTTATCTGGAGCTGAATTGACAATGTCAGGTAGCTATGGAGGTTGTCACAACGTGCCAACAGTGTTATCTGGAGTCCACAACGTTGTGGCAAAGAACGCTGATATGTACACTCCCGACCTGATATCTACCTAGAATCAATGTCAAATAGCTTGCTAGACAGAAAATAGCGAAAATTGAACTTCTTCCCGTTTAAATGAGTGCTCTTCTTTCTCAGTTAGCGCTGAAAAAAAAAAAAAAAAATTTGCACAGCTTTTTTTAAGGCTGCCATCGAATCTGATATTCATATTACTTTTTCCATACATTGAAGCTGCATTTGCTCTCAGTTCAGGATGCAAAAATTGAGCAGATTATCAACGAAGCACACAAGAAACGATTATTTACAGAAAAAGGTGCAGTAGTCACACTAGTTATTTTTTCCAGTTTGCTTTCATCCTTTGGCGAAGTAGTTTCTGCTTAAGCACAAAGGTCGATGTACTGAACTTCAGACATACCGTAAATAGAATACTCGGCGGGTACCTAAATAAATTCAGTGATGTTTTACTGGTAGTGTATGTATTTTAATTGATTTTTGTACGCTATCTGATATCCTATCTCACAGAAGATAAATTGGAACCGAGCTCATTCATCTTATTTGACAACTATAGTTGGCAGGTGTTGCGTATAAATCAGAAGCATATTAGTACCGAAAGTATGATCAATGAGGAACTGTTATTAAAAATGCTTCGCTGTCATTTTTGACAGCTCAGACACTCAAGTGTTATATGAAGACAGTTATCGATCTTATCCTCACTGATTGACAACATTAGTTGTTCTGCCCCTGAATATAGAAGAAACACTGCGAAGACATAAGCGAAAGCTTCATTTTTTTTTATTATTATTATTTTAGGAGTACAAAAGTTTTGCTAAGGGCTGACGGAAGTGCAAAAGCTATGATATCGTTCTCTATTTTTGCTAAGGGCTGACGGAAGTGCAAAAGCTATGATATCGTTCTCTATTTTTGCTAAGCGCTGACGGAAGTGCAAAAGCTATGATATCGTTCCCTATTTTTGCTAAGGGCTGACGGAAGTGCAAAAGCTATGATATCGTTCTCTATTTTTGCTAAGCGCTGACGGAAGTGCAAAAGCTATGATATCGTTCTCTATTTTTGCTAAGCGCTGACGGAAGTGCAAAAGCTATGATATCGTTCTCTATTTTTGCTAAGGGCTGACGGAAGTGCAAAAGCTATGATATCGTTCTCTATTTTTGCTAAGCGCTGACGGAAGTGCAAAAGCTATGATATCGTTCTCTATTTTTGCTAAAGGCTGACGGAAGTGCAAAAGCTGACATCGTTCTCTATTTAAACGGCGCCAGCATCGTGCGCGGCAGGTCCGTTTGGTTACTGAAGGCTGCTTCTTGGCTTATATATTTGAAGTAATTTACTTAAGCACCATTTTATTTACTCGAGACATCTGTGCAGTAACCAAACTCAACAGTCAATGTTCCCAAAGTTTGATGAAAAGAATCGTTTTTTGCAAGTTTGTTCATCAATTGCAATTGCCTACTTAACCGCTGTTCACACGATAGCACACTTTGGCTTGCATATCGAGAGCACGTTTACCCTCATGAGAAACAAAATTTAAATTTAACATTTAAACCTCTACCGTAAAACTAGTTATAAACATATCCGTAAACCGAATTTTTCTCAGGTACCAGCTAAGTTATTAGCTTTTCGATTTTGATTTTTTTTTCTGTAAAACTTCACGCCAACATAAAACTTAACATCAGTAGAAAGAGGTTTTCTTCTCGATTTATATAAAGGTAATGGTTTAATTTTTATATTTCTGGGTTCAAAAGATTCCTGTTAGTTATCTCTTCAGTAGCGCGTATTATTGATTCTTGCTGCCAAGGAGATGATTTCCTTGGAGTTTTTCTGTCTCTTTGTCTATCCCACTACAATAATTCAACAGTTATGGACGGATCTCCATGATGAGCTCACTTTATTTACAGGCATTTTTTTTGTATCTTGGTAGGAACAGATACAACATTCCAATGTGTTAGCCTTAACATTCAAATGCATAGACACATTCTTTGTATCAGGCGGTTCAGGCTGGCGGATGTTACCACCGCCGTCTCTAGGTCAGAGCCTCTCAGATAAAGAACTTAAAAGGTCGTTTATGACACCACACAAAATGTGCTTGTTTACTAGCATTGCTTTTTGAGTGATACCCTACAGGACGAAAGGGTAAATATTAGCTCTCTTTTCACCTGATCAAGAGAGGTTAACATCAATTGATATTTTATGTATTTTTATAATTTTGTTGGTATAAAAGTAAATTAACGGTAGTAAAGTAGCGCTTAAACATAGCGGAGCTACCGCTACAGGCTCAAAAATGTAGCGGCTGTGCCGCTACAAAATCTGTAGCGGCGTGGCCTGCGCGTGATCAGGCCGCCCCCACTGTCCGGCCACCGGGCGCCTCTGTTTGTATGAGCTAGCTTTGGGTTTGGGGCTCTGGGTAGTCCCTGAGTTGGAGAAAATGCCACTCTAAAGGCGGATGAGACGTTTTGGTCCAACGGTATCCCTGAGAGGCTGGTGCCATTGCTGGGTACTCAGTCTTCCGCAGTCTGCTCCTCTTTCTCTTCCATCAGGCAGTACCACCTGATCTGCTCTTTTCCTTTCCTTTCTCTGCTTCTTCTTTTCGGCCAAAGTCTGTACTGGTGATGGCAGGGTCTGGGGCGCGTAGATAGCTGACCGCTTTCGTAGCTATCGTTACTGTCGATTTGTTTTTGCTTTATTATGCTTTATACTACCTTCTTAGTTCATGGGAT
>LQNS02278129.1:1309180-1322294 GCA_001587735.2 Parhyale hawaiensis | reverse complement strand
GGTCGGGCTCGGGGGTGTCGTCTCCTCTATTGTAATATTAGAGGACTGCATGCGAACCTTGCCGAGCTCGACTTTGTGTCCTGTGGTGTGGATGTCGTGTGCTGCTCCGAGACATTGGTGTCTAGCATGAGGCACGACGCTGAGCTTGCCTTGGCCGGTTTTCAGTCTCCTTTTCGAAAGCTGTGTGGATCGGGGCCTGGGTTCCGGCCGTCTATGTCCGGAGCGGATACTGTGCTTACCGACAGTCAGTAAACGAATGCGCCTATCATGAGATCATTGTTGTAAGGGTGTGTGGCCGACAGAATAATTATTATTTATTCTCCTTATATCGGAGCCCTGCAGTTGATGATTCCCTTTATGACTGTTTATCGACGGCGATGGCCTCGATGTAGAGCACGGATCCGAAGGCAGCGTTTGTTTTTGTGGGTGATGTTAAAGCATACCACAGGGACTGGTTGGGATCCGTATCACTGACTGATTGTCATGGTGTGGCTGCGCTGGATTTTTGCACCTTGTCTAGTTGTGTGCAGCTTGTTCTCGGGTCCACCCATATTGCTGGTAACTGTCTCGACCTAGTTAAGACTGACGTCCCGGACTTAATGAAGTGACAATTGGCTCCCCTATTGGCTCTTCAGACCATTCACATCTTGTGTTCTTGGACCTCAATCAGGTTGTTCCTAGGTAGACACCAGGAGAGTGGTGTTTCTTAAGAGCTGGGCTAACTGGGTGGGTATTCCTCGGGCAGTAAGAATGTTACCTTGGTGTCGGATTATTCACAGTGATGATCCTGTCTCTAAGCTTAACGACTTGGCTGTGTCCATTTTGGAGAGGTTTGTCCCGAAGAAGATTATTCTTGTGAGGTCGCGAAATAAACCGTGGTTTGACGAGCAGTGTCGGTTAGCTTTTGAAGCTAAATAAGCGGCTTATCGGGCATGACGACGTTCGCGTGACCGCATGTTGTGGCAGTTCTATGTTGATCGTAGGGCCGAGGCTAGGCGTGTGTATGAGGAGGCACGGCGTCGTCTGAAGCAGCGTTCCAGGGAGTCTCTGCTGAGTATTGACCATCCACATCGTTGGTGGAATGAGCTAAAGGGTTCAGTGTTCGGTGCTGAACCTTCGTTGCCGCCCCTTGTTGGTTCAGATAGGGGCATCATTACTGAACCCTTTGCAAAGGCGGGGCTTTTGTCGGCTCACTTCGACGGGAAGAAGAGCAGAGATGTTATATTTCCTCATGGATGCCACCCTGAACCTCGCTTGACCTCTTTGGCTTTCCTGCTATAGAGATACTTATGGAATTTTGATACGTCAAATATAATTGAAAGTGCTTCCCGCTCGATATGGGTATAATTTCTTTCGGCAGGAGAGAGAGTTCGAGAAGCGAAAGTTATTGGCCTTTCTAGACCATCCTTACACAAATGTGAAATCACTGCTCCTACCCCGTAAGCTGATGCATCACAAGATGATCTTAGCTCGAGCTCTGGGTTATAGTGGCAAAGCACTCCAGCTGACATCAGCTGTTCCTTCACTTTTACAAATGCATGCTGACGTTCTTTAGACCACATGAACGCGGTTCCTTTCCGAAGCAAGTGATACAACCGATGCAAAAGTGTCGACCTTAAGTCAGCAGTTCTTTCCGTATTTCATAGTCAGCATTTGGAATAGACTCCCCTCCGATGTTGTTAGTGCGGAGTCAGTCAACGCGTTTAAAAATCGTCTTGACGTATATTGGGAGAGACATCCTCCGCAACTAAGAACTCCTCCTCCGGGAGTTGCAAACACTTAACGGCCAAAGCTTCCGCAGCAACCTTAATCCATCTCATTCTATCTCCCGCTCCAACTACACAGTTTGATATCTCTAAGCTCCGCATGTCAGCGGCTCTTGATCGTGCTTGCGTGCATTCAAGATCGTTTCTTTTTCTCTCTCTCTTTTCTGCTGTCCTCTATATCCTACTAACATAATGGCAATAGCTCATAGAGTGCCGGGGCGTATGTTCCGGTGTCTCTTTGCGAATGGGCCTATTGGTGCGTCTACTGCCGCCTATCTAAATCTAATCTAAAATTCTTAATGAGACACATGTACACCCTTTTTGTCCAGAACGTACCCTAACTAGTCAACTCTATCACACATAAATTTGCACTTGTCTTTGTTTAGCTTAATGCCTGCGGTATTCAGTCTGGTCAAAACCATTTCTAATATTTCTAAGTGCTCTCTGTCATCAATTCCTGTGATAATGATATCATCCAAATAGCAAGCACATTTAGGAATACCCTTCAAAATGTTATCCATTACTTTTTGAAATATTAACGGTGATGATAACCCGTATACTAACCTATTATACGCAAACAAACCACGATGGGTATTAATAGTAAGAAGTTCTTTAGAATCTTCGTGTAACTCCAATCGTTCATAAGCTCGTGCAAGGTCTAACGTTGTAAAATTTTCACCGTTTGCTAATTCAGCAAACGTGCTGAAGGGGCAGGCAATGGGTGTGTACTCGTATCTATAGCTTTGTTAAGAGTAACTCCATAGTCACCGCAAAGACGCACTGACGAATCTCGCTTAGGAATACACACAACAGGCGTCGCCCATTTAGATTAGATTAGATTAGATAGGCGGCAGTAGACGAACCAAGAGGCCCATTCCCAAAGAGACACCGGGACTAACACCCCGGCTTCTTTGAGCTATTGCCATTATGTNTATTGCCATTATGTTAGTAGGATATAGAGGATTGGGGAAACGAGAGGAGAAAAAACGGAAGACGAAAGAGAAAAAAGAGAAAAAAAAAATAAAAAAATAGAAACAGAGGGGGAGAAGAATCTCCGCCATGAATTTACTGGACTCTACTTTGTAAATTATTCCGTCAGCCATCAATTGATCTAAGTGCTTGTCTACGAGTTCTTTCAACGCATGAGGCAATGGACGAGCTTTAAGGAATATAGGCTGAACATCCTGACGGACCGGTATTTGAACTTCAGCGGTCTTTATCTTTCCCAATTTGCCATCGAAGTTGAATAAAATTTTGACAATACATCATCGAGTGTATCAACACCAAAAACAGCTTTCCAGACTACGTTAAGCTGTTCTAACCAATTTCTTCCAAGCAAAGTTGGGCCGTTAACATCCACAACTACTAAGTCAAGTAATTTACATTGGCCGTTATGCACAACAGAAACATTGGCTACTCCTAATACATTCAATATGCGATCACCGCCGTAAACTTTTAAAACGCCCTTGAACGGTTTCAGTTTGACGTTTGCACAAAGTTTGTTGAACACATTACTAGGTATCACAGACAATCCAGCCCCAGTATCTATTTCCATCCGTAATTGTTTACCTTCTACAGAAACCCTTACTTCGTACTGCGATCCACTCTTAATAGCGATATTATATAACTCAATAGTATCACTGGGCAATTCTGTAGATCTCTCTACTGAGGGACTTACGACAACACCGTTGACTTTAGCAGTGCACGCTTTCTTCAGATGTCCCATTTTGTTGCAATTATTGCATCTGTAGGTCTTGTACCTGCATTGGGCCACCCTGTGGTTCCTGCCGTTGCATCGGAAGCAAGCTCCCATAGAGCTCCGTTGCCCGTCGCCGCCACCTTGCGCCTGGTTAGGTTTGCCAGTTTGCCTACTGCTCGTGTGCACCTTGTGAAGCTCTCCATTTCCCAGCTTTGATTCTTTGTTCTCTTTCTGCAGCACTAACGATGATCTAAGCGTAAGTTCGTAGGCTACTGCGAATTCATACGCAGTTGCATAAGTTGAATCCTCTTTTTTCAAAAGTTCACGCTGCAACGTTTCGTCTACAAATTTGTCTCTTAGAGATTCATCCAAGAATTTGCCAAATTTACAGGTGCTAGCAAGCTTCTTAAGTTGAGCCGCGTAGCTGGCCACATCTTCGGTTGCTCTCTGTCTATGTCGATGAAATTTAAATCTATCTGCAATGGTGCTCTTCTTCGGGGCATAATGCTCCTGTAAAGTTTCGACAAGCTCATCAAACGACTTTCCACTGGGATCTTCGGGACTTAGAAGGTCTCTCAACACGGAGTATGTCTCGCCGCCGACAAGGGTTAAGAACACGGGTACTTTCTTCGATTCTACTATGCCGTTGGCAGCGAAAAATAACTTCATTCGCTCCACGCAGACATCAAAGTCGTCCTTGCTATGAGCGAAACTTTCGATACCGCCAATAACAGGAGCCATTCTAATAATCAATCTCGTCGCCAAATGTAGTGTCTCTCGGGGACCCAGGGAGGTATAGAGTAAAACGTGCGACAGGCAATAAAACATATATTCAAGTAACGTCAAAACGACTGACAATAGCAGCGATGATGTTCTTATTCTTCCAACGTATTTGATAACAGTTTACCTACTATTGGGACAGTTGTCCTCCAATTTAGGTAGCTGTCCTCTATGGGACCCGTGGATAATCTACGGTTGGTAAATGTTTTCACTTACCATAGTTTAACCTGAGGTAGCACCTCCAACTTAATCCAACCCGTCTGAGCTGACGTCCGTCGCTTACTCCTGTCTTTCTTTACGTAGTCCGTCTACCTTACATCTCGTCTAACCTTTCGTTGTATATTTGTTTGACCTCTAAAATTAATCACGAATTTATTCCGCCAGCAAAGAATTCGCGCTTGTGTTCTTGTTCTCCGATGTTTTTGAACACCTTTTCGAAGCTCTCTTTCCCACAGCTTGCAGGTAATTTAGTCCTACCTAATCTGCCGCAAATCAATTTTTTGTCGGCGTATTCGATTATTCTCACTATTATGGGACCCGTGGGTACTGATCAACAGCCCATCATTATTCTGCTTTGTTTGATGCGCTTGTGGACCCGCGCATGAAAGAATTCACCCAATAATCATCAATGTACTTGCTAATATAGGCCGGCGCGGAATCTTCTCTTCTTTGATTTGCTTCTTCTTCACACTTCTTCATTGATTGTACTTTCCTTACTAAAAATACATATAGAGGAAAACGCTATGACGGCCAAATCAAATTACCGTGAGAGATACGGGCTTTCTTCTGAGCAGTGCACTTCAATTCGTCTACAGCACACTCCTCCCCCCCTAAGATAGCATTAAAAAAAGAAATTCCCGTACCTGAGTTATTACGCGCTGAAACATCACAGAATTTAATTTCCACTGCGTATCCAGAATACACAGTGAGATAGCTTCAGCAGAGCAAAATTTTCGCACCCAAGAAGTTTGAAGATAGAATTACTACGTCTACAACACCGGAAAAAATCGGTTCATCTACGCTTCACTGATTTTCTGCTAAACCAATGGAAACTAGAGCACTCTGAGAGCACATACCTCCGCCAAGTGAGCCAACGGTAGCAAAAATTCAAATTGGCTCTGAAACAATAATATTCTTTGCGTAAACTCCAAAATCTAATCATTTGTGCCTTTTTATATTAATACCAGCTTGTTCAATTTTTTTGAAGATCCGTTCATAACTTTTTGAGTTATACTGTTAACAAACGTTATGACAAATATGAGTCACACATACAAACGAACCAACCGATCTGCACCAAAATTTGATCATTTATGTCTTTTACCGTTACTAACAACTCCTATAAATTTTATAAAGATCCATTCGTTATTTTTTGAGTTATTGTGCTAACAAGCAGAAAATTACAAACAGTGACAAACGAACGAACTACAAACGAAACATTACCAAAATTTAGTCATCTACTCTTTGTTATATACCTAACAACTCATGTTAATTTCATCAAAATCCATCCGTAACTTTTTGCGTTATGATATCGAGAAAAATGTCGCAAACAAACAAACAAACAAACGGGTGGACATATCTAATCCAAAAATTAATCATCTGTTCCTCCTAACATACCTAACAATCCCTGTAAATTTCATACAAATCGGTTCATAACTTTTTGAGTTATCTTGGTCACGGACAAACAGGCAAACAAACAGCCAAACAAACAGCCAAACAGAAAGACAGACAGAAAAACACGACGAAAACATAACCTCCTTGGTGGAGGTAAATATAATTTCGATGCAGAGGAAAGTAATGAATGTCAGACTCCACAGGAACAGCAAGAGGAGCTGGAAGAGTAAGAACTGCATTCATTTTCAATAACGATTTGTACCGTATTCCAAAATTGAGATTTCTGCTTCCATATCTAATCATTGCCTACTGAATTCCATCAAAAGGGAACAGAATCGCCAAAATATCCAAGAAGCTCTGTTAGAACCTCCTTGAAAATATTCAACGTGGCAAGACATGCATATAAATAATAAAGGGATGAGGATTTCACTTAAGCTCTCTGCTGCCATCTCGTCATCGATCTCCATAGAAAAGAAACTTGATTACGAAATCTGCATCATGGCGGAATTTTCACGGTAACGGCAAGCAATGACACAGATTCTATTAGAAAGACCTTGCCCTGTTGCTCCCTATTGCATCCGATTGATGATATTCGCTCCAATTTTCTTCTATCTATTATTGAAGAGCGTAACACACGAAGGAACGAAGGAACAACGTTATTAATATTATAGACTAGCTGGACCCGTGACACTTTCACGGCTTTGCACTGCCTTTCAGATAGACCCATGAAACTTTCATATTTTAGCATGGAAACACCACACTTGCTCTCCAACACTGGGACTTGATGTGTGATGTATTAAGTCCATCCTCTTGGTTGATAATAATCTCCCTAATTCTTTGCAGTGGAGTAGCCAGGGAGGATCGTGAGGACACACTCCCTCCAACAAAATCACACGCACCCTTCACTGGAAATGAGGCTTTGAAAAAAATGTACTGCTTAGGGCCTAGCTTTTGTGTCTCGCTGCCCCCCCCCATACTCTTTGAATTTTGCTAGCACTCCTAGTGCCCGCCCCCACATGGAAATTCTCCCGTTCATTCAGAAGAGCCCAGGGGTATAAAAATTACTAAAAAGGCCTTTCTCAGCTGCACAGAACTGCTGACCTCCGCTTACCATTGGACCCGTTGAATATAATGTGCCTATAAACTAGCAGCACCCGTGAAACGTTCACTGGCTTCAGGCGCTTCAAATAGATCAGTGAAACCTTCGCATTGTACCATGGGAATTCCCCGTCAACATCACAAAAAAAACACCGAGATTCGATGCATGATATCTTATACGACCAGCCTTTTGTCTGATAATAATTACTGAAGCTGCCCTTGTCTAAGTGGACGCGTGGATTTTATTGATAAATCACTCTGTCCAACTAGACCCGTGGAATTCCTTTGGTAGTAAACCACTGTACAGGTTCATCAAGATTTATTCTTAAAATTTTCAGCGTATAAACAATTAAAATGACCTGGCCTGTGGCCGAGATTAGTCACAACCGTATCACAGATACGCCAGCTTCCTGAACTCAATAAAGTGCAAAACAATGAAGAATGAACAACGAAAATCGCCGGTATATTTGCCTCTTGCGTTAGCTGTTGCACAGATACCGGATTTCGCATGTAAGGCCAAATGCGAGTTGAACATATAATTCAAGCGAAACAGACGAAGGAACGAAGGAAGGAACGAAGGAACAACTAGTGGACCCGTGCGTGAAAAATTCACGCAATAACCTACACATTTGCATAATGCCTCTAGGCCGGTGCGGAATCCCCTCTTATTTGTTCTTAATTTTCTTCATTGATCCATTGTCGTGTCATCCTTAGGTCTTCTATATAGACAGGCAGAAGTAACATCTTGAGTAAAAAACTCCAACAAACTTAAACATAATAGCAGCTCCGTAGCAAGGATACCGTTGACACCGTCTTTTCACCTCAAATATCTGTTTCATTTGAGGTGCTCAAATTTTGACCTATGAAGAGAAAACTGCTTCGTCAGAGGAAAACAGTAAGCTAGAAGAAATAATTNGAATCAAGAAGCATGAGAGTGCCAACGGAAACTTCAGATATCTTCAGTGCTACGATTTCAACTTCGGCAATGCAAGAAGTGCATTCAGACATAAGGTCGCCCGATACTTTGCCGTAGATTCGACGTATGGAGAAGCTAATACTACACAAGGCAAAAAGATTCTAATATTAAATATGAGTCGACGATATTAAACTTAGCGTTTCAGGATGAGATATCCTATCTTCAGAAGGAAGAAAAAAAAAACATAGGCTACGATCATATTTATTTTAAAGAAATAACAATTATCCATTCCCCTCGCATCCACAACTACCCCCTTTCAGATTTTCCGTTTACCTGCCAACCGCGCGCAGGGGCCGGACCTCAGCTCCTGTACAGTCGGCAGAATTCAGGTTAGGTATATACGGTATAGAGCGGTACAGCCGTGGTCATGATGTTGAGGCTAGGTTTGGCCCCTGCGCGCGGTTCCGTCCATTTGCCTTTTAGACTTTCCCCCATCAACACCTACGCTCCCCTTACCGATTAACAATAAAGAAATTTTATTTATTGATCGTAGCCTATGTTTTTTTTCTTCCTTCTGAAGATAGGATATCTCATCCTGAACCGTTAAGTTTTAATATCGTCGACTCATATTTAATATTAGAAGCTAATACTCGTACAAATCAGACTAAGCCTGCAATGTCTTCATTGTTGAAATTTCAACTGTCCCTGCTTAAGATTCGTTTGTCATCTTCTGCAACCAGGCCTATTTTTTGCCTATCACTTTCAATGGAGCTTGAGAGGACCACCAGAGCCTCCAACCTGGGCTAAATTCCGCCTATTTATTTCGTTAACAGCGTGACACCAAACATATATATAAACACACGACGGTCATTCTTAGTATTAGATAATAATTAAAGACATTTTTTCAAAGAAAATATATTCTGAACTGTTAATATAATCGTCGTAGTTCAAGCTTTCGATTCATCATAAAAATCATCATCAGGAATTTTGCTCCAAGAGAAATTTCAAAATTGCCGAAGTAAAAGCTATCTTGGAAGTATCTTTAGTTCTTTGCACATGTTCTACTGATAATAAGAAAGCTACGTTTCCCGAGAAGAGAACCAATTCGCAAAGTTTTTCTTAGTTCCAGTGTTGATATAAAAATTAGAGAATGTGAAACGTTATGCAGTGTAGTTGAAACGTGAATAAATAATACAAAATTGTATTATCATATCCAATCTAATTCGGTAAACCAGCTCGTGCTGTCCGCCAACGAAGCTCCTAGTGAAAGCCATCACTAGCCGGGCCTATTTACAGTTGGGGGATGACAGCAGAGGATGTGTATGGATCCACACCATTCGTTTGCGTTGGATCCAGACCCAGACTAACTATTGGTACCAGCGTGACTGGATCTGTGTCTGATATCAGACTCAGCTCTGGAACCAAGGCTGTAATTAGGGCTCGTAAAGCCTGATATATTTCCTTCGTATGTGTGCTGGCCATGGCTGGAAGTTGCAGCTGTACCCGCACCATGCGCTAATTTCCCGTTAAATGCTCACACCTGTCTTTTTATTTATAGTTCGCTCGTACGATCTGGATGAATATAAATGCTGTGTATGTGCAGCATGGAACTTCGTTCTTTGAACAAAGAAAGAGGACCAAATTTTCTTTAGAAACGCCATTTTGTCTGAGCTTGTAAAGTTTTCTGCAAGCGTCGCACCTCATGGTATTTTTATGACGCAAATCCTGCACCTCCACCCAATTGAAATCCGATTGTTCTGCCGCCAATAGGGCTTCAGTTTGCACGGGGCTTTACCCCTAAGATATCTAAAACATCAGTCGTTTCCCACTGTCCGTCCGTACGCTGTGGCAATCAGCAATGGTCAAGCTTGAGCCCAATTGGAAATTAATAGGCATTTATTCGATGTTACCGGATACCTGTCATTATTATCCCCCTGGCAGCCGATAAAAGCCTATAAATTCCCACTGGGCTCGTATACCTCGTATTGCTGAGTTCGCTTAATTGCAGGGGCGCATAATTTAGCGTGACATTCAAACGCCGCAGTTGTAGTCACAAGGTGAAAAAGTCGAGCGACTGGTCAGCTTTTGTGTTAGTTTGCGCCCGGCATAGGAAACCTAACTGTTGTGAAATGGCTCATATTTCAGGAGCGTAAACCTTCAAAAGCATTTACTAACGAAAGAAACTCATTGTAGCATTTTTTTTTTCGTCTCCTAAGCTTTGACACACGATAGAGCCGAAGCCAATTTACAACAACGATTACGTAAACATCGGCTATGACCAAAGATACAAATAACTACTGACGACAAAGGGATAGTTTGGGGGTTGGACGCCGCTTGGATGACTCTTTACCGCAGGAACTTTGTTTTTCTTGCTGGGACTGAAGGGGGCTACATTTTGTTCTGCTTTTTTGGGGGGTGAAGCGCACTTGGGTATAAAAACTTCATCATTTATGGAGGTGGAAGGTGGGCTTTAGCCCCGCAAGGCTGAACAAAACACTCCATAGCCCCAATATTGTTAGCATTTAATACATGTTAGCATGTATTGTAAAGCAGCCGCCCCAATGCCAGTCCCTGGGGACACCAGTAACTGGCTGTAACGAAAAACAAAGCGCATCATGGTAAATTTTCGAGGTGTTCTAGGATGCTCGTCAGTCGAAAATGTAAGCTGTCCTAATTTCTCTTGACTTTGAAGCCACAAAGTGGTAGAAGTTTAATTGCTGTTGTAACCCAGCTATAGATTGATATTATGTATCGAGCTCAGTAAAGTTATGATAATTTGAAAGTAAATTTTGAAGTCTACTCTGTAGTGTAGAACTTCTGATCGACGAAACAAAGTTGAAAAGTTAAAAAAAAACGAATACAGTGATGCATTTTACACCGCAGAAGAGGAGCGGCTCAAGTGAAGGACATGGAAGTAACAGTGCCATGAACGTAGTAAAAAAAAGAATTATTATGAATTCGAGGATTTAATTCTTTCCTGTTTAATCCCATTGGCTTTAAATGATGAATTTTTACCGAAAACGCAAACCATTCAACAAGCTGCGTATATTTACTTTTGCCACTGTGGTTATGTTTTTGTCCAAGCATGATTGTCTGTTTCTCTGTCACCAAGATGCCTCAAAAAGTGGAGGACGGACCCTTATGAAATTCACAGGGAAAGTTAGGTGGAACAGATGATATAGTTTTGGTGAAGTTGAATCGAACTGTTCGTTTTTGTTTGTGTAATTTTCTCGGAAACGTAACTCAAACTGTTCATTGTTGTCTGTGTAATTTTCTCGGCAACATAACTCAAACTGTTCGTTTTTGTTTGTGTAATTTTCTCGGTAACATAACTCAAACTGTTACGTACGGATCATCATGAAATATACAAGAATTGTTAAAAATGTAAATAGGCACAATTGAGTAAATTTTGTTGTATTTTGTTCGTTTGTGTGTGTTCGTTTAGTTGTCTTAGTGTTTCTCAGATCTTACGAGTTGAAACATGTGATAGATTGAAAACCTCAAAAGAATGCTTGAGTTTAGTCGTAGCTAATCATTAAGCATACGCAACACTCACTCGCGAAACGCTGATATATGACAATAGAAAGTCATCGACAGATGTATGATTATTTTCAGTGCTGTCGAAAAAAATAAAAAAATGTATCTGATCCACTTATGATACTAAATGCAACATTTTGCTTCTTAGAGAACTTAGGAGACTCTGGCTAAAACACAACTGATGCTCGCCTTCAGTAACTGCAAAATGTACATAAGATTAATAGTTATTGAAGGCAGTGACTGTAAAATTCGTGCAATACGATAAAAAAAATAAAAGCAATGTATTGCAACATTAGCCAGTGTTGAAATGCTCGTTCTAACAGTAATGATGAACGGTATGCTGACGGTATGCTGACATTTGAAAGCACTAAATCGCTATTCGGGACAAAGGTTTAAATTTTAATCGTGTGATATGCATTTGACAAGTATGATGAACGAGATAAATAGTAAATTAGATATTTATTAGTTTAGAAAGAGTTGTGGCTGTCAACAATCTGTAAACCAAGAAGATCGCCAGTAACTGATTTATTAGACGCTGTACAGCGAAAGAATCTGAAGTGCGCAGTCGTACAGTTTAAAGTTTGACGTCACTTCAGGATAATTCAAAAAGGTATAGCCGGATTTCTACGAAATTTTTAAGGATGTCAGAAAAAATAGCTGATTAACTTTGGTGAAGATCTGTTCAACCATTTGTTTGTTTCTATGTCGCTTTTTTCTTAGTACCATAACTCAAAAAAAAAGTTATTACGGATGTTAACGACAGTTGCCTGAGTTATTTCGCACATTACCGAGATTAAATGTCAAGAACATTTTTGGCAGAATCGATTTGTTTCACTACCAATTCTATAACCTCATTATTACCGTAGAAAATATCGTTGATCGTCTAGTTTGGGCTTCCTGTACATACATTGCTGTAAATTCTTTCAGTCTCAATTGTCTCCTAGGCAAACTCACTACAACTTAAATCCATCGCTACGTAAATTTAGTACTTGGGTAAATTAATTCCTAGGTAAACTCAGTGCATTGTAAGTTCATTTTGGTATTTCACTGCAGGCCAAATTTGCCCTAAGGACATTCGTTGCAATGTAAATTCATTATTAGGAGAATCCATCGTTAGGTATATTCATGCCAGGTTAAATTCATTGCTAGATCAACTCATTACGGAGCAAATTCATCGAAAGGTTCATTCATTGCACAATATTTCAATCGCTAGGTGACTGTATTGCAGAAGAAATTCATCGCTATGGAAATTCTTCTCAGTTTCCAGTTGCTTCAGCCAACAGCGCCTCGCTGGTGCCGGTAAGACCCTCTCGTGCTCCAGTTGCACCAGCCAGCAGCGCCTCCCTGGTGCCGGTAAGACCCTCTCGTGCTCCAGTTGCACCAGCCAACAGCGCCTCGCTGGTGCCGGTAAGACCCTCTCGTGCTCCAGTTGCACCAGCCAACAGCGCCTCGCTGGTGCCAGTAAGACCCTCTCGTGCTCCAGTTGCACCAGCCAACAGCGCCTCGCTGGTGCCGGTAAGACCCTCTCGTGCACCAGTTGCACCAGCCAGCAGCGCCTCCCTGGTGCCGGTAAGACCCTCTCGTGCTCCAGTTGCACCAGCCAACAGCGCCACGCTGGTGCCGGTAAGACGCTCTCGTGCTCCAGTTGCACCAGCCAGCAGCGCCACGCTGGTGCCGGTAAGACGCTCTCGTGCTCCAGTTGCACCA